>CAMXCT020004112.1:0-325000 GCA_947184155.2 Cladocopium goreaui | reverse complement strand
ACTATGATTCACTACTGTATGTGCATTATATTTAAGATATGGGGGTTTCTCAAAATGGGGGTGCCCCAATAGCTGGAGGGTTTATAATCGAAAATCAATTTACCACCTGGTTATTTAACATAGCCATGGAAAATCACCATGTTTAATAGGTAAACCATCTATTTCTATGGGCCATCTATACCAATGTTTAATAGGTAAACCATCTATAAATGGGCCATCTATACCATGGCTATGTTAAATAACCAGATGGTCTAAATGGATGATAACTGGGGGGTACCGCTATGGAAACCTCCATGGATCGCCTCACCTTGGGTGGATCCACAGGAATCAAGGACAGCAGCCGTGGCACGTTCAGCCGTGACACGTCGCCCCTTGGAGCCAAAAAGGATCCCGGAGGATCCCACGGATTGTTGCACCGGGGTCGTACCATGGTAAACTCACATAGCGAACTGAAAATCACAATCTTTAATAGGTGAATTAACTATAACTGGGCAATTTTCCATAGCAAACACTTAAATTACCAAAGGGTACATCCAAATACCAGGGTTAAACCATGGTTTAATGGAAATTACTGGGATTCTATATGGTGATTAACAAGGTTATTTTGATATCAGTCACAAAAGTGGCTGGGTGTGGGTTACCCACAGAACTAAGAAATTAAGGACATTAATCAATAAGATTGATTCTGCTGGTTACTAGCTGGGGATTCACGGTCAATTACCCATAACTGGGGAGCATAATGGCGATCATAAACCAATTTGTACATTGTAGGGCTATAACAGGCACACAGTCAGACCTGGCAAGGACAAAGGGGTACCTTTTCTGCCTGGTAACTGGTAGCTCCCTAAAATCTACTGGAGCCCCAAAATCATGAGATACAAAAAGAAAAGAATCAGTAATGAAAGTTCTTGTTGGTTAAATATAGTTAAATACAGTTACCTATATATATATATATATTATATATATGTATATATATATATTATTATATACATGTGTATATATATATATATATGTATGGGTATTTCACTTTTTTAAAACCCTTCCTTTCACCATGTTTGCCCAAAATCATCCCCAGGTCTCCCACGGTCGCGGTCCGTCATCGCCATGACGCGTGGATACAGACAGCGTCAGCGATGCACAGAGCGCCTTGAAGGCCTCAGGGGTTCGAGCAGCACTGCCCAGCTGCGGCAGCAGCGGCTCGAAGGCCTGGCCGCTGTTGGTGATCTGCCCCCGTTTTGCGAAAAAACTGAGTTGGTGAACGTAACTCGTGAATTCTAGGGTTTATGATACAGTATATATATATATTTGATAATATATATATATATAAGTATATATATAAATATATATACGGTATATATATATATACAGTATATATACAGTATATCTACCTGCATCCTCCAGGGGCTGTGGAATTTTAGACCCTTGCTTGATTATAGCCCCTTGGATCAGAGAGTCTGAAAAAAAATCTGGGGGGCAGAACATGGCAGAGCTGATGATTTGTAACCCATGGCATCAATATCAGGGGTCCACCGCCTCCCACCTGCAAGGCGCCAGTATGGGCAGGGGCTCAAAGGAGAAGGGCCGCATGGCCCATGGTTTGGATTTGGCTTATTAGCATGAAGGGGTAGCAACAACAAAAAATTCTGAAAACAAAAACAATTTTACCCTGCTGGCAATTTCTTTGTCAGATGGAAAGAAACTAAACCAATAACTGGGAGGGGTTCACCTGGAATGATCTGGGTGCATCCAGGAAATCGATCGTATGGAACACATGAAACTCCTGAATCTTGCGGTCGTATGACACAAGTCTGACAGAATATTGTCAGCTCTGGAAGTTTAAACACAAACTTGTGATGTATGATTGAGGGAGCGACACACTTTGAGTTTAATGGTTTTTGTTTGGAACCCGATCTGACAATCCCTTTCCCCTGCACCCCCCACCATGATTTGGTAGGGGATTCACACGTATTTGGGACCATTAGGGTGGTGTTTAATGTTAGGATACGTTAGGGGGATGGGATCACATACTAATTGATATCCATCAATATTATCAATATTCCGCTGAAGGTGATTATATCATTGATATCCCTTACCATCTGGTTATTTAACATAGCCATGGAAAATGGCCCATGTTAAATGTTAAATAGGTAAACCATTTATAAATGGGCCATTTTCCATGGCTATGTTAAATAATCAGAGGGTAATATCATTAACATCCATTCTATCTCTCCATCGCCTTCTCGACGAGTTCGGCTAAGCTAAAGGCGAGTGAACAAAACAACCGCTCCACCAGGGTATTAACACCATTAGGGAATGGAATTATACATTCTTTACTGCATACCATCTAGTTAATTATCGTAGCTATGGGAAATCGTTTGAAAGGTAAATCATCATAAATCATCCATTAATTGTCAATTTTCCATAGCAAACAGTGAAATAACCGGAGCGTATATCCCCATTATCCATTATTCATCCAGTAATGTTGGATGTTTCCCCATTATGTTCCTTCCGTTTTCCTACTATTAACCATGATTAAAGAATTGAAAACTGATAGTAATCCCCAAAAAGATCCAAACATTACAATATAACATCCTACTAACATAGTGATAATTTTCCATTATTAAACATTACTCAGGACTATTTGCCATGATTATTGAGCGTCAAAAAACGATTACCGTAGAGGTTGAAAAACCGCCCGAACCTCCACGGGTAAAAACGGCGACAACGCCGCGCTGGCAGCCGCCACCTGAGCCGTTGGCGAAGTGCTTCGGAAAGTGGGCAGGAACCTTAGATGACACAGGTTATTTTAATTTATAATATCTTATAATATCTCAGGGTACTTAAATATAGTAAGTTATAATATCTTATAGAGAATATTATATAACACATGTTATTTTCAGGTTATGTTAACTATAAGAGGTAATTTAACTAATAGACACTAATACTTGAGTACTAGTAGTCACTTAGATGTCACTGGTTATTTTTCCGCAGGTTACTTATAATATCTTATAATATCTCAATGTAACTGACAGTAATGCCATTGCTCGATATATCACAAGTTATTTTGACAAACTTACTATAAATCTATAACCAGCTAGATGATTAACTCAATTGCCCATCGAGGCAATCGTTGGCTTCCGTGGTAGGAAAAGGGGAAATGTTGGTTCAAATCCCCTTGAAATTGAAATATAGTATTTTTGTCGAGCTGATTCATCCTCCAGGGTAAAAAGGAAGAAATATCCAAGACAACCAGGCAGAACCCTAGACACGTGCATCAAGTGGCAGCTTGCGCGCTCAAAGTCGCGTCGGGGCGTTGCAAAAGGTCCCCAAGTTGTTCCTGATTGGCAAAAGAAGTGGATGTGCCTGCTCGATAAGGGGCCCAAAAATCATCTGAAATAGGTCATGTTTACTATAGGGAAAGCAATGGTTTTGGCACACCTAAGAAACCATATGAAACCACCCATTTTTTCTGTCGGATTTAGTGACTGGACCACTGGAAGAGTGACCTGAGATGGGCAGAAGGGGACGGCCACCGCTGTCCAAGCAGCGCGCCCCTGATCCACGTCATGTTGATGCAATCGGTCTACAATCTACAATTACTTTCATACACATGCTGAGCTTTTTTGATCAGGCGTTTTCGATCGCTTTAACCAATCCTTAACCAAAGCCAAGAATGACTCATCCTCCCATTTCTTTGTTTGTTGCAACCACCAGCCGCAAAGCCCCATGGGTACACGTGTTGCCACGGAGACTCCGCCAGTGGCTGACCCAGTTGCTGTGGGCGATGCTCCGGATCTCGAAGGAGCCGCACCAACAAGGCACAGAAGATCTGAAGTTGTCGGCTGCTGCTCGGATACCTCCCGAAAGGAGCCCATGGGTTGCACCGTTTCCCAGTGAAACAGTGTTGGTGTTGGCATTGTTGTTGGTGCTGTTGTTGTTGTTGTTGTGGTGGTCGTCGTCGTCGTCGTGGTTGTTGTTGTTGTTGTTGGTGGTGGTGGTGGTGGTGGTTGTTGTTGTTGCTGGTGTTGTTGTTGTTGTTGTTGTTGTTGTTGTTGTTGTTGTTGTTGTTGTTGTTGTTGTTGTTGTTGTTGTTGTTGTTGTTGTTTGTGTTGTTGTTGTTGTTGTTGTCGTTGTTGTTGTTGTTGGTGGTGGTGGTGGTGGTGTTGGTGTTGGTGTTGGTGTTGTTGTTGTTGTTGTTGGTGCTGGTGGTGCTGGTGGTGGTGGCGGTGGTGGTGGTGTTGCTGCTGCTGTTGTTCTTGGAAATTATGGAACTTCTATGAGCTCATGTAACATCCTGACAGTAAAAAGCGAAACGACCATTAAGAGACACAATGATCACAATATGATAACCATGGTTCAGTGGAACTATGTGGAATTGCTGAATATGCATATATATATATATATAGATCAACACGTTTAACTAGACAACTCACCAGTTGCACGCACTTCTACCAGTCCTATGCCTGTCCTGGTATCAAATCATACCAAATATCAAATCTACCCTGCACCAGTGGCTTCACCGATATCCTTGACTTTCATATTCTTCATGAAATCAGGTCTTCCCCCAGAAGTTTAACCAGTGGTATCCCTAACGTGATTGAAATCCCAAGCTTCTGTGGCTCCAACTTCTCCCAGAACATCCCTACCTGACAGCCACCGCCAAGAGCTCGAAGATGCCCTGCGAGACCAAGAAGCGGCGGATGGCGCTGGAGGCCTCGAAGCGCACAAAATAGTCATGGATCCAAGGTGTTCCAAGATGCTCCAGGAAGAATTGTCTTCTTTCTCGCAGTTCCAGTTCAATTTTAGGGGATGTATTCATATGTAGTCCAACTAAAAAAGGCGGTGGAACCAATGAACATTGGATTAAAGTTTTTAAAGCATCAATTGGAACTTGGCTGTCTCTGGTCCAAGCCAACTCGTAATTTCAACCCCTTAGGAGTCATTTGAGATCATCGTTCGACTTCAGTTGCTGTTGCGGAGCCCACATGACCAAAATGGTTCAGATTCATCCAAACTGGGCATTTTGCGTGCTATGTATTTCCTAGTTAATCCCTGAAATGTGCTTCATTTTGCGGAAGGTACTCTGAAGATCTTAAAAATCAATGGTGACGCACGGTGACGTCAGCTGGGGAGCTTTCGCATCAGCAATTTGTCCAAATCCAGAGCCCAGAAACACAAAGCACCATCAGCACCATGGCAGAGATCTCCGCATCTGATAGCTCCTGGGCCACAAGGTGACCCCAGCAATCAGCTTGGACAAATGACCGCTGAATAGGCGACGAACCGGCCCCCGACACCTCAATCAACATCATCCCGTTGAGTTACCCTCTGGTAAATTGTCCCATAACTATGGAAAGATCCACCATTTTTCATGGGAAAATCCACTATTTCTATGGCCATTTTATGATCATCTCATTGAAAACACCAAGGTTGCCCGGTTGCCCCTTCGATCCTCCATGGCTTCACCACGACGCTCCGCCAGCGAGGACGAATCCGCCAGCAATGCCAGCAGGGAATGGATGCCTTGCACGGTGGCGTTCGCAAATGGGGTGAAAAATGGTGAAAAACTCTGCCAAAAATCAAAACACGGTGATGATCATTTGCGTACTAAAAAAAGGGCAATACAAGGTGGTGCCCCATAGATAGCTAAGTTGGTTTATAAGTCCAATAACTATGGTTTATACGTGTTAAGTGTTATATCCAATAGTTAATGGGAATATAACCCATTTATAACTGGGGGGGCACCACCTTGCCGTTGAATCACCAAAGTTCGAATTCACTTTTTGATCATAAAAACTCTCCGTAGCAATACTTGTGAAAATTGCCGATGTCTGAAAAAAAAACAAACCCCGAACTTGTTTTTCAGGGAGACCCTACAGGAACCCCCATATTTCATGGATTTTCATGGTAACATCCCGTGGTTTCCTTGTTTTATAACCTTGAAACAATTTGTCGAAACACTCCCGGCTGACCCAAACCTCCAAGTTGAAGCACTCGGATCATGTTGAAAGGATGCCTTGGCTGATCTGATCGGGCCGGCCCTTGGAAAGTGAGATTCCAGCCACTGGTTTCTATATAATTCACATATATCATATATATATATATATATGTCAATATCAATATATGTCAATATATGTCAATATATGTCAATACCCATACATGTCAATATATGTCAATATACGTCATATTCACATGGCCAGTCATCATGATATATTCATTCAAATGGCCAAGATTTTGGGGGCATATCCATGGTAGAAACCATGTTCAGATACACCACCATCCTATCGAGATGACAGGTGCTCGATCTGAAGGCACCGTCACCTGCAAACTTGCCACTGACAACGGGTGATTGAACACGGTCTGCTCAAGACTCCTGATATCTCCTGATGATGGCTTACTCATGAACAAATGGATCACTGCTCAGATGTGCTAAAAATACGACAGTACAGCAAGGTCTAAGTCAAACATCAGCCATTTTTGGGATGATCCCCCCCATTCATCACCGGATCCGAAAGATCCACCAAGGGACGTGGCACAGAGCGGCAGCAAAGCAACTGCGCAGGACACATCTTCTCTCAGCCTGACCCCGGTTGGGAACCCTCTGGTAACAGTTTGCTATTGAAAATTGCCATTTATAGTTGCTTTACTCATGAAAAATGATGGTTTTCCATAGCTATGTTAGTTTACCAAATGGTAATTGGAGTTCTGGGATCGCCGTTGCGCCGATATAGCCCCCATGTTTTCAATTGTTTTTTGGGCGAATTTGTGAAAACCACCGCCTAGCAATGGTTCGCACCAGTGGGTCGTGCTGATCTTGACCTCGTTGCCGGTAGCTGTGAGGTCATTGCAATTCTTTTGTGCGTCAAACATAAACGATACCCTCTATGGAAAATCATCATGTTTAATGGGAAAACTCACGATCAATGGCCATTTTCAATAGCAAACTGTTCGTTTACCAGAGGGTATGTGAGTTCAGCCCTGATGAAATCAAAAAATGAGCTAATCAAAATGGTGGTTTTCACTAACTCCGTATCGCGATTGATCCAAACAATCCTTACATGGACCTTTAACGTCCATAGGGGTGCCACCAAGGTAAGGTTAGTGGTATCTGGTGGCGCTTGGGCCGACTAACAGTTCGATATTGAACATGGCAAGTTATAGCATTTTATAGTTTATCTACCTATGAAGAATGGTAATGAATGTTCCATAGCTATGTTAAATTACCGGAGGGTATATGACTTCACTAATGACCATCTCTCTCTGTCTCACTGTCTCTCTCTCTCTCTCTCCATTGCCATCTCCAGGAGTCTAGCCAGAAAGGCTGAAATTCATGACCATTGTAGATCCATGTAGCCACATATTATATGTGGAACTGCACCCCAAAACATCTGCAAATGATTTTGCAATAAACATATTCCATTTATCGTGGCCCATCCAAAATTGGGGTTCATTTCACATCCCAATAAGTGCATGAACCCAAGTTCATTATTGGGTATGTATGCCGTGTACGGTAATTATAACCCAAGAATAGGCCTTAATTGGGGATGGTTTATATGATATTCCCATTCATCACTCCCAGTAATCCTTCATCACCTTTGACCTTTCCTTTCTGGGCCTTCCATCCGTTTCCGTCTCGCAAAACCCAAGGCGCTTCGCGCAAAGCTTCGCACGCTGCTGGTGGTCAACACCTGGTTTACTCATGACTTTTGAGGATTCTAGCACATCGAGGCATCCGTATAATAATTTATGTTGCTGTGTGTATATCCATGTTATATGTTCATCCTTGACACAACTGCATATACGATATGCCTAACATGCAAATATATTACTAAACAAGATCTCAAGCAATTCTATAATTAAGTTATGGTATACGTGATAGCTGGATGGGTGGGTTATGGGGTATCGGAAAAACATTAGGTATACCCGGAAAATGGAATGCCAAACAACCACTACGGTCCAGAAACTATAGCATCTATAGTTCCCAGTTTCCAAGGTGTTTTTTTTGTACCAACCATTTGATACTACGGTCATCCCAGTCCAGAAATCACATCAACTAAATGAAATGAATAACATTTCAGACAGTGAATATGACGGAATGTATGTAGCATGTAGCCAACATAGCCAACATATTTATATACACAGTGTGTGTATAAATGAATAAATAAATATATATATATATGCATATTATACTGTATATATAATTATAACTATGTGCATATAGTATCATATAGTTATATCTATTGTCGCTGCACAAATGTTTGCAAACACTTCCAAATAACAGTCACCAGCAATTTCCAAAAGCCGGATTCCAATCCTATCCTGGGCCCGGCCCCTGCCTCTGGTGGAAGCTCATAGCAATCTGCCAGATGAAGGACTCCGCTTCGACTGCTGCTGCTCCATCCTCGGGCCTGGCTGTGGCGAGCATCGGCGTCAAGCAGCTTGGCACATTTGATCACGTCGGATGACACCGGAGGGCAGTTAAAGGCTTACGCCTGACAGCCGGGCGCCGGCCAAGGCCAAGCAATCTTGGCACCATGTTGGCCCCATGTTGGGCCTATGTTGGCCTATGTTGGGCCTATGTTGGCCCATGTTGAGCCATCTTGGGAGCTATGTTGGGGCCATGTTGGGGCCATCTATGTTGAAATGATCTTAAGATGCCAATTGTTCCGCCCCGGGCCCCCTCCTGGAGCCCAAAACCACGTAAACCGAGGTTTTGTAACATCGCCAAGATGAAATCCCTTGCTGCCAAAGGGCCCGAAACACCGTAAAAAAAACATTAAAACACCATGTTTTTTAAACCGCAAGCAAAATACACCGTAAATTACAGGGACTTGAGTCGACACGGAGTCCTACTGGGGTGAACTGGGGGTGGGTCGGCGGCAGGGCCGGCAGCGCCTATAACCTTCGGTTACCACCGAAGGCCTCCGGCAAGGACACGGGCTGCGTGGCCGGCGCCCGGATTCCCATTAACATCCCCACGGTTACCATGGTTGTTCCTTAAATCCCTATTAATTAATCCTATCCCCCGAATATTGAACAACCCCATACTGTGGTCCCAAATGTCCGTAAATCCGCTACCAAACTATCTTTGACGTTTTTTGTTCCCGATATTTGGGGGATGGATTGATCACCATAAAATCTCATTAATAATTAAACCAGCCGTGGGTTCAATTCCCTAAATTCTTGTTCGCAACTGCCTCCGCCCCAGGAAGAGCCAAGGACCTCGAAGTCTTCCATGGCACTCTCCGCAACGAGATGAAGCTTCACCCGATCCTGGTTGGTCACCTGGGGCGAATGAAAGCAATGCGCGCAAGATGCAAAACATCGGTGAATCATCGGGATATAAATAACTAAATAAATGCATATATTACATGATCATTTATATTGTATAATCTATGATCATTTATGATATTTAGATTTTAATGGCGTACAAGAATAATCAATCATCAAAAATCACAAAAATGTTTTTTAGGATTCCATTATTTGACCATTAACCATCATTCCAGTGACGTCGCAGTGAGGCCGTTATAATTCGTCCAGAAGTAACAACGACCCCCCAACAGATCCTGACTCTACAAATGGTGCCCTCATCTCACCCCCTTGCAGGCTCATTAGAATACACCCCCATGTGGGCCCTCAAAATGACAAGGCTGCCAGTACTATGCCAGTACCAAGTTACTAAGCCAATACTTTCTGGTTGTTATTTTATACTAGTGGGAAAAAGATTGCAAAATAGAAGTGGTCATGCAACGATCACATCAAACATATGATTCATATGATGAAGACATATGAAGACTGACAGTTTCACCCACCAATATCAACAGTCCAACTATAACTAGCACGCAGCTAGCACGCAGCTAGTACGCAGCTAGCACGCAGCTAGCACGCAGCTAGCACGCAGCTAGCCCTCGCAATGCCTGTAGGTTGGACCTGTTGGTCCCTCTGCGCCTGGTATTTCATGTGCAACTTTGGCAGGATGTGACCCGGGAAGCCGAAGTCCTTCAAGCAAACCTCCAGCATTCTGCTGCACAGGTCGTGGGGTACTTGGTGAATTGGTAGGTTTAATAGGTTGGTTAAGTTATAACGCAAGTTCTTCCAGCAGGGATAGTTATAGGATTTGTCCAGTTATAACTGGTCAGAAGTCAGAACCCACCTGCTGACTGGGTTAAACCACCAAGTAAACACATCTTCCAAACTACACGCCAGCAATTTAGAAAAGGTGACTTTGTCGATATGGTTACATATCACCCCAAACAGAAACAACGGACTCCCTTCGGCTTTTCCCTCCCACAATTTAACATAGCGATGCTTTACCTATCAAACATGTTCGTGGATTTTCCATAGCAATGTTGAATAATTTGCCTGTTGTCACCCCCTCTCTCTCTGTCTCTCTCTCTCTCTCTCCAATATTTTGGATTGGTACGTCCCAGGTTCACCAAAAAAAAAAACGCCATATGTTCCCCAGTTTGTCCGCGAATGGGTCGATCCGATTGTCAGAGGTCAAACATCTTTGCTTCAAACCGAAACCAATGCTGACCCCCCAAGAAAAGGTGATGTTTTAGGACAATAATCTTAGACCAACTAGCCATGAAAAAGTGCAAGAGTCCCAAAACTCCTCGGTGTCTTATCTTATTCTGACTAGGTACTTGGAGGTTCCAGGAGGTTCTATTCCATGGTACTCCCGCCATCAGCCCCCGATCTTTTCTCAAGCTGGGGTGTGCCTCGCCAGTGAGAAATTCAGACAACGCAATGTGCGAGCAACGGATGTCCTGCACGTGGACACTGCGGTGGCATGGGCATCTATAACGGGATGTGGTAAAATCACGTAACATCCAAGTGTCCTTTGATAATCAAACATGCCTGGTTGGGAAATCTGCAGAAATCCCTGAGCTAAAAGACATGTTAAGGTTTTAATGAGTTTAATGCAAGCATCAACACTGGTTGATTAATTTGCGGGGGGTGGGGTGATAATTGGCTACTGAAATGGTACCCCCACGATTAAACAGCCTGGTGGTCTGTTAATCCGGGAATGACATTCAACGAGATTTTACAATGCAATGTTTGACTATCGGAAGGCAACCTCAAGTTTTGGGGGTGTAAAATATTGCGTGCAATGTGGTGCATAGTGTGGCATTTGTAGGTGTATGATGGTATATGTATATATACATGTATATTTAGTATTATTATCATTATCATTATTATTAATCATGATTATTATTTTTAATATTACATATATATATATATATATATTGCATAATAATGTGGCATCTACAAGGTACCAAGCCTTTTTTTTAGGTCCAGCTGGGGTCCCGGTGGATCAGCCCATTTCCCCGTCCTGAAAGGCAGATGCCAGCAGGTCGCCAAGGACACCTTGCTGTGGAACCAAGGAAGACAGCTCCAGACCTCATCGTTCAGCTGTCGGAACAGCTGGGACAGGCTTACTTTGGGCGATTTTGGAACAGGTTTTTTCGTATAATTGAGCACTGAAAAACACACCAAAATCTGCTGGCATGTCAATGTTCATTCCCACTCGGATTTGTTTACAATTCTGAGATCATTTACGATAATAATTTTAACAATTATGTATGGTGAGGTCAGTCAGTGAAGTCATAAAAAGTATGGTGATGCTTTTCCCTCATGGCCGAGGGATCCCCACAATGTCTGCCACTCATTTATAAACCCATCTAATTATGGAGGTATCTACCATCAACCACAACTAGCCTAGTCATATATGTGTATATATATATATATTATATATATATAGCCTGGTTATACACCAACTGTTCCAAAAAAACATGAACCAAAACTAGTTTAACAGCTTCATACCAACTATTCCCAAACAAAACAACAATAAATCCATGTTTTTCCTGGTTTTAGTTCCCTGATGCATCACCATTTAAACCCAAGCCGCAGCTGGCAGCATCCTCTGCTGTTTTTGCCAGCTGTAGAAGGGAGGAGAGCTGATCATGAGCTGCACCTGCAGGACTGGGATCAAACAAGATGGTCTTTAATATTTAATGGTTTATGTGATTTCACCATGCTTTAACCATGATTCATGGTTTATCGTGTTCCACTCTTCAACATTATAAATGGTGTTTAATGGTGTTGAAGTAACTATAGTGCTTAGTGGTGTCTGATGGGTTTTCTGGAGGAAAACCATCCCCTCCTCCCGTTGCGGGGGCCCCACCTATTGCTGGATCATCGGCTGGACCGCAAATCACCACCTTCAAGGCCTCTGGAACTCGAACACGGCAAGAGAGACATTGGAAAATTATCCAGATACCATGGGTAAATACCACCCAAAAATGGTGAATACCACCAAAACATGGTAAATAGTCCAGCTATATATAGTCCCTCCCAATATCACCAAAAACATGGTACTGTAAATGTATTGAGAATTGAAACACAATTTTTAGGGGTACTTGGAGGGTCTAAGTAGAATCTAAAATGGATACAACTGGGTTATGATTCTTCATGATGGAATAGAAGGGAAGGCAAGTTAAATTGGACCTTAAATCAAAAGTGAGAAAGTCCGAGATAGTTGAAGTATCTTAAAATAAACAATCAACATATCAGAGAAAAGGCTTCGATATGTAAGGTCACATGATATTCACCCGTGCAATGGCGCCATCATTCCCGACCTCTTGTCCTTGTAAAGCTGGAAGCAAGGTCTGCAACAAGGGCTGCGGACCCGAAATCTCTCGGGTCTCCAGAAACGCCTGGGATGGTTCAGGGTCTAGCAGCATCTCCGACTGGCACTATTCAGAAGCATGTACTTTATAGATGGGTTCAACTCTCACAACCATACTGAGCCTGGTTTATGACCATCCAATTTTCCAATGCTGAGCGCGCTGGTCCGTGTTCAGTAGCAAATTAAACAAAACACTGGGCAGAAGCTGAAGCAGCCGCTGGATGGATACCAGGATTCCATTGTTTTCCGCATATCATATGGGTCAAACGTGGTCAACCCCCCAGTATAGTATGATATAGCAGCTGTTCATCCATCCCCCAAGAAATAAACCATCAAAACCTAAATCATCCAAAAATGGAATATCTACGTATCCCCAACTGATGAGATGAATAGTAAGGAATCCCAAAAGCTATCAAGAATGTGGAATGCTAAATCGTAGTTTTTTTTTCAGCATTTAAAATCATGTCCCTTGAACCTTGGAGGGTTCATCATCATTTTCTCTAACCAAACTGAGCAGTGCCAGATGCCATTGGAGAATCCTAGAAACAAATGGTTGGTAAATGGGGATCCCCAGCTCAGGGACTTTTATAATCCTCAAGATATTGAGCCCCTAAAGACCATCAGCCAACCATCAGTTATCAATATCCTAATTTTGGATGATTAAAACCACCTCAGTGATTGGTAGATTCCCAATTGAATTACTAAATATCCCAGCATATCCCAGCATATCCCAGCATATCCTCATTATGGCAATATTCATCAGCCAACCAATATAGACGCCGGTAAATAAACTAACTTCATTATGGTTTTTGACACTAGGGGCTCACTGTTCTATATCTTCATGAAAGACCCCTACTATGAAATTTCCATCGCGGCCTGGGCCCCTGGGTGGTTTTTCAATTGTTGAACCAAACGAATCCCAAATGATTGAGGTTCCCATTGGAACCCTTAAGAAACACAGGCTCCATATGATCCAGGTTCTTGGTATATCAAAATCCTATCAACTCCTTATTTAAAAAAACTATTCCATTAAAAAAAAATACTTTACTTCGTGTGATCCCCACCATGACATTTATACATTTTCTTACTGGCAAATCTTCTGGCATTCTATCTGACATATCTTCTGACATTCTATTTGACATTCTATCTGGCATATCTTCTGGCATATGATCTGGCATATCTTCTGGCATATCTTCTGGCATTCTATCTGGCAAATCTTCTGGCATTCTATCTGGCATATCTTCTGGCACTCTATCTGACATATCTTCTGGCATTCTATCTGGCATATCTTCTGGCATATATTCTGACATATATCTTCTGGCATTCTATCTGACATATCTTCTGGCATATATTCTGACATATCTTCTGGCATATCTTCTGGCATATCTTCTGGCATATCTTCTGACATATCTATCTGGCATATCTTCTGACATATCTATCTGGCATATCTTCTGGCATATTTTCTGGCATTCTATCTGGCAAATCTTCTGGCATTCTATCTGGCATTCTATCTGGCATATCTTCTGGCATATTATCTGGCATTCTATCTGGCATATCTTCTGGCATATCTTCTGGCATATCTTCTGACATTCTTTCTGACATTCTTTCTAACTTTCTTCTGCACATTCTTTGTCCCATATCTTCCTACATGAGGTCCGGCAGGGAACACTTGGCGTGGATACTCGCGGTTGAGGTCCGGCAGGGAACACTGGGCGTGGATGGTCGTGGTTGAGGTCCGGCAGGGACCACTGGGCGGGATGGCCGTGGTTGAGGTCCGGCAGGGAACACTGGGCGTGGATGGTCGTGGTTGAGGTCCGGCAGGGAACATTGGGCGTGGATGGTCGTGGTTGAGGTCCGGCAGGGAACACTGGGCGTGGATGGTCGTGGTTGAGGTCCGGCAGAGAACACTGTGGATCGCGGGTCGCAGTTGAGGCAAGGACGACGAGGACGACGAGGACGACGAGGAGGACGAGGAGGAGGAGGAGAGGAGGACGAGGCAGGAGGAGGCGGAGGAGGAGGAGAAGGAGGAGGAGGAGGCAACTGACATAAAATCTAACAACCCTCACCTGGCAGGTGGGGAAAAAACGTGACAAATCCACAAATTCCAGATTCTTGATATGTCAAATCCAAAGGATTCCCATGAAAAAAACATAGAAACCTTATATACAGTATCAACAAAAAAACAATCCCAGAAAAAAAAAAAAAACGCTGAAATCGATACATCCACATCCACATGACATTGCCATCCCCTCAGCTCGCCTTGACCCCCTGCAGCGCCGTTGCCGTTTCCGTCATCAGCTCGTCCACGCTGAGGTCCAACCAAAGAGCCTCGGTGATTGAATGGGAATTCATGGTGATTTCATGAGATTTCATGAGATTTACAGCTCATTTGTGTGATTTATAGTTGATTTATGTGATGTATAACTGATTCATGATAGCTAAGCTGATGCACATTTTTTGCCTTGGGTACCGTTTGGGAAATATGGGTGGATATTTCCCAAACGGGAGGCCTCACCTTGCAGGGATGGATCAACCAAAATTCGCAAATCTAAGTGTTTTCCGATGGGTGTTTAACGCTGACTATTGTAGAATCATATGATGTTTTTTTTCCTGAAGATTCATGTATTTTTTTGGCCGAGGGTCCGAGGGTTGATGAGGATTGATGGGGATCTTTACAGGGATTCCTGGATCCAGCGGGGATAAAGTTGTTGCCCCCAAAGACTTGCAATGATGATGCTTCAACGAGGGTGATATTACATTGATATACAAAGAAATATAGTATATATTATACATATCAGATAAAATAGCAAATATGTGTATATTAAATCATATTAATATACTTTATAAATGTTGTATGTGTATATATATATATATATACACTGTATACCATACACAAGCATACACATATACCAACCAATTACAGAAGATAGATTGGCAATGGTAAGTGCTTGGTGGAGTAACCAATCTGCATGTACCAACCCAAGACGGACCGCTATGCCGACCCCGGTGAGCCCCCTTCCAGTCGTCCTGTCGCATTCGGACACCTTGATGGGTTGGCCAATCCCTTCCCCATCTGTGCACATAATGTTACCCTCTGGTAAATTAACATAACTATGGAAAATCATCATTTTTAATGGATAAATCAACTATGAATATCTATAAATGGCAATTTTCAATAGCTATGTTAGTCATTACCAGAGAGTACAGTAAAACGTCCTATTCGATGCCCATCATTCACCATCACATGACTGCCGGCCCCAGGAACTGTTGTTTGAAAGGCGGCATCGCCCAACTGCGAGCGCAACCTTGGTAAAATCATGGTTGCGATGCCATGGGATGGAAGAAATCCTGCACCAGTTGAAAGGTGGATTATCCATGTTTATCCATGTTTATCCCAATATTCAAAGTGTTTCAACTATCCAAGGTGGTGCAGGATTTCTTCCCGTCCACAGTATCATGAAATCATGTAACATATCAATCAATCTTTGGCAGACCTAGATACTGTCCAAGGTTGGGAATGGGAAAAGAAACGGGAAAACCCCCAAGGTGAAGCCTGTAACTCCGCTTATAAGTGGGCCTCAGCGTCCGTATCTTTTTATTAAGCCCCGAAAAGGCAGATGGACGCATGTCATGCATCCGTATCAAAACGGATAGCTCGATATAATTATGCATAATTATATATATATATATATATACATTGTAAGTATATCATAATATAATATATATGTATATATATATATATTATATTATAAATATATATATATATATGTATGTATACATACTATATATCACCGGCATTCATAAACCCTATCGTCATTCTAGCCAACTGGGTGGCACCAACCCACAGCCGTCGCCCCGGTCGCAGTGCCCCCCCCCGCACCGCCACAAAGGATGGGATGTCACCGTCCGTGGTGGCCACGTCAGCAACGAAACGTTCCAGAGCCTGGGTGGATCCGCCCACGAAGATGGCAGGAAAATGGTCCGCAACCATTTATGGTGGGATAGTAAGAGATACGAATGGGATACATCTATATATATATAATATGCATATGTGAAAATATGGAACCATTTTTTTGCTGGGAAAATGTAATCTGAATATATCGATCTATAAACTGTAGATATGTAGATACTCTGTGGTCACCCCCAAGAATCTACACATTGCCTCCCCCACCTAGCCGACTAAGAAGTGGGCTGAACTGAGTTTCATCCGGAAAAAATGATGACAAACCAATGGATTTCGGGATTCGGCAACTGGTGTGGATCCAATTTCTTACATCATCTTATCTAAACTTATCTAATATCAAGATGTGTTTTGAAAGGAAAGACCATGAAAGACCATACCTCTGGGACCATCATGGACCATCCGAAGGAGCATGGTCCTATTTACTGGTAGCGGGGAGGGATAGCCCAACGTCTTGTTGATCCAAGAGCTAATTACAGTTTTCTCAAACATCTGCGGACGGTTTTCATGCGATTTGACATGGCATCTTTTACAGAATTATATGCACGTAAACGGGACAAATGCAATGCATTTACTCTGTGAGACAACCGCCAAGAGCTAATTACAGTTTTCTCAAACATCTGCGGACGGTTTTCATGCGATTTGACATGGCATCTTTTACAGAATTATATGCACGTAAACGGGACAAATGCAATGCATTTACTCTGTGAGACAACCGCAAAGCTCGTAACGCATCACCCCGGATTAAGTAATTAATCTCAGTTGGTCAATTGGGGTGGGCACCACACAATAAACCAAGAAACCAATGTCATGTTTAGTTACCCTCTGGTGACCTAACAGTTTGCCGTCGAAAATGGCAAGGTTTAATAGGTAAATCCTCTAGGAATTTGTATTTTTGCATGGCTGTATTTAATTACCGGAGGGCATATCATTTGTATCATTCAGGTATGCCTAAAAGTCGTCCATTTAAAAAATCACTGACCATGGCATACCATGGCTCATCATGGCTCATCTTAGATGCCCTGCTGCAGATTGAGACTTGACCTGCTGTGTGTGTTCCTAACCGTTTATCATGTTATGAAAACAGCATCAGTTGCATTTCACTAGCCAAATCAGATTGACCCACTTAAAACCAAGTATAGCCCCATGTTTCTTAATTAAATCCCCATACTTGGTTGGTTTATATCAAGTATAGCCCCAGAAAAATATCAAGTATATCACCAGTTAACACCATCAATGTTCCTTAAATCCCCCGTTTTTGTTGGCCCCTTGACCCCGCCCTTCGCCCTTCACTCGCCTGGATGGCACCTTGGACCTCGCAGGGCCCAGCTTGGCCAAGCTGTCGCACGTCCCTGGAGTTCATCGCAGCAGTGAAAGCAGACACTGACGTGACAGACCTGACGCCGGGTGATGGCCATGGGCCATTGCAAAATTGAGACATGACATGGGGGAAATCACAAAAATCATCATCCAAATATTAAATGAAATGCATATATATACTTATATATGTGTGTATATTGTGTGTGTGTGCGCGTGGTTTGGCTTAACTTCCACTTCGCCCAACAATAAGACCAACTAAATCACCCTTAAAAAGACCAACTAGCACTCAGCGCACTTTATCCTGCAAAAGGAGACAAACCAATAAGTGTCAGATTAGTATCGGAGTCCAGGTACGACCTGGTAGGCGATCCCTTTTAGGATTTCACCCCCCTAACATGAAATCTGGCATAAATCATAAATTACACTAATTCGCTCACCGGAAAATAGCTGAACATAGCAAAACTAAATTTAAATCAGACCATTTGGGGATGATTCCCCTTACAGCGACCATCAACCATCATTCCGACGTCCCAGTGAGGTTATTCTGGCTTCCTGATGGTGCTAATAACATCTAATAACAATACCACAAACTACCAAACACGATCAAAAATATGTCCAGAAGCGAATGGACTACCGCTAAAGCACCCCCCAAAATAGAAACGTTATTCGTTATCTAAATTTCTGAATCGGAATCGGATTTCATAAAATTCTATAGGGGTTACTTTGGATTGCAATAGTTCAAGATGCCTGTGACTTAAAATATATCAAAACTAAACAAATCATTCAGGCTAGGCTAGTTCTAAGCCAACTTCACGAACTGATGCACCATCTTGTATGAATATATGTATTAATTCTATTCAAAGCTCATTGTCCCAAAACAAAAAATGATCGTCTCCGTTGTGAATCCCCATGGTACCCGAGGCCCCATGGGCCAAGCGGCCCGTCTCCAGCCATGTCCCTCAGCCAACTGGCGAAAGTGCCACGTAGGCCTGGACTCTTTCGGTTCATCACTACGCCTTGGGCGCCGCGCAGGATCTTCTGGAGATGGAAATCATGGGATTTCCATGGCTACTTGGAATGTCTTGGCTGGTGGTTTTAATATGTTTTAACCATCTTGAAAAATGATGGAGTTCGTCAATGGGAAGGATTATCCATGATGATTATCCCATATATGGAAAATAAAAAATGTATAAAAATGTTCCAAACCACCAACCAGTTGAATGTTTTGGTATATCTTCAATTGAACTTGAAAGCTTGGGGGATGGTTGGCGATGGTTTCCACGACTCAAAAATCTCAAAACGGACATTGAAACTCGCAGGGGGCTTTCGATGCTCGATGCAGCTTGGCCAAGGATCATCGTTGATCCAGTTGGATGCGCCCAGCACAAAGAACCTAGCTACCACGACAAGGGAGAAAACCTCCAGTTTCAATCTGCAAAATGATGGACCCCTCAATGACCACATTATCCAAATTCATAGTCCGTTCTTTTCTCCTGGAACTTATTGATTCGAATACACCCATCACCGTGACATATGCCGTACCGCTGTGACCTGTCCATCTGCGAGCAGAAAACTTCAACAAAAACACCTTGGTTTTTCTGGAAACAATGAGTGCCTCCTTAAAATCTGTTTGATTGAAAAAAACCTAATAATACATCTAAAAACCTTAAGGCTTGTTTCACAAACCCGCCTAAAATCACCGAAACCCCATGACTCACTGGCTGCCCAATACCCACCTTACGCCCTGCATGGCCCAGTGTCCGTCACGGGTTGAAACGCTTCCCTCCAGGGTGCAGTGAGTTCTGGCAGCTGGCTGTGAAGCTCATGCAGTTCCACCACCTTGCGGCGTCGGCGTGGGGACTAACGGCTTGCCCTGGGTTAAACCGAAAAAATTGGAACACCAATTTGCGGAAAACCCTAGGAACATGATCTATTATATACATATAATATGGTGGTTTTGTTTTGGAAGGAGTTGAAAATAGTCGAAACATATTGAACCCATGGAAACCACCAAGTAGTTTTGCTTTCCATTGGTATGTTGGATACCCTCAGGTAATTTTATAGTTTGCCATGGAAATTTGCCCATTTAATTTGGTTCGATGATTTATCGTTTTGAAAAAGTGGTGATCGTCCTGGTGCTGTTAAATTGCCAGAGGGCAAACAATTGAAATTGATTATTTATAGCAAGTGAGTATAGCAACCCCAAAAAAGATAGAATATGTAAAATCCAACTTTGTAGTAGTGGCAAGCGACTGTTCAGTCTTTTTGGTGGTTGCCATACCCCAAACCTTGAATGTTTATGCATATGTGGGCAGGTTAAAATTCATGAAACCAACGACTGTTTCCACATGATATAAGGCAACAAATACTGAACCTGTGATTGAATTCACCGAGCCGCTTTGCAGGCCGTGCCCCACAAGTGTACGGATGTTGGGAGGATATATGATATGTATATATATATATGTATGCATGTATGCATGTATGCATGTATGCATGTATGCATGTATGTAGGTATGTAGGTAGGTATGTATGTATGTATGTAGGTAGGTATGTATGTATGTATGTATTTAATATGTATGCATGTATATATAAATATAATAGGAAAACATGTTAGCAAACTCAAATATTCAATTCACTGGGAAAAAAACACTAAATTAAATGGGTAATAACTAAGTACTATAGTCGCAAAGTTAGTATGGAATTGAACAAACTCATTGTTTCCCGTAAAGTACTAAGTTTGTTCATAACTCATAAAAAAGTAGCAATATCTAATAATGTCAACTAGAACTATAGTTAACGTATGTCAACTAGAACTAGCTAATGCAAACTAACTTCTATAGTTAATGGGGGTTTACTTCACTAAGTTAATGGACATCAACTGAGTTGATGTCACCTTAGTACTGTCCACTAGCTTATCACAACCGGAGTTCCCATTCCCATCCACCTGATGGAGGCGTCCGTCGTACCTTTCCGACGGCTGGAGGGGTCACATTTCTGAATCCCAACATCCTTAAACTATATCATCATGTGTATAATATATATATATATATATATCCGCGTGTGTGCGTGAGTAAATATGATTGATATGTATATATTTCCCATTTGTGCAGGAGAAACTCCCATTGATTGATGGTTGAACCGTGTTGAACGCAAACATGTACTAGTCTAGTGACTAAACTGTCATTTTAGGGAGCCCCAAAATAATGAGACAAACTTGTCCAGTATGATATTCGTAAATGTCTGGATTAGAAACCCTAGCGGAATGTGGATATGTTCATCAAATGCGGTTCCATTTGGTTCCATGTGTGTAGGGGAGCTGCGGAAGTACACAATTAGCTAAATTGGATGATATATTAACCTCAGAATAATGATGATTTATTGCAATATTGCAATATATCGAAATAGGTTATCTAGTTGATGAATAGTGGACCTAATTTTTCCCCAACATCTGGGATAAGATGTTATATTAGCCTTAACATCCCTTAAGATCACTATTTCACTATTCCCTACACGATCATTGGTATAAACTGATCACATGAATATAAACATATAAACTGATCATTATCTCCAATAATGTGGGTAAAACAATAATAAACCATCCCCCAAATCACCATTATTATAGGTCGTATGTTTACCATTCCCAGTCATGGGTGGTTTATGGCACCGTTTTACCCACATTAGTTGAGATTTCCCGTTGCTGAGCCCCAAGATGCGCCGCCTCTTCCGCCTGTGTCGCTGCAGGGCTGCTGCCGGAGCTGCTGGGGCACATGGAGGTGGAATTCCGGACATGGCTCCCGTGGAGTTCCCTGGAAATTCCGCAGGGTTTTGTTTTTGTTGGAAACCCAGAAAATCCAGGGTGGAATCAATCAAGCTTGGCAATATCAATGGTTTATATAGGTTTATGATGTTTTATGTTTTTGTTGGACTTTTTTTTTAACAAAGGGGGGCAGAAAACCAACCATGAACATCGGTGATGTCTGATGTGTTCCTGGTGTTTGAACAGGGTCTGCAGAATTGACGCAGGCGTTTGACGTTTGGTATCTTTTAATACCTGGCACCCCCGGCCTTAGGTTAGGGAAGAACGGAGGTCGCATTGCGCTGATTGTAAGATGTTCTAAAGCGGCAAGCACAAACGAATTCGACGCTGCAGCCATGAGAGGGCAGTTGAGCTTGGCATTCAGAGTTCTTGCTCCAAGATCCGTTACTGTTGCCAACCAATTGACAAAACTTTCAGATTCAAGTCCTTTCACAAGAAAACACTTGGGCAGCTCCACCCCAAAAGCCTCCCCTTGCTTTGGTAAACCAAGATGCCAATGACGCCAATGCTATTCCACTATTCCTAGACCCCTTCCCTCTCGCAAAACAGAAACGCAGGGCTCCGGAAATGTCAATGCGTCAATACGACAGTCTAGAGCCATCTTTCTAGGGATCGAATTTCGGTTCTCGCGGTCATATCAAAAGTAGCTGGCGCAGTGCTAACCCCCCAGGAAATGGCATCAAAGACTGTGACCCATCATGGCTCACGCCCATCTTTCAACGCATTTTTGTCTGATCCAAATGCCCCTGAAAGCGAACAATCGAAGCTCAAAAAATGCCTTGTGGCAATACCTTGCCCTAATAGTTCTCTAAAACAATTTCTAGGATATTTTAAAGCGCCTTTTAGTTTTCAATAGCTTTCGGGGCTGTGCGCCCCCCAAGAGGCCCAAGAAAAAGGCGCCATAGCCAGCATCCTCCAGCTCTAACTCGATCTGCTCAACCAACTTCTCATGCCTCAGCACAGAAGTACTTTGGTTTGAACTAACAAAACGATAGACAAATTGACAAATTTGGTGTACCCCCTATTCACATCGTCAATTTATTGCAGATTTGAGGAGCATGATGAGTATCCAGTGGATTTAGGGGTACCCATGGTACTGGGACACACCAACTTAAGGGTGTTCATCCTGCGAAGTCCGGTCAATCCCAATTACGCTACTTGACATTTTGGTCAATTCATGTAAATCACCCAATTTGGACCACCGAATCCCATATAGTTTGTGCATTTTTATTACCAACCACAACATCCCAGCGCTTGACATCAGCCCAGACATTGGGAGGTCCCATGCAAACCTGGAACATGGGACGATACTCAGCCACAAGGACCCATCAACCACAAGGACCATCCCTTGTAGGGCCATCTACCGAAAGAAGCCCTGGGGCTTTCACCCACTGGGCAAAACTGGGAACCCCGCTTCTGACGCAGTTGATCACAGCTCTGAGTGATTGCCTCTTGGAGACCTATGGCCCAGCGGTGGACACTGGAAGCTGACAGATGGGTCTGAACCGGGCTCTACAACATGGCAAAATGTGGTATGCGGTGAAACCCAAACAGAAACACCTTGAGTGGATCTTTTGGGGATGTGTTTCTTAGTGCACCTCAAAAAGTTAGAATGGACATTTTTTTTGGTATTTTTTTGGTATTCGAAGCCCGACGTACCACAGGAAAAAAACTAGATGTTCAACTCTGGCACGCCTCAAAATTTAATTTTGCAACCCCGCTTCCCAGTTTTTTGGTTCACGTGCCAAACATGCAAAAAATCAGCAACTGCCACATCAAGAGTGGCCATTTTGACTTGATCATCCTGATTATATAGTTAAACAATCTGCTACTAAGGTGATCACACCCCAGTTGAAAGGCCCAGGAGTGAGTAAAATCCGTGTCATCAAACCACAGTATCTAGACCCCATAGGAAAACCAAAGACAAGAAATATCATGCAGTAATTATCCAAGTACGAAAAAACTAGACGACGGATGGCCCGAGGGCGTAGAGGAGCAGGGTCTTCTCTTGTTAGTATGGAGACACAATTTTACAAACAATATATGAAAGATGTGTTATAGGCAGTCGAGAATAGGAGTAGCAAGACAAAATAGTGAGAAGTGCAAGACAATAGTTTGCATCGCAAACACTTTTACACACAGGCGCTTTTACACACAAAAGCTTTTACACACAGAAGCTTTTACACACAGAAGCTTTTACACAGAGGCTATTACACACAAAGCTTTTACCCACAGAAGCTTTTACATACAGACGCTTTTACACACAGATGTTTTTACACACAGACGCTTTTACACGGACACTTTTACACACAGACACGTTTACACACAGACACTTTTACACACAGACCTTTTTACACACAGGAGCTGCTTTTACACACAAACGCTTTGACACACAGAAGCTTTTACACATAGACGCTTTTACACACAGGCACTTTTACACACAAACACTTTTACACACAAACACTTTTACACACAGACGCTTTTACACGCAGACGCTTGTACACACAGAAGCTTTTACACACAAACACTTTTACACAGAGACGCTTTTACACACAGACACTTTTACACACAGACACTTTTACACCCAGAGACTTTTACACGCAGACACATTTACACAAACACGTTTACACACAAACATGTTTACACACAAACACTTTTACACACAGACACTTTTACACACAGAAGCTTTCACACACAGACGCTATTACACACAGATGCTTTTACACGCAAAAGTTTACACACAAACAGTTTTACACACAAACACTTTTACACAGAGACGCTTTTACACACAGAAGCTTTTGCACACAGACGCTATTACACACAGACGCTTTTACACACAGACGCTTTTACACACAGACGCTTTTAGACACATCGCAATTTTACTTCAGTTTGTGGCGATCCAACCTCATTTCGTGCGAAAGGGACATGCGACAGGGTTGCGCGGGACAAGTTGAAATCGCAATTTCACCTCAGTTTTTGCCGATCGAACCTCACTTTGTGCGAAAGGGTTGCGCCGGACGACTTGAAATCGTAATTTCACCTCAGTTTTTGACGATCGAACCTCATTTCGTGCGAAAGGGTTGCGCCGGACGACTTGAAATCGCAATTTTACCTCAGTTTTTGACGATCGAACCTCATTTCGCGCGAAAGGGTTGCGCCGGACGACTTGAAATCGCAATTTTACCTCAGTTTTTGACGATCGAACCTCATTTCGTGCGAAAGGGTTGCACCGGACGACTTGAAATCGCAATTTTACCTCAGTTTTTGACGATCGAACCTCATTTCGTGCGAAAGGGTTGCGCGGGACAAGTTGAAATCGTAATTTTACCGCAGTTTTTGACGATCGAACCTCATTTCGTGCGAAAAGGTTGCGCGGGACACAAGTTGAAATCGCAATTTTACCGCAGTTTTTGGCGATCGAACCTCATTTCGTGCGAAAGGGTTGCGTTTCGTGCCATCTCGTTGCCACTGCCCCTGCTCCCGCCTTCAAGAAAGAAATAGAAAAGAAGGAGAGGGCAAGAGGGCAAGAGGGCAAGAGGGCAAGAGGGCAAGAGGGCAAGAGGAGAAGGTGTGAGATGAGAAGATGTAAAGATGAGAAGATGTGAGAAGATGTGAGAAGATGTGAGAAGATGTGAGAAGATGTGAGAAGATGTGAGAAGATGTGAGAAGATGTGAAGATGAGAAGATTAGGAGAAGATGGGAGGATGAGAAGATGTGAAGATGAGAAGATGTGAAGATGAGAAGATGTGAAGATGTGAAGCTGTGAAGATGAGAAGCTGTGAAGATGAGAAGATGTGAAGATGAGAAGATGTGAAGATGAGAGGATGTGAAGATGAGAGGATGTGAAGATGAGAGGATGTGAAGATGAGAAGATGTGAAGATGAGAAGATGTGAAGATGAGAGGATGTGAAGATGAGAAGATGTGAAGATGAGAAGATGTGAAGATGAGAGGATGAAGATGAGAGGATGTGAAGATGAGAAGATGTGAAGATGAGAAGATGTTTTACAGACCCCCACTATTGGAAGAACCCTGCGCTCAGACGCTCTCGGGAATGATATTCCCCAGTTGGTTGATAGGTTTCCCTGGTTTCCCTACTACGGATGATCATCATCCATCATCAATGGTAGTACCAAGTAGTATCACTCCTTAGTTCTTAACCCATCAAGGCAAGACCAGGCAAGACCCAAGACCATTGACCCGTCGAGATCCCCAGCGAGTCTGTTCAGCCTTGGCGGCTTCCATCCTGAGTGCGATGTAGGGCGTTGCTGGGATTTTTGCTAAAGCATGAGGCTTTCACCAATACAAAATCTAGGGGTATGTACCTGGTCTATCTATACTATATATATATACTAAATATGTCTCAAAATGATTCAAAATGTAGTTTCACCAGTATATCTGGTCTGGGGAAAACAACATGTTAAATCTAATGTAAAACAAAAACTGGGAAAACATTTAGGGTTATATTCTACATTTACATTTGTAGAGCTGGGGAAACTAAAATTCTGAGATCTATTTGGATTTTAGCAGGTGGTGCCACAGTTTGGTGGCTACGTTGGTGGTCCACAGTTCACTATGCTCAATGGGATGCATGGAGGACACCTGAAATGATGTCCAAGATGCTCAGACAGCAGCTTTCTCAAATCCTCCATCTCTTTTCTTGTCATCCTTAGTGAACGGCGCTCCGACCCGAATCAAGACCCAAATGCCCAGAGTTGTGGTCATGTGTTACTCTTGTGGTTTATTCTTGTGGTTCACGATATATGCCTTTGAGACAGCGAATCGCAGGTTCAACGCAGCCCATGTCATGAACTTCCAGGGCTGGAAGTTTTTCCTAAGCTTCCGGCGGCACAAGCATGCCTCGATCCAGTGTCAAGTTTGCACCGGTGATGCACATGTGCACGTCCATTTCACCTTAGGGGCTTGATCGGCCAGTTAAGTTATTCCAAGTTACCTGAATATGAATGTAAAGCATCCAAATCAATTGCATTTGCGATCTAACTGACAAACGCAAAGAAACATTGGACAAAAACGTTGTGATACCATGGAATTGCTCTAATTCAAAATGTCCTCTGGCAAACCCACCAAGATAAGAGCACCCACTGAACAAAACAGAATCCACATTCACTGCACTGTATCCCTTGTCGGTCAAACATTGTTCTGATGTCGTTCCATGGTTTCCCCGTGATTAACGCATGAACTTCGATTACCAGAGGAGTGTCAGCCAAACGGTACTAATATTCCTGGTCGATCACTGATGGCTGACAAACCCATCGAAATCTCAAAAACCTATTAGGACATTATAAATCTTGAGATTTGGATTATGAAACCTATGAATATCCCATTATGAAACTTCCCATTGAACCACACCTTTATTTTCCCACTAAAACACAAGGGGAGAAACTTAATCTTGGAAGGTGGGGGTTAACACCAGCAGTATCATCTCAGTCAGGAGGTAAGTCCCCCGGGCTTATCCCATAAGTTGATCATAACTCCAGTTATCTCCAGTTATTAACTAGTTACGATTCGTGGGATGAAATAACATGTGGTATATATATATATGTATATAGCCTTCAAATCTTTCATTTCTATCATTGTTATCATCATCATTATCCAATTATCACTTTGATCATTGTCGTCATTATCACTATTCTGGTCTAATGTGGGTAACACACAATCATAAAACATCATAAAACAACCCAACAATTTCTTCACCATATAGGTATAAACCATTCCCAGTCATGATTGGTTTATGGCATTGTTTTACCCCCATGGTAAAACAATGCCGTAAACCACTCATGACTGGGAATGGCAAACATACCACCAAACAAAAAATGGTGACTGGGGGGATGGTGCATTTATGGCTTTTTGTTTTGACCACTGACTAAGTAATCTTTCTCGTCATTCTCCCAGTGAACAACTCGTGGCTCCAGCACCATCCCTCGGGCCCCGGCTCTTCATGTTGGTCGCGGTGATCTCGCACAGGCCGTTGCCACCCGCGCGCACCGCCAAGTCGCCACGCCTGGACTCCGAGCGGCGGTTTTCAGGCGCAGGGTGGGTGACAGCCCAGGGGTTGGAGGCCCTAAAAGAATGGTGGATACTCTCTGGTTAAAATGGCGTGGCTATGGAAAATCATCATTTTTAAATATTTTTAAGAGGTAAAACATCAGAAATCAACTGCAAATGGGCCATTCTCCATAGCTAAGTTGAAATAACCAGAGGGTATAACCAGCAAAGAGTGGGTGTATAGTGATGGTTATAACTTCTAAACCATTAAACAAGTTTAAGGGAATACTGTTAAAACATACTTAGCAGGTGGTGCCCCAGTTTGTTGACTAAACTGGTAAACAGTTCTTGCATATTTCACCAGGGTTTATTGTAGATTTCTCTGTAGTTCATGGGGATTTTAAACCAATTTATAACTGGGGGATATGGCCAACCCCAAAATTATAACCCTTTTGGGTGACGGTGGTTTTTCAATACCACCCAAATAATGGCAAACTCATGCATGGGTACGGGTTGTGGTTTCCTATTGGGAGCAGTTGGACATGTTTTTGCATGACTTCAGGTACCATTGTTCTAGAGGTGTCGCCAAGACATTTGATGTCCCAGTGGTCGGGACTTACAGAGAAACTATTGGGTTTACACCATCAGTAATCCCATCCCCCTAATATTGAACACCTCATTAGTTTAATAGGGAATTTCAGGGAATTTCCACATTTTTTTGGGACCATTTGGGAGGTGTTTAATATCCAGTATCAGTTTTGTTGCTTGCATCGTGACTGGAGCTTTCCAGCCCACCTCCAAAGTGCTCCTTTTCCAATATTCTTTACTGCCTGGCAGCGCCATGAAAAACCCGTTTCAGCTGACGTTTGAATCTTTGAAACATTCCCCAAAGGCCTGTGAAGATTTTCTGCTGGATCCAAAAAAATCATAGAGTTGTTTCTGGAAAGTTCCCTTCCAAGTTTTTTGGACAAAACTTATCCCAAAAAAATAAACTAGTGTTTTGATTTCCTGTCAAAGAACGATGTACGCACATACGCAATGTCTCCGGAAAACAATGGGCCAATGTCATCTTTGCCTGGGAGGCCTCAGAAATGATGCATGGCAAACTCATGGTTTAAAAGATGGATGAACCAGGCAGGGCCTTGATTATAAGTTGCTTTAGAACCCCAGGAAAAACTCTATTATAACTATAGATACAGTATGTTCCCTCTATATCCAATCGCTAGCCAAGCCTTCTTCTCTAAAGTGTGGCAAGCATCCTGCCAGAAATGGCCAGAGCTCGCAACACCCACGAAACGATGGAAGTTCCTAAAAATAGTGAACTGAGAGTGACATGTCCTGAAATTGTCTATCTTTTTGGGGTTCCTATGGGGCGCGTGTTGAATCTCAAAATTGCAAACATGTAACATTTATTTTCAGCGAATTTGCGATATACGCAAGATAGTCGCAAGAAGCCGAAACCAGTGGTTTCCTCGGGTTGAAGATTCACCAGATCATTGTCTTGGCACTCGCTTAATCCCCATTGGTGCTCGGTCACCTTGTGGCTATCATCATTTACCTTGAGAGCCTACAGCAACATTGATTTTAGGGAGGCAAATTGTCACACATTTGGGGTTATATATATATATATACTATATAATATAATACATTATAATACTATATATATATATATTCACATTTTTTTGGCATATAACCCCAACAGTTGTTGGTGACATCACCACAGTTCTTCTAGTCATAGTGACTGGTTCCTTTTGGGCTGATTCACCTCTTGACTGGGACAAAGCCCTTTGGTCAACATCTTCATTTCGAATCATTTCGATGGGAGCAAGGAAAAAGGCAAATCAAATCAAATCAAAATCATCATCATCATCATCATCAATCATCATCATCATCATAAGTTATCTGCAATACAAGTGAGCCATTTTCCATAGCTATATTGTTAAGTTACCGGAGAGTCTAAGCTGCCCTGTCAATGTAAATGTTGTGATCTTCCACTGCCTCCGTTTGCCGGACCATACATCTGGGCAAATAACCCAACACGCAATTTAAAGAATGACCCCACCACTGTTTAGAATCATGAACCATCAATACTCACAGAATCTCACAGATCATGGCATTGGAAAAAAAAATCATCACTATAATCATCACTGTTTGGTTTTTCAAACAAGTGGTAATCTATAGCATCTGCTAACATGTGAAAAACCCAACTGGGTTAACCGTCAACCCCAGTTTTTGACATCCTCGATGAGGTGAATCCGCCCGGCCACCTGCGGTGGCCACGGCTGCTTGGCTGGAAACCCCCTGGTTGAGAGAATGGGTTGTAAACCTTATATTAACCTTATATTATGGGAAAAGGTTAAACCGCAATCATGGACGAACAATGCAAAATTTGGGGGAACACCATCTGGTAAAAAAAAAGAAGCAACTACAGTATATGGAAAATTCATTATTTTCCATATAAATCAATGTAAATCAACTATTTCTATGGGCCATTTTCGATAGCTATGTCAAAAATGACCGGAGCGTTAGGAGCGTAGCCCGGATTTAAAACAACCTGATATCAAGAAAACGGAATATGTTGTTACCCTCTGGTAATTTAACATAGCTATGGAAAATCACCATTTTTAACGGGAAAATCCACTATAAATGGCCATTTTCAATAGCTATGTTAGTTTACCAGAGGGCATTTCTATTTTCAGACAAAAAACTATCAATGAATCAAGCTACCAGAGCAAACCAAAGTTTGCTCAGAAGAATTAATTATACAAACAACAAGGTGGATCTTTGCTATCTTAAGATATCTGAAGTAATTTTACAATCTCACCAGATCATACACCTCTACCGTTCAACGAATCAAAATATATTCCATCGTGGCCCGTGGCTGTGTCCCAAACAAGGCCGGAAAGAAACACATATTTGACGCTTCAAAACTCAGTACTTGCAAATGATACAACCTCAGCTCAGGGATCCTTCCGGGACTAGCATGTCTGGCATGTTTAAATCATAAGCCTACCCCCATCCATCATTTACTTTTCCATGGAGCCTTAGGAGCTCAAGTCAAACCTCGCCCCGTCCCGGCTCTACCAAAAATGAAACACTTGGGGGGTTCCTGACATGACTGACATGGGGGGTACCCCAATAGCTGGATGGTTTCTAATGGAACATCCTGTCAACATGGATGATTTTAGGGGTACCTCTATTTTTAAGGAACCCCACCACATGAAATGACCGAGACTTTGAGATACACCTGCATCCTGCTGACTGGGGATGTTAAAACACTACTATGAACCCAAACCACTCAAACCATTGTCAGTTCGGATCAAGAGTAGGTGAGTTTTTGATTCTCCGGATGAATCCCTGAAGTTGGCCTGCCGGCCTGCAACTGGCTTTGCAGCTGGCTTTGAGAATGGCCTATACCATCCATTTACGGTGATTTGGGGGATGGTTTATATATTCTTGTTTAACCCACATTGCCCCAAACCTGGTGTCCAACATCATGTCCCAACATTCAACAGCACCCCAGGCGTGGCGAATTGCCGCGAGTTTTTTTGGGCGCCCATTGCAGCCGTTGATGAAGGGCGTGCAACCACCAACCAGAAACAATATCAGAAACAACCTGTTGTGTTGAGACAACAAGTCCGGTTTGTCACAGAATGTCACAGAGTGAGCAACATTTTGACACCCTCTTGGCTTGGATTCCGTCATCGTCAGGATGAGAAGCAATGCGCTTTAAGACATCAAGCAACACACCTTTTGGGGAACGATCCATAAATCTCCCCACAAAAAGGTGTCAGAAAGAGAATTGACACCAGAACAGAATGCTTCCAAGCTTTGGCTGAAAGAACATGTTGTGCCAATGGATGTTCATCTCTCTTCACTATTCTCATCCCCAAGGTGCACCGCACCCGAGGTGCTTTGGGGAAAAAAAGGACCAAATCCTTAGTCATGGGCCCGCATGGGCCAGAGGTTCGATCAGTATGCTGTTGAAAATCCCAAAGCAGAATTATTTGCCCATTTTGGGATGGTTCCCCCTATTAACCATCATGTTTGGTCAAGTTGTTGTAAGGTTGATTCAATTTGTCCAGGCAAATTGGAAAGCGTCAGGGCAAAGACATCCCGACAACTCTAGGAACTTAGCTGGCTTGCTAAAAAATCTAAGCATGTTAGGGACCCATAAATTCTAGAAATCTATATAGAAAGGCATCAATTATGAGATACCTTCCGGCAATTCAACATATAGCTATGGAACATGACGAGGTAATTCAATGATATTCAAATTTCATCTATAAAATGGAGAAGGAGGGTAGTATCTTTTTGGTTCATCCGAAGGCCGCCAAAACAGACAGCTTCCGAACGGTCCTGGCTCGATCCAAGCGTCTCTTGCGTGGGCCCAGGGCTGGTGATCTCGGCAAAACTCCGTGCCACCCTCAGGGTGTCCTGATTGGCTGGCGACTGCCGCCACTGGAGACTTGCTATCCTGTGGTCATCAAACATGGTATGCCGGAAAAAAAACAAAACATGTAGCTAAATTTAGTTCGATGATATTCCAGTTAAAAACATTTAAATGCCTTTAAATGCTCTATTTGTATGGATTTCCCATTCGAGAAAACAATCATGACTTGCACTTCTTTGGCGGGCTTAAGCCCTCAATGCGGCAGCTTGATGGACCATTGGATCATGCCTCGAAAATCCCGAAAGATGGATTTTCGGTACACCAATGGTTCAGCGTATTCGAACCGAAATCAACAAAAATGACAACCAAACACACTTGAAATCTGTCAATGGACGCCAGTGAAGCGTTTCTGACATCAAATGACATCAGATTCACGAGGAATGAGGCTACGAAAAGCGTAGTGCAGGATGGGGATACCACAGAGGAAACGGCAGGAAAAAAAGTCACCAAACCCATCGCATTTTGTCCCTTTCCATGTCAGTCTTTAGGACCTTATGTGACTTATGTGTGTATTTAAGATTCCTGAATATTCCTTCTTTTGCGACTTCATTGCCATGTGTGAAATACTGGTTCGCGGGAAACCTCAAGAAGGAATTTGCCACGTTCTCACCATCAAAAATTCAAGATTCAAGAGCGATTTCCTGTAAAACAAATGTTTCATCCAATTCACAGGAAACCCCATGTTCCATAAACAATAGCAGTTCTTTTGTTGTTTTTAAACCACGTTTTCCCATTCTTCAATTCCTTGTAAATGATTACAAGGTGAGGCCCCCCAGTTAGGTTTATGGGTTCAGTTTCACTCCATGAGCCATAGTCATTTACGCCATGAACCCAAACATTACCCAAGTGATCTGCGTCAACTTAGCCATTTCATACATCATCCATGAGAAATCCCTTTTTTTTCCTCGCGAACTCACCATTTTCCCATGGTTTTCCGATGGTTTTCCCATGGTTTCCATGCCCCCCAAAAAAATCCCCCACTCCACGGAGCTTCGGGGTTGTTGGGCCCGAAGGCTTCACGACTCAGCTTCACGACCTGGCGAAAGGCGCCTCCAGGGTTGGGTTGGGGAGGAGATATATCTATATCTATATATATATATAATTATATATATATATATATTACAGGTATGATATATATTACAGGTATGATATATATTACAGGTATGTTATATATATATTATATGTATATATATAAATATACATATGTATATATATATATATTGGCTATATAGGCTATATATGACAAATATACATCATCCACAGTCCCACTAAAAAGGGCCCAAATCCCAACCCAAACTAAATGTCATATTTCACCCCCCATTGTCGTTGCTTGTAAACATGGTGAAACTATGTTATTAACCATGTAATAGCATGTAAAAGCATGTAAAAGCATGTTAAACAATCTTCTTCAACAATCTTAAGCCATTTTAAACACGCATGTTAAACACTGTCATTTAACAAATTTAAACCATGTAAAACCATGCTAAACTTATGACCCCGTGTAGAACAGAGAAAGTGGATTTTAGCAAAAAATTAAAAAAACAAAAAAAAAACAAAAACAGAAACAAAAACAGAATCACCAAAAAAACAAATCGACAGGAAGAAACAGAAAAAAAACAAGAAAAAAACAAGAAAAAAACAAAAAAAACAAACAAAAAAAAAAACAAAAAAAAATCAAAACTGCGGAAAATGCAGGTTTTGATTTTTTTTTGTTTTTTTTTTTGTTTTTTTCTTGTTTTTTCCTTGGTTTTGGTTTTCTAGTTTGTTTTTTTTTGTTTGCTCTGGTTTTGTTTTTTTTTTGTTTTTTTAATTTTTTTGTCAAACCCTATATTCTCTGTGTTGTTGGACTCATAATGCTAAACCATCTCATTTAACAATCTTAAACTATGTTAAACCATGTTAACGCATGTCAAACCCTCTTATTTAACAATTCAAACAAATGTTAACCCATGTTAAACCATGTTAAAACATGTTAAACTGTTAAACCGTCTCATTTAACAATCTTAAACCATGTTAAACCATGTTAACGCATGTCAAACCCTCTTATTTAACAGTTCAGACAAATGTTAACCCATGTCAAACCATGTTAAAGCATGTTAAACCCTCTCATTTAACAATGCTAAACCATGTTAAACGATGTTAAGCCATGTTAAACCATCTCATTTAACAATCTTAAACCATGTTAAACCATGTTAACGCATGTTAAACCCTTTTATTTACCAAATCAAACAAATGTTAACCCATGTTAAAGCATGTTAAACCCTCTCATTTAACAATGCTAAAACATGTTAAACGATGTTAAGCCATGTTAAACCATCTCATTTAACAATCTTAAACCATGTTAAACCATGTTCACGCATGTTAAACTATCTTATTTAACAATTCAAACAAGTGTTAACCCATATCAAACCATGTTAAAGCATGTTAAACCCTCTCATTTAACAATGCTAAACCATGTTAAACGATGTGAAGCCATGTTAAACCATCTCATTTAACAATCTTAAACCATGTTTAACCATTTTAACGCATGTTAAACCCTCTCATTTAACAATGCTAAACCATGTTAAACGATGTTAAGCCATGTTAAACCCTCCCATTTAACAATCTTAAACCATGTTAAACCATGTTAACGCATGTTAAACCCTTTGATTTACCAAATCAAACAAATGTTAACCCATGTCAAACCATGTTAACACATGTTAAACCCTCTCATTTAACAATGCTAAACCATGTTAAACGATGTTAAGCCATGTTAAACCATCTCATTTAACAATCTTAAACCATGTTAAACCATGTTAACACATGTTAAACCCTCCTATTTAACAATTCAAACACATGTTAACCCATGTCAAACCATGTTAAAGCATGTTAAACCCTCTCATTTAACAATGCTAAACCATGTTAAACGATGTTAAGTTAAACCCTCTCATTTAACGATCTTAAACCATGTTAAACCATGTTAACGCATCTTAAACCCTTTTATTTAACAAATCAAACAAATGTTGACCCATGTCAAACCATGTCAACGCATGTTAAACCCTCTCATTTAACAATGCTAAACCATGTTAAACGATGTTAAGTTAAACCCTCTCATTTAATGATCTTAAACCATGTTAAACCATGTTAACGCATCTTAAACCCTTTTATTTAACAAATCAAACAAATGTTGACCCATGTCAAACCATGTTAACGCATGTTAAACCCTCTCATTTAACAATGCTAAACCATGTTAAACGATGTTAAGTTAAACCCTCTCATTTAACGATCTTAAACCATGTTAAACCATGTTAACGCATCTTAAACCCTTTTATTTAACAAATCAAACAAATGTTGACCCATGTCAAACCATGTTAACGCATGTTAAACCCTCTCATTTAACAATGCTAAACCATGTTAAACGATGTTAAGCCATGTTAAACCCTCTCATTTAACAATCTTAAACCATGTTAAACCATCTTCAACCATGTTAAAGCTTGTTAAACCCGTTCATTTCTGTTAAAGTCGGCTACCACGCCAGACCTTGTCTTGGAGTTCGATCGCCTCCTCCCTGTGACCCATGCCCGTCAACAGCTTAGCGAGTTTCAGCTGGGCTTCCTGGGGAGATTGCGACCAAGGTCCATAAGGGAGGCTGCAACAATGCATAAGGTGGTGCCCCCTTATAACTCCAGTAACTATGGTTTATGGTAGCTGATTAAATCTGATTAACAATAGCTGGATGGTTTACAGATATATTCATTGGATTGGTTTTCTTCGGAAAATCTTAACCGGAAACCCATGGTTTTTATCATCTAAAGATGGGGGTTCCTGTAGATATGTATATATAACCTTGGAATGGCCATGTCAACGAGAAATTTCCCACAAACCATGGACTCTTGATGGGAATTTGGGGTGTGAAGTCCCAGCCATAAAAGGAAACAACATGGAAAGGGTCAATCACTATTACAGCACCATTTCAAGTGATGTTGAACCTCACAAAAACTGAGGAAATAAGCAGACCCCTGATAGCGAATTCTTAAAACATGCACCACCCCAGTGCACAACCCCAGGCGCAATGGTGTCTGCAAAGATGATTCCATGGATCTTTTGTCGATCCTGGCACACCGCCGCGTAGCTTCAGGATTCATCATGATTCTCTCTTGGAATTCCTGCTGAGGGGTAAGAATTGATATATGCTGATATCATATAATCCCTGTCCCCCACTATTAAAACACCACCCAAAAACCATGGTTTAGTAGGGAATTACACATATTCGGGACCATGTAGGTGTTTAATATTGGGGGGATGGTATTCTCGTTAGGATTCATTGTCGTGAAATCTTCAAAACCCAATTCAAACCTAAAATAATAGTACTTGTTTGATGGTTCCCTATATTTCCCTAACATCTCTGACACCAACACTCGTAAACAACCTCCCCACACACCTCCACGAGATGAAACACGACATAATGTGATATCATTTGATCCCTACATGTTCAATACATGTCAATCCCATTCAATCCGCATAACAAAATCTGGCCCAAAAGCAAGTTCACCCAGAGTTCCAGGCCAGTTTTACCACCACTATCTTGCAGGACTCCCCAGTTCTAAGTTGGTAAACAAAAACCCCATGAACTAGTTCGTTAATGTTCGTTATATCTACAATAAACATCAATAAACCATAGAATTCAGCCACGTTTTTTAAGCAACTTAGCCACGCTATCGACTGGCCCCATCCTTGACCTGCAACGGCCAGGGGCCGCACCTTCACCTCTCGCCTTCGAAGCTTCAGAGCTTCGTCCTTTTCGCCCATGGCCAGCAAGGTGTCGGCCACACTGCCGGTGGACCAGAGGGTGTACTTGTGCTTGGGCCCGAAGTACATCTTTCCTGGATAAGATAGTGGTGATAGACGAGATAGACGAGATAGATGAGATAGATGAGATAGATGAGATAGATGAGATAGATGAAATAGATGAGATAGATGAGATAGATGAGATAGACGAAATAGATGAGATAGATGAAATAGATAAGATAGATGAGATAGATGAGATAGATGAGATAGATGAAATAGATGAGATAGATGAGATAGATGAGATAGATGAGATAGATGAGATAAATGAGATAGATGAGATAGATGAGATAGATGAGATAAATGAGATAGATGAGATAGATGAGATAGATGAGATAGATGAGACAGATGAGATAGATGAGATAGATGAGACTTATAGATGAGATTTATAGATGAGATAGATGAGATAGATGAGATAGATGAGATAGATGAGATAAATGAGGTAGATGAGATACATGAGATAGATGAGACAGATGAGATAGATGAGATAGATGAGATAGATGAGATAGATGAGATAGATGAGATAGATGAGATAGACGAAATAGATGAGATTTAAAGATGAGATTAATAGATGAGATAGATGAGATAGATGAAATAGATGAGGTAGATGAGATAGATGAGATAGATGAGATAGATGAGATTAATAGATGAGATAGACGAGATAGATGAGATAGATGAGATAGACGAAATAGATGAGATAGATGAAATAGATAAGATAGATGAGATAGATGAGATAGATGAGATAGACGATATAAATGAGATAAATGAGATAGATGATATTGATAAGATAGATGAGATAGACGATATAGATGAGATAGATTAGATGGATGATATACGATATATATAAGATAAATGATATCGATTGTATGGGTGATATAGATGATATACATAGATGATATATAGATGATATAGATGATATAGATTATATAGATGATATAGATAATATGAACAGTATATGATAGTATAGAGATGATATAATATGATAAGTATAGATGATATGGACAGTATATGATAGTATAGAGATGATATTGATGATGGAGATTTAGAGATTTTATATAGACCTAGATGAACCCTTCAGTCGAAATCCCGAACTACATTATTAATGACATTTTTAATGGAGGATTGAATGGGAACATATCATCTACAAGCAAACGGGAGTTTCCATTGGCATGTTTGATTGCCAAAGGGTGCCCCTTTGAATTTCAAAACATCAAAGGAATGAATGCACCTGAACATCACAGTCTATATATCTATCATAGTCTTGATAAAGATTCAATATAGATGATATAGAACATACCAATCACCAATCTAACACGATCAGTTTGTTTTACGGAACCAACCCTCCAAAGAAAAAAACACATCTCACATAAATGCCATGTTGACTCAGCCTCGAGTATAGCACCTCTTCCGGGCATCAGGTTTTCTAGAGTCTCTCAGGTCGTCCCTGGAAAAGTCAAAAGTCTGTTCAAATGTATCTTGTAATTATCTAATTAAGGGTTTGTTTAATCTATCTATCTATCTATCTATCTCTATCTCTTTATCTACGGTATATCTATATATATATAAATTATACATTGGATTCATGGGTTAGTCAAAATTGTATTTTACTATTTGTATCCCTAACCCCGCGCATGTTTTTGAACGCGTCAACTAGCAGTTTTAGGGATACTGTGGCGGTCAAGTTAGCGATTCAACAAATACATGCGCACACACACAAATAACACACATACATTTAATACATGCCATCTACAATATTACAGATTACCCGCGTGTGCATGTCAATTTGAGAAAGCAATAAATTCAATAAACATCAGCAGCCGAAGACAACCCAAAGCTGTCACATGCCGTGATTTTCCAGGGCTCGTCGCTTCAGAACCTCTTTCTTCAAGTCCAGAGCCTCTTCATGTCGGCCCAAGTGGCCCAATGTGATGGCCAAGTTGTCCTGGAAACTGGGAATCTTCTTGGAGCCATGAAAACTAGTCCTATCCCCTGGTGGGTAAATAGGTCCCCAACAAGGCTCCTATACTAAGCGGTCAACTGTTAATTTTACGCAAAGGTATGCATTACAGGTCCCACTTTCAAAAAATGCTTGGAACATATGTGGTATATCATCAACATAGTACCGTTCCTGCATTTATACGTTTGATATCGTTTGATAAATCTATTTTGAATGACACAGGTGTTTGCGAATAGTTGGTTTACAGGCATAACTTTGTTCATTTGTTCAGGGATCACCGGATGTGTTTTCACCATGACAAGATCGACCAAATGGGAATGAAGAATAAGACTCAACGTCTCATCATTTGGGAACCCAATTAGCATCAATCTATATATGATTATATATGTTGAAACGACGTCAGTTTTTCTAAATGTGTAGCAAAACTAACACACGTGTCCAACATGGACGTTAGCTCTGGACCGCTCCCTCCAGTCATCGGATAGTACAACAAGGGGTTTGTCTGAAAATAAGGCATAAGTATAGGCATATCACGGCATACCTCAAAATCCATTGCTTCGTCATCATTTTCTATATTGAAAGTACATAAAAGTACCATAAATATATTATATAAATATCCATAAATGCGTCGGCTTTCAGACAAACCCAATGTGGATGAACAAATCCCACCAGGATGGAAGATTTCCCACCTGCGCCCAAAGAGTGTTGGGATGATTGGCTCCCATGGTCTCCTGAGCCGCAAAACTACGCATTTTTGTCCAAACTACGCCAGTTTTCATCGAAAATCTCACCTAAATTTCACCGTAAAACGAAGCTTATCTCAATTCTATAATTCTTATATCTGTCTTTTGCTTGATCTACCAGAATCTACCATTATCTAAGGGTACACCATGATCTACCTATCTATACTATATGTGCATTTTGGATGGCTCGGGGTAAAGGTCAATGAACAATAATCACACCATCCATCTGAAATTTGTGGGCCTGACAGTTGGCAACACTATCCTGGCTACCTGGCGGATAATGATTCAATGATAAGAATTGATATTACAACACTACCCATCACTCTCCTACGTTGAAATTAGCTAATGGAACCAACAACACAGACGTTTCCCAAGTTTGGGAAGCTTCAAATTCCATCGATTGCGAAGATTGAAAATACGAGCAGCTCTTGGTTCATCGTTTTTGGTACCCACGCCTATGCATCTTGAATTCTGGCGGTTCTACTTGCGTGTCTATATAGGTTGACAACATGCAAAGAGCCCTCACAAAGTGACACCCACAGTTTGCCAAGTTAGCATACGATGCTTACAAGTAGCTTATATAGATCGGGTTAAAAAGGTAGATCTGCAATTGATTGGATGGTTGGAACTACTGTAAACGAATTTGTATATAATTGATTTTTTAATTGCTGGGTTACGCATGTTTATTGAGTGTCTTGTTAAACCTTGGGAATCCGCTCATCTGCGTACTTAACATGAAAATCCCGTGTTTTTCCCTAAAATCAAGCAACAGGTTCCGCGCTTTCCCTTAAAAAAAGCTGGGGAGGACCAGCGAAAATCACCTGGCCCTAAGTCATCCAATGGGTCCAAGCCGCAAGGCTGGCTTTGACCAACTTCTCCTCCACCGCCAGAGCTTCGGCATAGTACCCCACATCCGTCAAGGTCTTGGCCAAGGAACTTTGAGACCTGCAGGGCCCTGCTCAATTTTTGGGTCAACTTACTTCATGGGCATTTAAGGTTAGGATATATTAGGATTGGCATTTGTAATCCAAGTAGAAAGTGCCCGAAACACTGATGATACAGATCCATCTTCAGCATCATTTCCGAGGCTCAGCGAGGTCGGTAAAATACCACCAAGTCACCACAGCGTGTACGGATGGTTGGGCTCGAATTCCTCCTCGGATATGCGAAAAAGGAAATGGCCATGTCACAGTGCAGTACTCATGATATGGAATAAATCAGGTCACACATGTTCTTAAACCAGGATGAATAAATAAAGGAACCCAAATCAACCATGTTTTGATATGTTTTGCGGTGCTTAATGGCTTTCATTCAAAATCTGGGTGTATGTCGGCCCACGTGGCTTTCCTTGAAGGCTTGAAAAAAACACGTGGAGTTTCTCAGCACCCGCTTAAGGTGATCCTTGGTGGAAACCATTCTCCAGAAAAATGGGGGTTTCCTGAAATAGAGGTAGCCCTAAATTTAAATCATTCATTTTAGATCATTTTGATCGGCTTTTCCATGATTTTTATCAACCAGAAGTTCCGGGCCTAAAAAGGAAACCTCTGGCTATGGTTTAACCGCGTTTTTTTTGCAACGAAACAACAACACCGCAAAAAGCACGAGAAACACATCTCGTCTGTACCACCTTTCGCTTCAGCTGGAGGGCCTGACACACCGACGGGATCCATAGGGATCCCGATGAACCGACGCCTGAATAGTTCGGCCATTTGGGGATGGTTTCCCCCTTATTAATCCCTATAAAAACCATGATTCCAGCGCGGAGAACAGGGTTTGGTCGTTATAAAGACCCAGATAAATATAATTAAATGTTATGTATTATTATATAATATCCATTGGTTAGTCGCTATAGTATCTAAAAAAATGATATTCTATTGCTGGAGCTCATTTGCTATTGGTATAATTTGGGTAAAACAATGATAATAAATCACCCATGACTGGGAACGGTAACCATACCATGGTTTACGGCATTGTTTTACCTACATTGTAAGATACCCTCTGGTTATGACTAACAGTTGGCCATGGTATATGTAGTTTGTGTCCATTTATAGCAAATTATAGATGACAAACATGATGATTTACCAATCAAAAATAGTGATTGTCCATATAGCTACGTTAAATAACCAAAGGATCAACTATTGATGACTAAAAAGAAATCGGTAAACTCGTTCTGAAACTATATGGCGAAAATTGGCGAAACCACAGGGCCACCATGGCCACCATGGCCACCTCCTCATGTTTGCCCACGCGACTCAAAGCCATGGCCAGGTTGTCTTGAAACCACAGGGCATCGGGCGAATCTCTATGGCCGCCTCAGACCCGAGACGTCCCGAGATGTCCCGAGCCATTCGATCCAGGGACCTGGGGGCCTTGCATTGTTTCGGGCACCTATTTATATATCTGTTGCTGCGAATGTTCCAATTATAATTTGGGAAGAAACTATAATATATATATATATATATTCATATATTCATATGTATTCCGATATCCTTGACACTTCTTGATGTATTTGCTACTTGAATGCTCCTGGTTAGTTCATAGAATGATATAGAATGTGAAAGGTTGGAAAACAATCAAACAATTGATAATCTCCTCTCGTTCTATCATGTTCAAGCCCGACCAGCAAGCGTTGTTTAAGGTCGACTACACTAAAGATGCAAAAGATGCGTCTGGATATGGACAATAATAATTAAGAATATGCCATGTATATTCCCAAAAAAAAACAAATGGAAAAGGAAACAATTATGTAACCAAATCGTTATCATTATATAGCGCTCTTAGGTCCCAAGGTTGTTTCATTGTCAAATGTTCGCTCCCGCAAGCAGATAGGTTTCAAGTCTGGATGCAAAAACAAAAAGGTTGAGACCCATGCTTTTGATCGGATACTTCAAGGCTTTCTGAACTGGATCCCTCCTTTCCTTGTTGGGGATGCCTCTTCAACTCACTGAACGAGGGTGCTGGGAGCCAAAAAAAACTAGAGAAAGCTTAAAAAAGCTAGACAATAGCACTCAAGCAAGTCAAGGAAAAGCTCTTGGAGGGAGTGCCCCTTCGGCGGCCCACAAGTGTTTTTTTAAGCCTTTTTTAGCTTTGTTTAGCTTTTTCTAGCATTGTTGTTGTTTTTTTTTTAAGTTTTTTTTTTCTAGCCTTTTTTAGGTTTGTTTAACTTTTGTTAGCATGTTTCAGCTTTTTGTAGTTGTTCTAGTTAGTTTCTTTCAGTTTTTCTGAATGTTCTTTGGTTTTCAAGCTTTTGTAGCTTTAATATGTTCTCTGAATTCTAATTTTCCTTCGGCATTCCCTGTTTCTTCTGTAGATTTTGAATTGATTGTATAGAGTGCCAGTGGTGAGATCTCCAAAAAGAACCAAATATCACGCAGAATAGGATTGGATTTTTCTAGCATTTTGTAGTTTTTGTTTGGATTCCTTCAACTTCTTGTCGGGTTCTCCTGGGATTCCTTTAGCATTTTCCAGCTCCAAATTGTTTGAAGCGCCACCTCTTGAAGAGGCATGCCATATGATCCTATGAACACAGTTTTTTAAGGGCAGACACCGGCCCCGTGGATGTGGCGTAAGTTGGTCAATAAAACAAGGAAGACTCATGAAATGATACAAACTTAATACACACATGTCCATAAATCTGGGTAAATCATGATACTTCACTAACCTGAATTAAGGCCATTTGAGGATGATTTCCCTATAAAAACCATGATTCCAGGGCTCGGGAGAACAGGGTTTGGTCGTGATCGAATTTACCCAGATAAATGCCCCCAAGCAAAAAGACATGGAATTCACCATCCAAATGGGACCACCAGGGGTGTTTCATCTTCGTGGGAATTTCTTGGGAGCTGCTTAGGCCCTAAAGAGGTGATTGGTTTCTCCGTTTCTGAAGGATGTTCCACCGGAAGAAAATATGTCTGGAAAAAAACAACACGCGACCACGCAAACCCAGGACTGTTAAGCATTTCTACCATTTGCTACCATTATTCAAACTCATAATCGTACGCATTAACCACTACTAAGCACTATTTTCTTCAAAACCGGGAAGGGTAATCATTGCACACATTACAATAGCTCATATTACCCAATATGTTTATTACCCAGTAAACACATCCCGCCATCCCCATTCAATGCTCCTAAATATGTGTAAATCCCTGGCGGGCGTTTAATATATATATATATATTTATTTATTTATTTATTTAATTAGCTGGGATAAATGATTAACACTGCCAACTATATTCCCGATCACATTTCCCACGATGGTCAATATCCCAGGAACATCCGTCAAAATACCTACAAAACATTACAGTAAATCCAGGTCCATATCCCATCAATATCCATTAACAATCATGTCCTTTTGGTAAAATAGAGGGGCCGGGAGCTGGTTAATCCCATCATCATTTACCTGTTAAAGATTGTTATTTCGGGGTTTCTCCAAACCCCGATCTATTAACCAACCACAACCACGAGGATTTTCAGCACCATCCCCGTGCTTTTTCAGCGGGGGATCCCAAGGATCCCAGGCGCATTCTTTCACCACCTGCTCCAGGATCTCCACGGCCCTGACGTGCTGATCCAGCTTGCTCAAGGTGTGGGCAAGGCGACTTCGCGCGTTCAAACCTCAGCGAACGAAGATCCCCCTGCTGGCGATAGCGTTGGTGAACATAGAAAAGTGGGAAACCTGAAAATATTGAAGGCAACATCATCGAACTAGTATCCTGGAACTTTTCTATCTTTGCGGCTTGCCATGTCAATGATTACCTATCCGGGAATCCTGGAGTAAAGTTTTCTTTGTTTTTTTTCGGATAGTTACCCCACTCGCAACCATCATTCCAGTGACGTTGCGATGCCATACGAGCTTGCAATCCTTGCAATCGGATGCCCTGAGACCATCCCATTTCTGGACAGGTTGAAAAAGAAAACGGTGAAAAAAAACAACCAAATCTATATAAAATGTAGGTAAAACAATGCCGTTTGCACCATCCCCCAGTCATCACCATAAATAGGTTGGTGGTGCAATAACCATCTTGAAAAATATGAGTTCGTCAGTTGGGATGATGACATTCCTATATATTATGAAAAAAAAACATGTTTGAAACCACCAACCAGCCATAAACAGGTGGTATAAATTATTCCCAAATGGGTGGTTTATGACATTGTTTTACCCACACTACTAAAATTCCTGCCCCAGACACTAGTTTGGAGATCCTGAGGGGCAGGCGACGGTGTAACGTTCAAATCAATGGTGTCCATTGGATGTCGGACAAATACTCTGGTCCCCCGAAGATTAAACACCACCAAGAAACAATAGTTTCATGGTGATTTGCGCATATCTGGGATCGTTTAAGCGGTGTTTAATATTCGGGATGGGAGAGGGGGGCTGGATCGGGACACCATTTATCACAGGTCCTTCGATGAGGGTGACCCCTCTATGACTCTACTGATCAGCCAGCCAGTGGGAAAAGTTCTTTGATCAAAAAGATTGCCCATAGTTGACCCACTTATCACTAACCCTACTTACCCTACTAATCCCTACTATTAACTGTGGTTACAGGCCACTATGTGGGGAAAGCCACGTACCATTTTAAGCCTTGGCCCAAGGCTCATCCGACTTTGTACAGATGGCCGCAACAGCTTCCCGATGACTCACCTCTTCCAAATGCCTGCCCTGCTGGTACAAGGCGTCCGCCAGCTTGCTTTGACTCTGCAGCGTCCAAGGGTTATCGGGCAAAAAAGCGCTGAGGATGTAGTATTGAACACCTGGGCTGCGAGGTCAGATTGCAGACGATTGGGTGTATAAAGAAAGAACGCCTCCGGAAACATGGTGTAACAACCCAAACATCTCGGAAAAATTGGGTTAACCATACCGAGGTTTAAGAACCCAAGAAAATCTAAACATTTGGGTTTGACTAGCACAACATAAAATATGGTTTAAATAAGTTTAATCACCAAACAGTCTTAATGTCCGAGCATGGGGGCCAACTATCAATGCCTTTTTTTTGGTGGGGTAGTAGGTTTCGCCTCGTTAAAATGGCTGGATCATCTGGATCCTAGTTATACTACACTAGTACTATCATAACCTTGATGAATGGTAAATTAGAAAGTTCATTGTGTATCATGTTGCATGGGAAAATGTACTTCAAACAGCTTTAGACCATAATAATCCATACCCTCTGGTAACCTAACATAGCTATTGAAAATGAACATTTAGTTCGTTGATTTATCTACTATTAAAATTTCGACGTTCCATAGTTCGGTTACTTTACCAGGGGCTGTATCGCCATTGTCCAGTATTCATCCATTATTGTTGGTTGTTTCACCATTATTAACCCATTATGAACCATTAAGAATTATGAACCATTTTCGACAACTATTAACCGTTGACAACCACGGGCTAGTTGTTATTAACCAAAATTATAATCATTATTGTTAGCAACCATTATTATCCACTATTAACCACTATGATCCACTATTAACCGCTCTTTCAACTTCTTTCAACAATTATTAATCCTCATGATTACCCCAAGGTTGAGCTGCTGGACGACCGTAAAACACCACGTTTCATGGCATGCCATGGCTATGGCTAGGCGCGGTAGTAGAACTCCTTTGCCTCGAAGGCTTCACCGTAGCGGTCCTCGTTCTCCAAGACCATGGCGCGCAAGACCACGCAGGCCAGGATCTTCATGCAGCTTAAGGCGATGAAGAGAACCTGGAACCGGTTGTTTTCCTTCAATGCTTGTTTCACAAAATGGGCATGAGAACATGGTGTACCAATTTCCAATACCCCAAACTCTGGTCCAAACAATCAATGTGGGGATTGATGCCCAAAAAAAAGTGGGGATAGTCAGAAGGTTGAGGATCGACAGTCTATTGAGGCAAAGAGAAGCTGCCAATGCATCAAGGAATTGGATGCATGGGGACAGCATCCCCCCCGTCCTTTTGGTCTCTCCTTGGTGATTGGGAATGTGAGTGATGTATTCTCAAGCAAATCCACCGAAGCTCCTTCATAATATCCCACCAGGACAATGGAGATAATCTTTATTCGGAACATTGAAAAAAATGGGGGGAAGTATGTCATAGCAGGTATAGTCACGGAAGCTAGGCTAGTATCTTGTCGTTTTTTGGTGGTTCTCCGCCAGATTGATCCAGAGGGTACGGTTACTATCAAACAATTTGTTATCGTTGTACGCCATGCATCCCTACCATTCTTGCTTGTCTTCCCGATCTGTGCCCCGCCAGGCCTGGGTTCTGGATCCGCCATAGATTGCCACCTTGGTGCCCGGCCCGTTGCCTCCCATTTTTTCAAAGACTAAATATAATATTGTGTATCTACACATAGATGCATGTAGATATAACTACCAAACAATAAACATATAGACATATCGATTAAAAACTCATTACACACACATAAATACATATATGCACACACACACACATATATATATATATATAAACGTATAAACGTATATCGTATTGTATACTTGCATATAGATCTGTATAAGATAAATAATCCAACAGTGAAATAATGAACCATTAGTGAAACAATACGCAACTTAGCTAACAAACTGGGTGACACCACCGACCCTAGAGGATTGGATTGTTTCTGAAAGCTGACGAGAAGTTTTCACAGGAAGAAGGGGAAACCATGGGAAACCAAGATTTTGAGCCAGCCGTATATGCTTTTTGTCACTGAATCCCCAGGAAATTGCAAGTCACCTTCCCCCCCCCTCGCCGAAAGCGCTCCAAGCTGCGAACAGGGATTGCACGCACGCCTGCGGCAGGTCCTCGGTCAAGGCCATCGCCAGCTTCACCGGCGCAGTGTTCCGCGCCAGGAAACTCTCCTTGCGCTGCGCGAGGCAGAGCTGTTTCACCGGAGTCAGCATCCAGGCCAGGTCCTTTGGGTACTGATGGCGCCTTGCTGAGCCAAGGGACATTGCAAGGGAAAATATGTGGCTGCGAGCTGGAGGTTCTGGAATCAATTATATCCATCTATATCCTAGTTTTTCTGAACTGGGATGTGGATGTATTGGAGAACAGGGATGAGTTTCATGAGGTGGGGTAGCAAAACTATACTTCAAGTAATTACTTCACGCAAAGGGAGATAGAGGGATAGTGGAAACATATATGGAACACACTGCATGTACCAAAAAGAATGAGTACAGCAATGAGTTTCTCTCTATATGCCGGGTGACAAGAGATCCAAAAACCTGATGAATCCATCTACAAGTCGCATGTGGATGTTGGAACCCAAAAGGATCCCCATGGCAATGGCTGCAAAGACAAAACTCAGGCACGTCCTGCGCGAAAGAGCCAAGCCAACAAAAAGCCAATCCTTAAAAATATCCAGCGGTTCGCCCGTCACGGGAAGCACAGGAAGCACAATGGGCCCTACAAAGTAAGGCACCTTGGCTTTGCCGTTAAAGGGAACGATGAGAAACAATGAACAGTGGAGTCCCCAAAAGGGGGTTGAGTGAAATTCCCCAGGTTTGCCATCATTTTGCTCATGAATGCTGCCACAAAATGGGGTATCTCAAACTTTTGGTTCAAACCCACATGGTGAATAAACCGAACTATGGAAATAAATGATATTCCATCAAATGCGTAGTCCAATTTTAAAAAAGTAATCCAAAAACGTATGCTATGCGCTTCAGGATGACTACCCTCCGATAATCAAACATTGCAATTGAGAACCCTACATTTATGGATGATTTTCCCAGATATAAACCTATATTTGATTTTGAGTTTTTTTGATTGCGGGACGGTGGAGATAAACACGCAACAAAAAAAAAGTATCTCAGCCGTGGCACGGGAGCATAGCTCGGCATGGTGCAGGTCATGTACATCGCCTGAATTACTGAACCACTCAGCTGCGCTGTAAACCAAAGGACATAGACTTCCCAGCAGACACCTGCTTGCATATCCTTGGATTTGCTCAAAGTGCCCCAAAAAAAAACATTCTATATATATATACTATTATATACTACTTACAAAGTATAGTGATATGATATATAACTGCTTTAAATACCAAAATTATTGTCGAGTCCTGGAATTTCATACCATTCCCTATGTATCCTATGGCCATTTTGGGAGCAGCCCGTTGTTCAAACACCGTCCGGGTCTCCATCCGATCGCCGATGGCGCTGGAAATGGCCAAGCTGGCACTGAAAACGTGGAACCACAAGTGGAGCCACAACGGCACATGATACTCCGACAGGGTATCATCTTCACTGCTCTCTTCACCTTGAAGGCTAGGAAGCTGTGGCGATGGGTGAAGATACCTATCCATTCACTGCTATCCCTGGAAGCTTGGGGATCAATGGATGAATAATGGATGAATGATGGATGATGATGATGATGATGATGACGATGATGATGATGATTCATGGTAAATGATGGATCTATCTTCACCTTGGACTGAAGAAGGCATCATTGAACATGTGCCCGCCTGGAACCTCTACATGGGGTTAAAGCATGATATGTGGATGAAAAGGAGTGTCCGAATCGGGTTCTTCATCATCATCATCATCAGCAGCAGCAGCATTATCAGCATCATCATCATCATCATCATCATGATCATATTCACAAGCAGCTGCCCTGACAAATGATGTTCATTCATTTTCAGGGCTTCAACGATATCAATGGGTTACCCCCTGACAATCAAACTAGCAATGGACAATCCCCCATTTATAGATGTTTTTTTACCCAGCTACAAACATCAATTTCATGGTGGATTTCCATTGCCATGTTTGATTATCGGAGGGTATATCATATTCAATCCTTATTATATCCCTATGATGGTTGATATATCCCCACTATATTCCATTGCATTCCTATTAGTTTCCAATAATAGCCACTAGTAAACTTTACGGGGTGCGAATTATTAATTAACGCACTGGTCGATGTTCGTTTATGCTTCGAGGTGGTTGAGGGTGCTAAATGAGATGACCATCCAACCCCAAGTAGCACCGGAGCTGTGTCCCAATTTCATGAAGGGAAAATGGTCATTAATACGTTTTATTGTATCCTTTTGCACTATCTTGTCATTATATTGAGGGCACTAAAACTCATGCGTACAACCACACATGTTCCCTTACATCCATCCAGGGCATGGTACAGGGTCCTCAAATGTTCGCATCACCCAACTAAAAACGGAGATATCATCTGCAACAAGTAGTTGAACATCTTGAAAATCCCCAGAAAGTTTACATCAATCCCAGCCCTGTCCATCAAGCCACTCAAATCGACCAGCTGATACTCCCTGGAGCTTCGCGAGCTTCGCTCCGCCAGCGCCGGTGCCACATCGACCCAACGCAACCGCCAGCCTCGGCCAACAAGTGTCACCATGGTGCCGGCCACACAGGCCCCAAGCGTCAGCCACAAGAGCCTGAGGCACGTCACCATGGCGCGGCAGACATCCGAAAAACTGCCCCTACACACAAATATATATATATATATATACATAGAGAGAGAGAGGGAGAGAGAGAGAAAGAACTATATGTAAATATCTAATAATATCTATATAAACATACCCTATATTTGTGCATATGCACTATATGTGCACTATGTGTATATATATATATACCTCTGTGTGTGCATACATATCCATAAACAGCGGATGCCCAATCTCAAACAGCTGATACCAATCAACTCCAGGGATGGTTTATGCACTATATAGTTGCTTGTGAAGAGGCATACTACCAGCGTCCACAAGTACCCTGTATAGATAGATAGATATATATATATATTGATTTGCCAAGCCATAAGCCAATGATTGTTGTGTGGTGGTTTGTGTTCCTGGAAATCCACTCTCTGAAAGACATTGTCAGGATGAGTTCCAAACAGCCATGCTCACAACCCAGCATCCACAACCACCTATCAACACCAAGCCAACCCAGAAGCAAAGATAAATAGTATTCCATCCTCTGAGTCTTTTCCTTCTCGGGCAAGTCGATTCCAGCATGAAGAGGAAAGAACGACTCAGGAAAGCCAATGGTGTGAATGTAGGTGCACTGCATCACCTTCACCCGGCAACCATTGCAAGGCCATGAAGAAGTATTTTGCAACGTCCATCTGTTGGGCATCCACCACAACCAAAAAAGGAACTGCACACGGAGATTGGTTGGCGATTTACCTCATCCCAAGTGGTAAATTCAAGATCATTACCTTGTTTTATGGATATATTCAATCATTTTCTACATATCCCAGATGCTCCATGTATGGAATTCTTCCCTACATTTACCCCAAGATAGCCCAATTTGTGTTGGTAAACGCTCCTTCCACGGAGCCGATGAGGTGTGAAACACTCCATCTGACCTGATGCCAATCCTCCGGCAGAAAGACGTGCCAGTGCGTGTCTGCTGGGAGTTGGGTCATGGCAGCTTTGGACATGCTCCAGCCCACCAGCAGTGATACCTTGCAGCTGTTCGAAGCTTGGAACTGCCAGGGCTGTAGGAGACATATCCAGGCCATATCGCTATATCTTTAAAGGCAAACATGGCCATGGCTATGAGTCAAAACCCTGGCATCCTGGTAGAAAAATCATAGGTTTTAACCCATTCCGGCCCATGCCCCATCGAATCTTTCAAGTCCCAGAAATCTCCAGAAATCTCAAGGATGGAACTCCGCTGTGGCCAATCTTGAAATTCCTGCATCAGCCTATACTTGCGGCCATTTGGAGATGATTTCCCCGATCAGAAGCATCATTCCATAACGTCGCGACGTGAGGTTATAATCAAATTCATCCAAATATTCTCCCATATCACTATCTCATCATTCTTCCTTGGCATCCTCATATACCCATGACCCATGATATGATATGCCCATTATATGGCCCATTGCCCCAAAAAAAAACCTCATTCCATGCCCATCTCTCATTCGATCTGCCAGCGCAGCGCCACCAGCGCCAAGATGCCATCAGTTCTGCTAACAACACCAGCTTTTTACCTTGATTCAACTTTTTGGGAACCTCGGAGGTTCCGCGGAAAGTGGTGGTTTCGTTGTTCGATTTCTCGAGGGGAAAATTCCATCCGAAAAAAATGCTGGTACTGTAGCATATAAAGCCATAGAACTTGGGGGGTAAGTTCCCTGAAATTTAGCTATTACATAGGCCTTATTGGATATGGTAGGTACCTCCAATTTAGGTACCTGAAATGGCTATCGATCACATATCAACTTCAACCTTTTACATGTTCTTGTCAAGAAAAAGAAGTCCTTGAAAACTGCAGCACTGACGCGCGGATTCTCAAGTAGCACTGACAGCGTTTAAGTTCTTTAAGAAAAAATATCATGGATTTTCAAATGGCTGCAGTGGCTGCGGAACCCTCTCTCAGCCAAAACAAAACTGCAAGGATTGCCGAAGAAAACGGTGGCCATGCAGGGAGGTGCCCCGGTTTGTTAGCCAAGCCAGTTCGTGTCACCAATCACTAATAATTTCCTATAGAGCTTATAAGGATGTGTATGGCAACTAAAGATACATACACCTATGTAATTGTCCTATATAACTTATAACATTGCATATAATTAACATTTTATAACTATTTAGCTAATGGGGCTTTCATCGTTGTTTCTACATTCATTTCAATTTATAAACCAACAGGCGAATCACCCTGGGGCAGCAGGTCCACCAAATCCACCAAGAAGCGATGTCAAAGCCCACCGTGGCTGTTAGAAACAATAAAGCCACAAAGGTGCAACCCGAAATCATCAGACCGACCTCAGCAAAACTCGGGTCAGCAGCAGCTAGGACATGCTAGGACCATAAAAAAATGTTTTTTGTGGTCAGTAAATAGGGGTTATAACATGTTATAACTGTAAATCCCCCAGCTACACGGCAGTGCCCCCAGTTTAAGTTGGTTTATAAACCCTATCAGCAATAGATAAATCATGATATACCTACCATAAAACATAGTTGTCGGAGTTATAAACCAACTTAGCTATCTAGGGGGCACCACCTTGTAGTGGACTTATTGACAAGGTTCTTCACCAGTTACTAAGTGGGATGATCTTCATAGGCTCTGTTGATAGCTTGGAAAATTCGCTTCAGATGACCATCCCAATCAATGCCTGAAACATCCTGAAACACTCCAAACACGGAGAGAACAAACGAATGGACTGCTTGGATGATTTGGATGCGCACCAGGTGGAGACCATACAACCCAGTTCATGGCTGAGCCACTTACTTCCAAGCCCTCAGGATCCCGAACCCAATTGGAGGTTGGTTATTGGGCTTTACCATGGTTTTACCATGGTTTTACCAAAGTGCCAGTCCTGTTCCAAACGCAAACATGACATCAGTCTTCACAGTCTTCACAAGTCAAATGCGAACCTCTGGAAGAATCCGTGCCAAAGTGGCGATCGTCCTGGTAATTGACACTGCTTCTTGCCAATTACCGCTGCAACTCGGTTTTCGAAACAGGTTGATGATGGATGGCATCTGCGACAGCGTCCTCAAGATCGATGGCGCGGGACCCAGCAGCTCAAAAACATTTGTCTGAAGGGGAAAACCCAAAGCCCAAAGTGTCATTGCTTGAACATGTTTGAAACCTCATTTTCCCCATGATCTCCTTTGCATTAAACATGGTGCTCTAACTCGCAGCGACTTTCGCCGGTGATTCGGTGCTGGAGGACCAAAAAAACAACAGTTCGTTTCTTACTTATACTGACTCAGCAGGGCAGCTTTAGTCAGTTAGCTAGTTTCTTAGTTAGCTAGTTGATTGGCGAATCAATTTAAAAAGTTCGTAAAGTGAAAATGCACTGTTCCAAGCAAATTCGCCAAATGGTGATTCCCATTGGGAAAATCTTAATTTTCACGGACTACCCATCCGGTAATCAGACATGGGCGTGCTGGAAAAATCACCATTGATAGATAGATGACGTTCCCATTATTATATAGAATCTCTATGTAAAGGTGATCTTTTCCATGAAAAAACGTCCATGTAATTACAAGGAGTTGTCCTATTCAAATCATTAAAAACCTCCATGTACAGTATAAGGGATTTTCCAAATGAAAGTGAAGAAACCAACTAAAACGGAAACCACTGAAGAGCTTAGCTTCTCGTGACCGTTCGCCCAGGCAAGCCGTCTTGGCTCATCATGTTCCACGCTGAAACGCCAAAACAAACAGCAACAAAGGACCGCTGACAGTACCACACCTGAGCAATGCCCCGCCCGCTCTGGACGTGAATGGTTCATGGCTCATGGTCATTCCAGCGTCATGAGTGGGTTTTCTTGCGATGGGTACAACAATTTTCTACATGTAAATCCCTCTTAATGGATTGATGTATAATCCATGATATGTGTACAGGGGGGTAAATCCCCTAAGAAACACCCCCAAACAATGGCAACACCTGGCAACACCGGAGGTTGATGCCTTGAATGTTTCGGCTTTTCTCTTTGGCCATGCATATGGGGCCCTAAGTCATGACCAGATTCAAGGCCCTAAACCAGGGTGTTGAAGGATGTGAAAATAAGGAAAGTCATTTGTTTGCATAGGGGTCCTTACATTTCTTGAAAATTGATTAAGGTGTGAAATATTGAGGAGAGGTGATGTTTTCCTCTGTTGGTAGGGAAACAAGCGGGCTGTAATCCCTAACCTCGAGTTGTCTGTCTTCAATATGTGTTTATACGGTATACGTTTTGTATCGTTTTGTGGTGCCTGTGTTGTTTGATTGTCAAATCAAATACGTTGATCCCTGGAAATTCAAGTCCCAGATAGCAGCAGAAGTTCCTGTTTTCTTGGTGGTTCCACTGTTTTTTTTGTTCCAGCTCGCAACCCCAAGTCATTTCCCATAACAGAGGGTATATTCCAGTCATACTTTTATTCATCCATGATTGTTGGTTGTTTCCCACTACTAATCACTAAAAACTATGAACCATTATTCATGAGGTTCAAAACCATAGGTTTTCCATATTCAACAACCACTATTTATCACTATTAACAACCACTTTTCATGAGGTTAACAACCACTTACCGCTATTTTTTGGTACCAGGGTAACCACCATCCAGGGCCATAGCAGAAGCCACGTATTCGTGGTCTCATCCCCAGCTAGCGCCGGCAGCCGCCATTTGCGGCAAGGCTTGGGTGGCGCACATGGAATCTGGCGCCGGAACCCAAACTAACCAAAAACAAAGGAGACATTGCTGGTTTGATTCCACAGAAACATGATAGAAATGCAAACGTTTATTGATCATTAAATCTGGGAGCTCCTGCAAGTCTCAGGTTCATATCAAAAAACATGCTGCATCTTGTGAGATTGTGCATGCCTCCAGGATCCTTCAACCGTCTTGTTTGTCTACCGTTTGTATGGGTGAAATCATTCACATCACCATGAAAACCATGGTTTTATACAACCATCTACCACTTTGCGCGGCCAACATCTGTGCCAACTTGACATGAAGAAAGATGCTCCGTTGTTGGCTGGAGCCTGGAAAATTTGCCAAACAACGCCCGGGTCTTGGCAGACTTCCTTGCGGGGTGGGTACAGCATCCAGCTTAGCAAACATGATTCTGACTGAGATTCGCTAAATGTGGCTTTGAAAGGCATCGCGAATTGGATTTTGCGTTATCTGCAATACCAGGAATTTAAGGACACGCACGACTGTACTGTGTCCAACGTCGAGAATAGAATGCAGATAGTGCAGGACTGTCCTGTGTCGAACGTCGAGAATTACACTACCTTACATTACATGCATTACTTACTTGCCTACTTACTCACTTACTTACTGACTTCTTGACTTACTTTCTAACTTTCATACATTACACTACACTACACTACACTTACACTACATTACATTATATTACATTAATACATACATATCTATACATATCTTCAAAGCATTCTACCCAGCATCCCTCGCCATCCCTCACCTTGCTGGCAGCCAAAGCCTGCACGACACTCACCATGGGAGGCCCCTAAAAGTGTGCAACCGGGATGTGAACATCTGTGAACTGGATCTTATATATATATATGTACTTCATATTTCCAGGTGTCCCACGCTTCTATCTATTTTGGGATCGCTATTTATATATGGATATAGATATAGATATTGATATTGATATATATAATAGATATTGAAATAGATATAGATATAGATATAGATAGTGTGCTTATCTATGATACATCAATCTATACAAAACAAAACTATACATAGACTTAGACCCTCCAAAGTACCTATTATGACAGTAGCTTAATGCGTTACATTACTTTAATGCGTTACATTACCACATGTTCAGTGTACTTGGAGGGTCTAGCTATACGTACAACCTTTTCCCATTTTATTGAATATGTTTTGAAATTCCCATGTCTAACTACCCCAGGACCCCAGGGTGACTATAGCCAACAAAACGCCTTATTCTTGAGTATGAGCATGAATCACCAAAGCATCTGTCTGGCCAGTCTGTCTATTATCCCATTCAACAATCTTGGCGAACGAAAGAGCCAGCCTGTCTTGATGTTGATCATCGTTTATTTAGTGGTGGAAAAGGGGTGAACACCCCTCTTAATTTACCAACCTGTAAGAATCTCCCAGTTATGGCAAAAACTAAGGCGTTATTACATACCATTAACCATTAACCTACCAAACAAAGCTTGCCCAAGTATCTTGTCATCACCATGTCAGGCTTCTACCCCGGGACTTGAGACCCACCAAGCAATCACAGCATATGAAACCATGGTACAGTAATGGCCCTATTCTGGCGCCCATACAGGGGGCGTTTGACATCGACCAACTCAGCCAACACACTATATCACCATGATATTCATCTCAACTGGTGGTTTCTCAAAATAGACCCCTCCCTAAATAAATAAATATATATATATATATTTGTTTATTTATTTACTAACCTGAATTAAGGCCATTTGGGTATGATGTCCCTTATTAACCATGATTAGTGAGGTCGCAGTGAGATCGTTATAATTTACCCATATATATATATATATATATGTGTGTGTGTGTTTTTCTGGTTTAAACCCGCCATTTTGAAGCTGTGTAGTTGGTGATTTTTCCAGCTCCTACTGGTCAATCTTCGATAGTCCACAAAAAATGGTCGTCGTTGCTGGTTGGCTGGTGATCTTCCATCAAAAAAAACAAGGATTAATCCCATCACCCTAATATTAAACACCCCATAAATAGCAATAATGTGGAAATTCCCTATCAAGCCATGGTTTCAAAAGGGTTTAATATTAGGGGGAAGAAATTAGTTTCTACCCATCCACTTCGTTGGGGATGTCCTACTGGCTTCACCCCGAAGTGCGCGGGCCTTCTTCTGTTGGGTGTCCGTGGTCTGCTTCGCCACCTCATCCACCTCATCCTGGAACCCACCATTAGATTCCCTCAGTCCTAGTGGATTTCCCATGAAAGTTGTCTTTTTTAACATATTTTCTCAGCAAATCCAGGCTTATGGATGTTCATCCATCAAACAAATGAAAAACAGTTGCTTGAACATGTAGATCTTAATATGCTTGGGATCACCCCCGGGGGAGGAATAGAGTGGCCATAATTCACCTGTGATAGGTTGAAGAAACCCTCTGGATTTACCTGAAAGTTTGAAAGACCCAGTCGATCTGGAATCAGGTAAATCAACAGGGTTAATCCAGGATTCTCCCATACAGTATTCATCATAAATCCAGGTGTTGATTTCCGTATGTAAAAACAATTCACCATTGGCCTCGGTGGGTGAACAATTCGAAGCCACTTGGTGATGGTTTAAATATGTTTAAATCCCCATTTATGGTCAGTCCTCAAGATATGGATGTTTTGTGGCATTGGGGAGCTGGCATAGTGTATTCTTGTTGCTACACATATGGTTAGTTTCTCAATACCAAAGGCTAGTTTCCAGAAGTTGGTTGCCTATGGTTTCCTCAGATATACCCCTAAATTTTCAGGGATTGGTACATGAAAAGCCAGATTGACCAGAAAAATATTAGTCACTTTAGTCATCATCAACCCCCCATCATTAATCATTATTAACCATTGATATTAGTAGCCATTAAAGCCATATAGCCATTGGTGAACAATCATTAACCATGTTTCAACCAACGCGCGCGCGCGCGCCTTGAGCTGTCGTGCTTTGAACAAGGCGCCCATGTTGGCGCTGGCGCCTTGACGCTTGGCCAGGAGCCTCGTTGTAGTCGTTGGCTAAAGGAAATAATTATGTGGGAATTGATGATAATGGTGACTAATGGTGACTAATGGTGACTAATGGTGACTAGTGGTGACTAATGGTGACTAATGGTTAATGATGGTTAATGAATGCTATATGGCTACAATGGTTTCTAATATCAATGGTAATAGTTGTTAATGATGGGGGTTGATGATGACCAATGGTTAATAATTTTGGGAAGGTGATAGGATACGACAGGGTAAAGGACTAAGCTACGCACACAGATTGAGCTCAGCGGCGCACACGGCAAAACTCAGCCACGCACGCAGATCCAGCTCCAGCTCCAGCGCATGCAGAGCAAGCTCAGCGGTTCACACAAGCCAAGTTCAGCCACGCACACAGATCAGGCTCACCGACGCACACAGGTTAGACTCAGACATACACACAGCAGCCTCAGCCGCGCACACGCGACCACCACTCCTCTAGGGTTTACTGTGCACAAGGAAGTAAGCAAACAGGGACGACACCTTGAAGGTTTCTTGTCTGTTCGTAGAGTTTTGAGGTAATTTGCACATAAATGGGATGGGTTTCCTGGCAAGATTTGTGAGCATTTTGGGATAGTTTCCCCAACATCAAGCCACATAGCTTGAACAGCCTGTAGAATGACCTGCGATAGGTGGGTCATTCAGCCTGTTGCGCAAGTTGTATTGTGTGCATGATGCTTTCCGGCTGGTTGTCCCGTTGATGCTTCGCCACATGATTTTCCGTGGGAGATCAAGGAAGACTTCTGTGCATATTTAAATGCATCTATATCTCTCTCTCTCTCTCTCTCTCTCCACGCGCGTGCACAGACGGATTAATAATACATATATATATATATTCTATAGTCATATTATGTGGCTGTATATTCTGTTTACGCAGATGTATATATATATATATAAATAATTTAAAAAAACGCATATGTGTATTTATAAAATAATATATATAATATACTATATATATAATATTATATAAGTGTGTGTGTGACATTTCTATACGCATGTTGGCTCTTGTGCCGGGGGGCTTCTTCCACATGAGCTCCATCTCCTGAAGCCAGAGGGGGAGCCGACAGGGTCTTCCTTGACCTAGAAGACCTAGCAGGTCTGGGGGGAAGAATGTCATAAACCACCCATTTGGATGGTTGATACATGTTGATACAAGCCATACAAATGGTAAAATGATGTCAAATTGGGAAGGTTTAGGATTTCTTTGCGAGGATCTTTCAGGCATTGAAAATTGAACCCTCCAAACTTTGACCTACAATTAAAGATAATTTGGTATAGTTCCCTCATGTTTCTTGGATCTTGGATTGACAGGCTTACAGTAGCCAGAAAGTGGGGCCCCAAGTTCGAAGCAACATCGACTGGGAACGCTTCATCTTCCACGATGAGGCCACGGCACTTTTGGCCAAATCAATAATAAGATGCCCAGAGACGGGCGGTCATGAAGGATTCATTTCCCAAACAAACAGATTGAGAAAAGTCCATGGCAGGCACGGATTTCGTCCGTAGATATTTATGTTGGGCTTGCAATTTCCTATAATTTTGCTGAGTTACTTGCAGGACAAAAAACACCACTAAATCTGATCTCGAGATCTCTTAAGGCCATGAAACTGGATAAATCATAGTAATAATTCACCAAAGTGACGTCAGTTTGGCCGGGTTCCCCCAGTTCCCCCAGGCTATTCCCAAGACTCCGTCGCTGAAACGACTGTCGACTCCGTCCTCAAGAAGCACGGCAGGGTCCAAAGCTTCACCAAGGCTCGTCGTGGAACCTGCCTGTCACGAGGAAGTCACGGGGATCTCATGGGGAAACTCAGCATCCAGTGAGTGAATCTACTGGTTGATTCATGTTAGGCAATCATAAATCAAAAACCCATAGTTTGATGCTTTATACCACCCATCAAACTGGAACATTTAGGGATGGTGAATCCTATTGCTTTACTAATATCATTATTTGAATGTTCATGGGGAAGATAATGGTGATTTGTGGGAAATTGATGGAATATTCTAGGAACTTGATCCATTAGTTGGACCTGGGGTTATATAATGGTTCAATCAATGGTTCAATCAATGCTTAGCTGGAAATGATTAAGTAACTATGAGGCTTTCCCACGAATGCAAACCACACGCAAAAGATTCTTCAAAGTCGGGAAAACAGAAACAACCTAAATCTGCCCACAGAAAATGCATGTCTTTGTTCTTCTGGCTGTATGGGGATTGGAAGACATCTGTCCCCCAAAACTGGCGCATTCTCGGGGTCTATGGGGATTGACTATTGGGGAACTAATCCGTCATTTATTATTCCAAGGAGGAAGTCCGATATATTACCCAATTCTTGATATAGTTCCATATACTTTCCGTATATTCCCCTTAGGCCCCCAAGTGATTGCTAAGTTGACTTATAATCTGGTTAAAGTTAGGGAGGAGATATATGTATCGTCTTCATGGCGCTTTTCTCAACATACAAACATCAATCAAACATCACTGGGGTTATTTCCATGGGGTGTCTCATCTTGTTCATGTTGAAATTAGATATGATTGATCTTTTAAATTTTGATATGTTGGTGGCGTTTTGGGAACAATCCAAACAAAAAATCCATTTATGTATTGATTTATGGTTGATTTAATCACGTAATGGGTCACCATCAACCACCATTAACCACCATCAATCACCACTATCATCTCATTTGAGAAATCACCCATTCAGTAGGCTCGGCCCATTGCGGCACCTTCTTTAGCTCCGGCTCATCGCCCAAAGCCTAGCTCTGCAAAGCACTTCAAGCAGCGAAAACTTGGAGATCACCAGCAAAAATGGTGATTTATAAACGATGGTTTAACCAACAGAAACACTGAGTCAAGCCCTGAAGATCGGTTTACATAGATAGATGTATGCCAGTTGGATGGGTGAAACGAAAGCTGTTTATAACTGGGATGCCCCTTCCTGCAAGCCAGAAACACATTTTTATCAAGACCCAACGAAGAAATTGAATAACATAGTGATAACATATGATAAAATGCCACAAACTGTGGGAAGCTCCCAGTCATAGACCCACAACTGGGTATGGATTTACCACACAGGGGAAAATTGGTCTGGTATGTCACCATGCCCGTTTCAAGGGGAACCAAAGATTTGTTTGAATGATTTCCTGGATATGAATCTACACTCTGCTTATTCAACATATGGAAGCCATGGCCCATAGAAACAGATGATATGCCCGGCGAAGGAAACCTCCATTTAGTCCGTGGATTTTCCGGTTTGCTATGTTACATAACCAGATGGTAACATAGCTAACTATCTACTTTGATAAACTGATATCTATAACTAGATGTTAAATAACTGATCTAACCCAGCTAAAGTCAGATCAGCCATCCTGAAGTTTTCCGCAGCCCCACTTTGACAGCCATCCCAGACATCCCACAGTGCAACCAAAATTCCAGATCGATCTTTCTCAAACAAAATCCATCCCATTGTACCCGATATATACATGTTTTAACTATAGATTATATATATATATGTACATATGTATAATATATATATATATACATATTCGTTTAATTGTATATCTAATGTCAACAAAAAAAAAACAATTCAATAAGGATTTAACAAAACGAATGTATGTGTACCTTTTGCATGTGCATTTGCAAATAGATACATAATATATATATATATATACCGTTAAAATGAAAGTTAGAATGCCTCCGCGAATTCCAAATATTCCTCCCCCTCAGTTAGAATGCGGCCCGCGCACGGCAAAAAATCCTTCAGTTAGAATGCCTCCCCACCCGGGTTTTAAGTTTTTTTGTTTTTGGAGAACCCTTTGCACAAATCCCTCACTTAGAATGCCTTCGCACTATGAATATCATCAGATGTTAGAATGCAGTTAGAACGCTTCCCCCTTGAAATTGCTTTCTACCAGCATTTCAGCAATTAGAACGCTTCCCCCTTGAAATTGCTTTGCCAGCATTTCAGCAGTTAGAATGTTTCCCCCTTGAAATGGCTTTTTACCAGCATTTCATCGGTTAGAATGCTTCCCCCTTGAAGTTGCTTTTACACAAGCATTTCAGCAGTTAGAATAGGTTTTTTACCAGCATTTCATACGTTAGAATGCTTCCCCCTTGAAACGGCTTTTTACCAGCTTTTCAGCGGTTAGAATGCTTTCCCCTTGAAATTGTTTTTTACAAGCATTTCAGCAGTTGGAATGCTTTCCCCTTGAAATTGCTTTTTACCAGCCTTTCAGCAGTGAGAATGTTTCCCCTTCATATTGTTTTTTACACAAGCATTTCAGCAGTTAGAATGCTTCCCCCTTGAAATTGCTTTCTACCAGCATTCCTGCAATTAGAACGCTTCCCCCTTGAAGTTGCTTTTGCCAGCATTTCAGCAGTTAGAATGCTTCCCAGCATTTCAGCAATTAGAATGCTTCCCCCTTGAAATTGTTTTTTTTAACCAGAATTTCAGCAATTAGAATGCTTTTCTTGAAATTGTTTTTTACCATTATTTCATCAGTTAGAATGCTTCCCCCTTGAAGTTGCTTTTTACCAGCCTTTCATCAGTTAGAATGCTTCCCCCCTTGAAATGTTTTTTTACCAGCATTTCATCAGTTAGAATGCTTCCTTCCCCCCTTGAAATTCTTTTTTACCAGTATTTCAGCAGTTAGCATGCTTCCCCCCTTGAAAAGGTTTTTTTTACCAGCATTTCAGAAGTTAGAATGCTTCCCCCTTGAAACGGCTTTTTACCAGCTTTTCAGCGGTTAGAATGCTTTCCCCTTGAAATTGTTTTTTACAAGCATTTCAGCAGTTAGAATGCTTTCCCCTTGAAATTGCTTTCCACCAACATTTCAGCAATTAGAACGCTTCCCCCTTGAAATTGCTTTTGCCAGCATTTCAGCAGGTAGAATGCTTCCCAGCATTTCAGCAGTTTGAATGCTTGCCCCTTGAAGTTGCTTTTTACACAAGCATTTCATCAGTTAGAATGTTTCCCCCTTGAAATGGCTTTTTACCAGCATTTCATCAGTTAGAATGCTTCCCCCTTGAAGTTGCTTTTACACAAGCATTTCAGCAGTTAGAATCCCGTTGAAATTACTTTTTACCAGCATTTCAGCAGTTAGAATGCTTACCCCCTTGAAATGTTTTTTTTACCAGCATTTCATCAGTTAGAATGCTTCCCCCTTGAAATTGCCCTTTACCAGCTTTTCAGCAGTTAGATTGTTTCTCCCTTGAAATTGTTGCTTTTGCCAGCATTTCAGCAATTAGAATGCTTCCCCCTTGAACTTGTTTTTTACCGGCCTTGCAGCAGTTTGAATGCTTCCCCCTTCAAGTTGTTTTTTACACAAGCATTTCAGCAGTTGGAATGCTTCCCCCTTGAAATTGTTTTCTACCCCTCTCCACATTTCAGCACTTAGTAATGCTTTCTTGAAATTCGTTTTTTACCAGCATTTCAGAAGTTAGAATGCTTCCCCCTTGAAACGGCTTTTTACCAGCTTTTCAGCGGTTAGAATGCTTTCCCCTTGAAATTGTTTTTTACAAGCATTTCAGCAGTTAGAATGCTTTCCCCTTGAAATTGCTTTCCACCAACATTTCAGCAATTAGAACGCTTCCCCCTTGAAATTGCTTTTGCCAGCATTTCAGCAGGTAGAATGCTTCCCAGCATTTCAGCAGTTTGAATGCTTGCCCCTTGAAGTTGCTTTTTACACAAGCATTTCATCAGTTAGAATGTTTCCCCCTTGAAATGGCTTTTTACCAGCATTTCATCAGTTAGAATGCTTCCCCCTTGAAGTTGCTTTTACACAAGCATTTCAGCAGTTAGAATCCCGTTGAAATTACTTTTTACCAGCATTTCAGCAGTTAGAATGCTTACCCCCTTGAAATGTTTTTTTTACCAGCATTTCATCAGTTAGAATGCTTCCCCCTTGAAATTGCCCTTTACCAGCTTTTCAGCAGTTAGATTGTTTCTCCCTTGAAATTGTTGCTTTTGCCAGCATTTCAGCAATTAGAATGCTTCCCCCTTGAACTTGTTTTTTACCGGCCTTGCAGCAGTTTGAATGCTTCCCCCTTCAAGTTGTTTTTTACACAAGCATTTCAGCAGTTGGAATGCTTCCCCCTTGAAATTGTTTTCTACCAGCATTTCCGCAAATAGAACGGTTCCCTTTGACATTGTTTTAACCAGCATTTTAGCAGTTAGAACGCTTTCCCCTTCAAGTTGTACAGATATGTGCAAAAACTTGTGAGTACATATAATATATTATATAATCCCGATGGGATACATAGAATACAAAATCGATAATTTCGGCCTCAACAACATCTCCCGGAATCGGTAAAAACACCTATACATAGAATAAAAACATTTTCCGGAATCGGAAAAAAACAACATATACATAGAATATTTCCGGCTATCCATTTTGATCCAGGAAAATAAACCTTTTCAGGTTTTTGACAGAAACATGGATTGCTGCAGCCGCCTGTGATTCAAACCAGTTCCGCAAAGGGACAACTGCGATTTTCCGCAAAGGGACAACTGCGATTTCAGCATGGAAAGTGTGTTGCAACGCGTTTTGCTGGGGCAATCGCGGGGTGAACTATGAAAAAAAAAACATATTTTGCAATGAAAACAAATGGAATTGGGTGGTGTTCCTCTAAAAATTGATGAATATTTTCACTGCGGACCTAAATTCTATGTAAGTAATTCTTCAAGGAATTGGGTCTCTTCCATGTAAAAGGGTATATATCATATACGTAATTCCCTTTGGGGTGTAGCAACCCTGGATGTCTGAAGTTCCTAAACTAGAACGTTTCAAAAAAAAAACAGGTCCCCCGAAATGATCAATTTCTTTTTATATTGCATTAAAAAAATGAGTTTTTCAGGCTCACCGAAGGGTTACCCCCCACGACCGGTGTCGTAGAACTATGAAAAAAACTATTTTGCAATGAAAACCAATGGAATTGGGTGGTGTTCCTCAAAAGCTGATGAGTATTTTCACTGGGGACCTATATTCTATGTATGTAGTTCTGCAAGAAATTGGGTCTCTTCCATTTCAGGGTATATATCATATACGTAATTCCATATAATTCCCTTTGGGGAGTAGCAACCCTGGATGTTTGAAGTTCCTAAACTACACTGACCTAAAAGTAAATGGCTCAACTCAAAAACCAAAATGCCCACAAGATGGCACCGCGCGGTGAGAAAGAAAACAGAGCTATTTTAGCTGGAAACATAAAACGAGTTCCGCCAATTCCCAAGACAGGAGGCAAAACCACCAGGAAAGACATCAGAGTTATCCCAAGACAGGAGGCAAAACCACCAGGAAAGACATCAGAGTTATCCCAAGACAGGAGGCAAAACCACCAGGAAAGACAGCAGAGTTATCCTAAGACAGGAGGCAAAACCACCAGGAAAGACATCAGAGTTATCCCAAGACAGGAGGCAAAACCACCAGGAACGACATCAGAGTTATCCCAAGACAGGAGGCAAAACCACCAGGAAAGACATCAGAGTTATCCCAAGACAGGAGGCAAAACCACCAGGAAAGACATCAGAGTTATCCCAAGACAGGAGGCAAAACCGCCAGGAAAGACATCAGAGTTATCCCAAGACAGGAGGCAAAACCACCAGGACTCAGGCGATAGGTCCCCAGAAAGAGTGTTTGAGGACCTATCGTTGTAGTATCCCGGATTTTTTTCGTTTTTTTTTTGCCAACATATGTTGAAAAATAACATTTCTATCAAAATATATCGTGTCTAACCCTAAACCCTACATCCGTTAGAAAAAAGATGAAAAAATAAGAAGCATATCTGCCAACAACGGGGGGTTCACGGTATGTAAATATTATACATCTAAAAATAATCAGAATGCATATATTGAAATTGTAAAATTGCGCCATCTATGTGGAGATGCGCCATCTATGTGGCATATTTTGGTTAGGTTGGTTTATGGATGTCAGGATGTGAGGGAGTTGCGCCATCTATGTGGCATATTTTGGTTAGGTTGGCTTATGGATGTCGGGAGATATGAGGGAGTTACGCCATCTATGTGGGCATTCCCAGCCTGATTTTGGCGAATGGGTGGGAGTTGCGCCATCTATGTCCCAAAAAGGCAGCTTGATGTTGAGAAAAAAAAACATCTGGGGGAAAACAGCGCAGAAGATTGCAAAAAAATAGTCATTTTTAGGGATACATGGCGCAACTGACCTGTTTTGAATGGCAGTTGAGCCATCTATCCCCCGCATTCTGCATTTGACATAGATGGCGCCACTCAAGATTCTGAGCGTCTACTTTTGACATCTGGCAGTTGAGCCATGTTCAACCCCGCATTCTGCATTTGACATAGATGGCGCCACTCAAGATTCTGAGCGTCTACTTTGACATCAGAGTAGAACGTTTCAAAAAAAACAGGTCCCCCGAAATGATCAATTTCTTTTTATATTGCATTAAAAAAATGAGTTTTTCAGGCTCACCGAAGGGTACCTACCCCCCACGACCGGTGTCGTAGAACTATGAAAAAAAAACTAGTTGCAATGAAAACCCATGGAATTTGGTGGTATTCCCTAAAAAAATGATGAATATTTTCACTGGGGACCTATATTCTATGTATGTAATTCTTCAAGGAATTGGGTCTCTTCCATGTATAAGGGTATATATCATATACGTAATTCCCTTTGGGGAGTAGCAACCCTGGATGTCTGAAGTTCCTAAACTAGAACGTTTCAAAAAAAAAACAGGTCCCCCGAAATGATCAATTTCTTTTTATATTGCATTAAAAAAATGAGTTTTTCAGGCTCACCGAAGGGTACCCCCCACGACCGGTGTCGTAGAACTATGAAAAAAAATATTTTGCAGATAGAATGCCTCCCCGGAAACTACAGCAGATATAGATCAATGAAAAAAACATAGAAAAGGAAGAGTAAGGAACAATATAGAAGAAAAGGAGGAGAAAAGGGATCCCGGGAAACTACAGCAGATATAGATCAATGAAAAAGACATAGAAGAAAAGGAAGGGTAAGGAACAATATAGAAGAAAAGGAGGTGAAAAGGGAAGAGGATAAGATCGGAAAAGAGACAAGGGCACTCCAGGTTCTCTGCAGGTCAGAAACATATGGCTACAGTGGGGAAAACAACAGATAGAATGCCTCCCCGGAAACTACAGCAGATATAGATCAATGAAAAAGACATAGAAGAAAAGGAAGGGTAAGGAACAATATAGAAGAAAAAGGAGGAGAAAAGGGAAGAGGATAAGATCGGAAAAGAGACAAGGACACTCCAGGTTCCCTGCGGGTCAGAAACATCTGGCTACAATGGGGAAAACAACAGATAGAATGCCTCCCCAGAAACTACAGCAGATATAGATCAATGAAAAAGACATAGAAGAAAAGGAAGGGTAAGGAACAATAGAAGAAAAAGAGGAGAAAAGGGAAGAGGATAAGGTCGGAAAAGAGACAAGGGCACTCCAGGTTCCCTGCGGGTCAGAAACATATTAAATATGGCTACAGTGGGGAAAACAACAGATAGAATGCCTCCCCGGAAACGACAGCAGATATAGATCAATGAAAAAGACATAGAAGAAAAGGAAGGGTAAGGAACAATATAGAAGAAAAGGAGGAGAAAAGGGAAGAGGAAAAGGTTGGAAAAGAGACAAGGGCACTCCAGGTTCCCTGCAGGTCAGAAACATCTGGCTACAGTGGGGAAAACAACAGATAGAATGCCTCCCCGGAAACTACAGCAGATATAGATCAATGAAAAAGACATAGAAGAAAAGGAAGGGTAAAAGGAACAATATAGAAGAAAAGATTGAGAAAAGGGAAGGGGATAAGGTCGGAAAAGAGACAAGGGCACTCCAGGTTCCCTGCGGGTCAGAAACATATGGCTACAGTGGGGAAAACAACAGATAGAATGCCTCCCCGGAAACTACAGCAGATATAGATCAATGAAAAAGACATAAAAGAAAAGGAAGGGTAAGGAACAATATCGAAGAGAAAAAGGAGAAAAGGGAAGAGGATAAGGTCGGAAAAGAGACAAGGGCACTCCAGGTTCCCTGCGGGTCAGAAACATATGGCTACAGTGGGGCAAACAACAGATAGAATGCCTCCCCGGAAACTACAGCAGATATAGATCAATGAAAAAGACATAAAGAAAAGGAAGCGCAAGGATAAATATAGAAGAGAAGGAAGGGAAAAGGGAAGAGGATAAGGTCGGAAAAGAGACAAGGGCACTCAAGGTTCCCTGCGGGTCAGAAACATTTGGCTACAGTGGGGAAAACAACAGATAGAATGCCTCCCCGGAAACTACAGCAGATATATATAGATCAATGAAAAAGACATAGAAGAAAAGGAAGGGTAAGGAACAATATAGAAGAAAAGGAGGAGAAAAGGGAAGAGGATAAGATCGGAAAAGAGACAAGGGCACTCTAGGTTCCCTGCGGGTCAGAAACATATGGCTACAGTGGGGATAACAACAGATAGAATGCCTCCCCGGAAACGACAGCAGATATAGCTCAATGAAAAAGACATAGAAGGAAAGGAAGGGTAAGGAACAATATAGAAGAAAAGGGGGAGAAAAGGGAAGAGGATAAGGTCGGAAAAGAGACAAGGGCACTCCAGGTTCCCTGCGGGTCAGAAACATCTGGCTACAGTGGGGAAAACAACAGATAGAATGCCTCCCCGGAAGCGAAGAAAAGGAAGGGCAAGGAACAATATGAAGAAAAGGAGGAGAAAAGGGAAGAGGATAAGGTCGGAAAAGAGACAAGGGCACTCCAGGTTCCCTGCAGGTCAGAAACATATGGCTACAGTGGGGAAAACAACAGATAGAATGCCTCCACGGAAACTTCAGCAGATATAGATCAATGAAAAAGACATAAAAGAAAAGGAAGGGCAAGGAACAATATAGAAGAGAAGGAGGAGAAAAGGGAAGAGGATAAGGTCGGAAAAGAGACAAGGGCACTCCAGGTTCCCTGCAGGTCAGAAACATCTGGCTACAGTGGGGAAAACAACAGATAGAATGCCTCCGCGGAAACTACAGCAGATATAGATCAATGAAAAAGACATAAGAAAAGGAAGGGTAAGGAACAATATAGAGGAAAAGGAGGAGAAAAGGGAAGAGGATAAGGTCGGAAAAGAGACAAGGGCACTCCAGTTTCCCTGCAGGTCAGAAACATATGGCTACAGTGGGGAAAACAACAGATAGAATGCCTCCCAGGAAACTACAACAGATATAGTTCAATGAAAAAGACGTAGAAGAAAAGGAAGGTAAGGAACAATAGAAGAAAAAGAGGAGAAAAGGGAAGAGGATAAGGTCGGAAAAGAGACAAGGGCACTCTAGGTTCCCTGCGGGTCAGAAACATATGGCTACAGTGGGGAAAACAACAGATAGAATGCCTCCCCGGAAACTACAGCAGATATAGATCAATGAAAAAGACATAGAAGAGAAGGAAGGGTAAGGAACAATATAGAAGAAAAGGAGGAGAAAAGGGAAGAGGATAAGGTCGGAAAAGAAACAAGAGCACTCCAGGTTCCCTGCGGGTCAGAAACATAAGGCTACAGTGGGGAAAACAACAGATAGAATGCCTCCCCGGAAACTACAGCAGATATAGATCAATGAAAAAGACATAGAAGAAAAGGAAGGGTAAGGAACAATATAGAAGAAAAGGAGGAGAAAAGGGAAGAGGATAAGGTCGGAAAAGAGACAAAGGCACTCCAGGTTTCCTGCGGGTCAGAAACATATGGCTACAGTAGTGGGGAAAACAACAAATAGAATGCCTCCCCGGAAACTACAGCAGATATAGATCAATGAAAAAGACATAGAAGAAAAGGAAGGGTAAGGAACAATATAGAAGAAAAGGAGGTGAAAAGGGAAGAGGATAAGATCGGAAAAGAGACAAGGGCACTCCAGGTTCTCTGCAGGTCAGAAACATATGGCTACAGTGGCGAAAACAACAAATAGAATGCCTCCCCGGAAACTACAGCAGATATAGATCAATGAAAAAGACATAGAAGAAAAGGAAGGGTAAGGAACAATATAGAAGAAAAGGAGGAGAAAAGGGAAGAGGATAAGGTCGGAAAAGAGACAAGGGCACTCCAGGTTCCCTGCGGGTCGGAAACATATGGCTACAGTGGCGAAAACAACAGATAGAATGCCTCCCCGGAAACTACAGCAGATATAGATCAATGAAAAAGACGTAGAAGAAAAGGAAGGGTAAGGAAAAAATATAGAAGAAAAGGAGGAGAAAAGGGAAGAGGATAAGGTCGGAAAAGAGACAAGGGCACTCCAGGTTCCCTGCGGGTCAGAAACATTTGGCTACAGTGGGGAAAACAGCAGATAGAATGCCTCCCGGAAACTACAGCAGATATAGATCAATGAAAAAGACAGAAGAAAAGGAAGGGTAAGGAACAATATAGAAGAAAAGGAGGAGAAAAGGGAAGAGGATAAGGTCGGAAAAGAGACAAGGGCACTCCAGTTTCCCTGCAGGTCAGAAACATATGGCTACAGTGGGGAAAACAACAGATAGAATGCCTCCCCGGAAACTACAACAGATATAGTTCAATGAAAAAGACGTAGAAGAAAAGAAAGAGTAAGGAACAATATAAAAGAAAAGGAGGAGAAAAGGGAAAAGGATAAGGTCGGAAAAGAGACAAGGGCACTCCAGGTTCCCTGCGGGTCAGAAACATATGGCTACAATGGGGAAAACAACGGATAGAATGCCTCCCCGGAAACTACAGCAGATATAGATCAATGAAAAAGGCATAGAAGAAAAGGGAGGGTAAGGAACAATATAGAAGAAAAGGAGGAGAAAAGGGAAGAGGATAAGATCGGAAAAGAGACAAGGGCACTCCAGGTTCCCTGCGGACAACAGATAGAATGCCTCCCCGGAAACTACAGCAGATATAGATTAATGAAAAAGACATAGAAGAGAAGGAAGAGTAATTAAGGAACAATATAGAAGAAAAGGAGGAGAAAAGGGAAGAGGATAAGATCGGAAAAGAGACAAGGGCACTCCAGGTTCCCTGCGGGTCAGAAACATATGGCTACAGCAGGGAAAACAACAGATAGAATGCCTCCCCGGAAACTACAGCAGATATAGATCCATGAAAAAGACAGAAGAAAAGGAAGGGTAAGGAACAATAGAAGAAAAAGAGGAGAAAAGGGAAGAGGATAAGGTCGGAAAAGAGACAAGGGCACTCCAGGTTCCCTGCGGGTCAGAAACATCTGGCTACAGTGGGGAAAACAACAGATAGAATGCCTCCCCGGAAACTACAGCAGGTATAGATCAATGAAAAAGACATAGAAGAAAAGGAAGCGCAAGGATAAATATAGAAGAGAAGGAAGGGAAAAGGGAAGAGGATAAGGTCGGAAAAGAGACAAGGGTTCCCTGCGGGTCAGAAACATATGGCTACAGTGGGGAAAACAGCAGATAGAATGCCTCCCCGGAAACTACAGCAGATATAGATCAATGAAAAAGACAGAAGACAAGGAAGAGTAATTAAGGAACAAAAAAAAAAGAAAAGGAGGAGAAAAGGGAAGAGGATAAGATCGGAAAAGAGACAAGGGCACTCCAGGTTCCCTGCGGGTCAGAAACATATGGCTACAATGGGGAAAACAACAGATAGAATGCCTCCCCGGAAACTACGGCAGATATAGATCAATGAAAAAGACAGAAGAAAAGGAAGGGTAAGGAACAATATAGAAGAAAAGGAGGAGAAAAGGGAAGAGGATAAGATCGGAGAAGAGACAAGGGCACTCCAGGTTCCCTGCGGGTCAGAAACATATGGCTACAGTGGGGAAAACAACAGATAGAATGCCTCCCCGGAAACTACAGCAGGTATAGATCAATGAAAAAGACATAGAAGAACAGGAAGGGTAAGGAACAATATAGAAGAACAGGAGGAGAAAAGGGAAGAGGATAAGGTCGGAAAAGAGACAAGGGCACTCCAGGTTCCCTGCGGGTCAGAAACATATGGCTACAGTGGGGAAAACAACAGATAGAATGCCTCCCGGGAAACTACAGCAGATATAGATCCATGAAAAAGACATAGAAGAAAAGGAAGGGTAAGGAACAATATAGAAGAAAAGGATGAGAAAAAGGGAAGAGGATAAGGTCGGAAAAGAGACAAGGGCACTCCAGGTTCCCTGCGGGTCAGAAACATATGGCTACAGTGGGGAAAACAGCAGATAGAATGCCTCCCCGGAAACTACAGCAGATATAGGTCAATGAAAAAAACATAGAAGAAAAGGAAGGGTAAGGAACAATATAGAAGAAAAGGAGGAGAAAAGGGAAGAGGATAAGGTCGGAAAAGAGATTCCAGGTTCCCTGCGGGTCAGAAACATCTGGCTACAGTGCGGAAAACAACGGATAGAATGCCTCCCCGGAAACTACAGCAGATATAGATCAATGAAAAAGACATAGAAGAAAAGGAAGGGTAAGGAACAATATAGAAGAAAAGGAGGAGAAAAAGGGAAGAGGATAAGGTCGGAAAAGAGACAAGGGCACTCCAGGTTCCCTGCGGGTCAGAAACATATGGCTACAGTGCGGAAAACAACAGATAGAATGCCTCCCCGGAAACTACAGCAGATATAGATCAATGAAAAAGACATAGAAGAAAAGGAAGGGTAAGTAACAATATACAAGAAAAGGAGGAGAAAAGGGAAGAGGATAAGGTCGGAAAAGAGACAAGGGCACTCCAGGTTCCCTGCGGGTCAGAAACATCTGGCTACAGTGGCGAAAGCAACAGATAGAATGCCTCCCCGGAAACTACAGCAGATATAGATCAATGAAAAAGGCATAGAAGAGAGGGAAGGGTAAGTAACAATATAGAAGAACAGGAGGAGAAAAGGGAAGAGGATAAGATCGGAAAAGAGACAAGGGCACTCCAGGTTCCCTGCGGGTCAGAAACATATGGCTACAGCGGGGAAAACAACAGATAGAATGCCTCCCCGGAAACTACAGCAGATATAGATCAATGAAAAAGACATAGAAGAAAAGGAATGGTAAGGAAAAAATATAGAAGAAAAGGAGGAGAAAAGGGAAGAGGATAAGGTCGGAAAAGAGACAAGGGCACTCCAGGTTCCCTGCGGGTCAGAAACATATGGCTACAGTGGGGAAAACAACAGATAGAATGCCTCCCCGGAAACTACAGCAGATATAGATCAATGAAAAAGACATAGAAGAAAAGGAAGGGTAAGGAACAATACAGAAGAAAAGGAGGAGAAAAGAGAAGAGATAAGATCGGAAAATTTGACAAGGGCACTCCAGGTTCCCTGCGGGTCAGAAACATATGGCTACAGTGGCGAAAACAACAGATAGAATGCCTCCCCGGAAACTACAGCAGATATAGATCAATGAAAAAGACATAGAAGAAAAGGAAGGGTAAGTAACAATATACAAGAAAAGGAGGAGAAAAGGGAAGAGGATAAGGTCGGAAAAGAGACAAGGGCACTGCAGGTTCCATGCGGGTCAGAAACATATGGCTACAGTGGGGAAAACAACAGATAGAATGCCTCCCCGGAAACTACAGCAGGTATAGATCAATGAAAAAGACATAGAAGAAAAGAAAGGGTAAGGAACAATATAGAAGAAAAGGAGGAGAAAAGGGAAGAGGATAAGATCGGAAAAGAGACAAGGGCACTCCAGGTTCCCTGCGGGTCAGAAACATATGGCTACAGTGCGGAAAACAACGGATAGACTAGAATGCCTCCCCGGAAACTACAGCAGATATAGATCAATGAAAAAGACATAGACGAAAAGGAAGGGTAAGGAACAATATAGAAGAAAAGGACGAGAAAAGGGAAGAGGATAAGGTCGGAAAAGAGACAAGGGCATGACAAGGGCATTCCAGGTTCCCTGCGGGTCAAAAACATATGGCTACAGTGGCGAAAACAACAGATAGAATGCCTCCCCGGAAACTACAGCAGATATGGGTCAATGAAAAAGGCATAGAAGAAAGGGAAGGGTAAGTAACAATATAGAAGAACAGGAGGAGAAAAGGGAAGAGGATAAGATCGGAAAAGAGACAAGGGCACTCCAGGTTCCCTGCGGGTCAGAAACATATGGCTACAGCAGGGAAAACAACAGATAGAATGCCTCCCCGGAAACTACAGCAGATATAGATCAATGAAAAAGACATAGAAGAAAAGGAAGGGAAAGGAACATTATAGAAACAAAAGGACAAGGAAAGGGAAGCGGATAAGATCGGAAAAGAGACAAGGGCACTCCAGGTTCCCTGCGGGTCAGAAATGTGGCTACAGTAGAAAAACAACAGATAAAATGCCCCCCCGGAAACTACAGCAGATATAGATCAATGAAAAAGACATAGAAGAAAAGGAAGGGCAAGGAACAATATAGAAGAAAAGGAGGAGGCATTCTAACTGTATTTCGCCTGTAAAATACCAGTCAAAACTTACATTTTCTTACCAATTTTGGCGCCGCATTCTAACTGTGTTTCTGCATATTCACAGGTGTTTCCTCAGTTAGAATGCGACTGCCGTGGGGGGGGGGCCAAACGGGCCACCATCACGCGAAGCCAAAACCGCATTCTAACTTTGTTTTTAACGGTATATACATATGTAAATATATAATATACACTTATTTATTTATAAAGATATCCTATGTAAGGCATGGAACCCATGCCAAAAATGCCCAAAATCCCGCCCTTGTCCAAGTGACAGGGATGTACTCTACCGCTGCCTTGCTACCTGCTGGTCGACTCTACGTGGGAGGCCAAGAAATGGGGCTCAATGATGGGACAACAGCAATTATAATGGGATTTTATCAATATCAATGGATTGGTTTAAGGGAAAATCTACAGGAAAACATGGTTTTTACCATCAAATATAGGGCTTTCCTGTAAATTTTCCCATCATCCAATTCTATGACAATATCATTAATTATGGAATTATATAGTTAATAATGTGATAATGATATGGGATAAAAAAACAATTACTTTACTTCGTGTGATCCCCACCATGACATTTATACATTTTGTTACTGGCAAATCTTCTGGCATTCTATCTGACATATTTTCTGGCATTCGATCTGGCATTCTATCTGGCATATCTTCTGGCATTCTACCTGGCATATCTTCTGGCAGATGTTCTGGCATATCTTCTGGCAGATGTTCTGGCATATCTTCTGGCAGATGTTCTGGCATATCTTCTGGCATATCTTCTGGCATATGTTCTGGCATATCTTCTGGCATTCCATCTGGCATTCTATCTGGCATATCTTCTGGCATATTATCTGGCAAATCTTCTGGCATTCCATCTGGCATTCTATCTAGCATATCTTCTGCATATTATCTGGCAAATCTGCTGGCATTCTATCTGGCAAACATTCTGGCACTTTATCTGGCATATCTTCTGGCATTCTAGCTGACATTCTATCTGGCATTCTATCTGGCATACCTTCTGGCATTCTATCTGGCATATCTTCTAACATTCTATCTGGCATATCTTCTGGCACTCTATGTGGCATATCTTTTGGCGTGGATACTCGCGGTTGAGGTCCGGCAGGGAACACTGGGCGTGGATGGTCGTGGTTGAGGTCCGGCAGGGAACACTGGGCGGGGATACTCGCGGTTGAGGTCCGGCAGGGAACACTGGGCGGGGATGGTCGTGGTTGAGGTCCGGCAGGGAACACTGGGCGTGGATGGTCGTGGTTGAGGTCCGGCAGGGAACACTGAGCATGGATGGTCGTGGTGGAGGTCCGGCAGAGAACACTGTGGATCGCGAGTCGCAGTTGAGCAGGAGGACGAGGAGGACAACGAGAGGAGGAGGAGGAGGAGGAGAAGGAGGAGGACGAGGAGGACGAGGAGGACCAGGCAACTGACATAAAATCTAACAACCCTCACCTGGCAGGTGGGGAATTATGATATTAAACACAATTACTTTTGGGATAATAATATAATATGGGATTATATCATGTTATGTCCCATAATGCTTATAACACATGATAAATAAATATAATATATATATATATTAGTAATTGAAAATGCAACACGGAATCATGATATGGGATTAATATCCCGGCCCAAAAGAATTCATAAATGGGATAATGATGATGTAGTTTTGAACGGCTCTAATTGACTAATTAACAAAATCCGACCAACAATATAGAAAGAACTCTAAAATTGCAGTCCCGCAATGCCCGTCATCATAGGACACATACTCCACAGAGAACCCGTATTCCAGGACAACAATGGATAATATTGTTTATCTCCAATCCAATCGATCTACAACTTGTGTTGCAACATGAGACGTGGGGAAGATAAGCCTCTAATGGCTTAAGCAAACCATTCAAACAGAAGAATTCCACTGGATTTTCTTCCGTCATTTCCAAATGTTCCTCGCTCCCAGGCGCCAAGTGCCTAAGGTTTGTGGCCGGGTTCCATTGACCTGACAAATGGAAGGACGCCCCCCCCAACAAAAATGACCTAATCTATGTCTTAGAGATTTTGATGGTTTGGTTGGGCCTCTTTCTCTCATATGATTCAGCTTTTTCAGGTCTTCGATGTCTGATAATCTCGATTTGGATGTTTCAAAAAAACGTCGCTGTCCCCTACTGCAAGAGAACCAATCACTTGGATGTTGCGGTCCCCCATTTTGGCACATAAACCACCCCAACAGAGGTGCTGTTCCCCCATGGTTGCTTTGTGGGATGGTTTCTGGCGTTGGGTTTGCCACATTGTTGTCTTCATATTCCACCCCCCATATGAATCCCAATCAATAGTTAGATCATCCATTTTTGATGATAGATCCCTAAGTTGTCATAGTATAGTTGGTTATATCCCTGTCAAATTCCCATGATAGTCTTGGATTGGCTTGAGGACCACAAAAAGAATACAACATATTTCCAAACAGGATTCCCCAAGTAGTGCATTGGGAACAGAAAAATAGTCGACTCTGCAAAATCCAGGAAATCCATTAGATTTTATTTCCCAGTAATATCCTACTACTGTGGTATCCCTATTTAAATCACCACTGCGTCCCAAATCCAAGATCATTTACTATTATAATATTATAAGTTTGAGGATTTACCTTTTAAACTCAACATGGCAATCGAACATGGCAATTGAACCCAATGGAGGTTCCTAGCTGGGAAATCAACTATAAATGGGTGATTTCGGGAAAGCTATCTTGAATTACCAGAGCATGGTGAATCTTAGTTACCTGCCCCCCCCAAAAAAAAAATAGCTGATTAGTACATTGACAGCTCTGATAGCAAAAGATTAATATACCATTATACCAAAGTTTTTGACAAAGGTTGAGCCAGAAATTCCCCCAGAGAGGGTAAACATGCCCATTTTTTATCCACTGGAAATCCACACCTCGCTGGTCAAGGATTCCAACAACCTCAGCCAGGAGGGGACCCAAGGGGACCTATCAGCGAACAATATGGGCCATCCATGGTTGTTGAGAAAATCTACAGGTTGGTGAAAAAGTACCTACCCTCTGAAAAACCATGGAGTGAGTAACAGTTGGGATGATTATTATGATTATTATGATTATTCCCAATATATGGAAAAATAAAAACATGTTCTAAACCACCAACCAGACATTCTACAACAAACCATGTTGTTTTCCAATATTTTTTGGGGGGTCCTGTACATTTTCCCTTCAACCAATCCATTGATGGAAAACCATGAAGTCAAAAAAATACTGTTGATGAAAAAACATGCACCAGTTGATAGGTGGTTTATCTGTGTTTATTCCCTTGCTTTTTTCCGGTTTTCAACATGTGTCAACCATCCAAGGTGGTGCAGGATTTCTTCCATCCACATTAGGGAGATCATAGGTGTTTTGTAAAATATGATTCACACATGCGATTATGGTTATGTATAATTATAGCACATTATCCAAACAGTGGGATGATCGCCATGGGAATCCTTTGACTGGCATCAAGCTTTAATCACTGGCGCATGGTTCATCCTAAAATAGCATGTCCGAATGTGCCACATGGTTCATCCAAATGGCGCAGATTTTTTTCCAATATTCTATCATCATGCACCAAGTTCACACAGGATACCAGTCAAACCCTGCCTGACACCACAGAATTGGATGTTATTTGGATACCCTGTCCGCGTTTCATGTGGAAAACCCTGCCTGAACCAACCTGCCAGAAGCAGAATGGTTGACCCGCTGGTCGACGATTTCCCGACAGGATTGAACAAACAGGGGACGGCCACCCATGTTTGAGAGCTAAATACTTTTTCAGCCATGCCATACTTGCATTTTAAGTGAGACTTATCTAAATGCACGTTTAGGCATCAGGCAAGTCACAACACCCCCTACTGTTGGTACCTCCATGTTATGGGTTGCTCAAATTCCCTGGGCTCACGGAAAAGAAACATAATGTCTTCGTGTCAACACATCGAAATCATTTAAATCCTAATCAGTTAATGCTTTGAATCATCATATTTACACGGGAACTCTTAGATACTTGCCAAACAAATATGACTCTGTACTAATTAGTGCGGTCTACCATTGATAGGAGATTAAGGTACTAGTATGTGCTAGTTAGTATCTAACCAAGGTTGACCCCGCAATCACCAGCTGGGACTGGAACCCAGGTGATGCCGTGGCTGTGGGACCTCATGGAATCATGGGGGAGTCACGGCACGGTGCGGGTCAAAATCCCAACCAACACAATGTTAGCAAAACAAAATCCCAACCTCCCATATTTTCATGATTAATGCATGTTAATATCCCCTTTATGATAATTTTGGGGATGGTTTACTATTACTTTAACGACCTTTCTGGAAATATAGCGAAATACAAACAAATCATGAAGTTGTTTTTCAATATAATATAGAAACGAAGAGAAGCACATAGATGGACAGTACGAAAACAGTGGTATTGAATGGTATTGAATAGTGGCAACATATTTTGTGTCTGGCAACATTTCAATTTCAGTGTCTAAGGCCCCAACAAAAAATGGAGCAATATGTTGCCGTTTTTTTTAGCGGGACTTTACTTGTCTATCATCTTGGGGTTTGCTATAATGTCAGAAAATGCCCGGCAGGGAACACAAACCACAACATCATTCAAATACTAAACCAGGGCCGGGGTACTTGATACAAGTATTGGGAGGAACACATTGGTCCTTTGATCGTCGATCCACAGATGCTAAGAAATCAAACAAAGTCAAAGATGAAATATCTCGTTCTTTCCCAAACTCCTTTTTGCTGCTATATACTTCTAAACGGTCAAACATGTTGCATATTTCGTGCAAACGCTTGCATACTGTAGCTCAGCTAGTGTTGCGTGTCACGGGAAAGCCATCTTGAAAGGGAATGATCTTTCCACCCGATACAGTAAGCAAAACGAACCAAATACCTGATTGATAGGCAGCTACGCATGGCGAGTTGACAACGGGGCTCAAAGCCGCTCTCATGGCCAAGCGAACTTAGCCTGTTTAAAAAAAGAAATGATGGCTGCACCGTATATTCCTCCACCAACAGGTAACATGTCTCAAGACAATGCTAAACTGTTAATTGCATTTAATTACTCCCTGGCATCTTAGCACAGTTGTAGAAAAGCACCATGTGCAATAGGTACGGCATATCATCTCTCTCGTATAGGTAAAGATCGTATATCACCTATGACCAAGCATAGTATAGAACCATTTTCCATAGCTACTAGTATGTTACCTTACCGGAGGGGGTAATCTATGTCATTCACATTCATGTGCCAAGCTGAGCCAAGCTGATCGTTTGCTGGCCAGGAGCGCTCCCTCTTTTTTCCGGCGTTCAATATGTGGTGTGAGACGTGACCTTGCCGACACAGGAGACGTGACCAGGATACAGCAATCAATGGACATGCTTCAATATGTTACCAATTGTTTTCCTAGTTGCCCTGGGGTAAGCGTGCGAAGAGATGCACTTCAGGTTCCCAGATGCTCGCAGCGAAATGTTGCAAGGAGAACAACTAAAACTCTACGTCGGTACATGGGAAACCCTCGGAAGCCGACCTCCAAATATGTCTGATTCGGTGTGCGTAAGAAAACGCAGATATGCCATATCACTATTGATTTTGAAGTCTTGATGGATGTTTTATTAGGCATTTTGGAGGTCAGGTTGTCACAACTCCCATGGCGCCCCGAAGGTGTTGATTCACTCTGTCCGTCGATCTTTCACCAAATCTCGGACACTCTTGGCAGCAAACCTCAAAGCCAGATGCTGGCTCGAGAGACAGGGGGACACGTTGCCACCACACAAGCAACAACCATGATATCAATAACAAGGACAACAATAGCAGCAGTAAGCACATCAATAACATTAATTACCAACATTACATTCTCAATGACTAACATCAACATTAATAATAACTAATATAGCCATCAACAACGACTAACATCAACATTAACCGACATTTAACCAATATCATCATCAACAGCAAGAACAAGACAAAAACATACAAAAACCACAAAGATAGCAACGTAAAAACGTGACCAGGGGGCAGGACAGCAGCAAAAGCCGTCGAGACTTGGATAAAGCGAAGTAACTGGGAAGCACCTGACGGCACGTTTTTGGAGCTAAATTTTCAACTACCCATCCCATCGCTGCTGAAAACCCCAAGTTTACCATCAATTTCTGGGGATTTCTGGTTTGAACCACCAAAACATGTGGTGGTTTATTGGTTTCTGGGGATTTCGGCCTTCCGAAGCCTCCAGGTGCGGCAGAATCCTCGGCAGGTGGCGAGGAAATCCCTACCATTACCATGTACTGGGTGGTTGATTGATAGAGGGGTTTAAAAAAGGAACACTTACATGGATTTACTGATTTACTCTCATCTTAGCAAACTTTCAATGAACTTCACTTTTCATCACTTTTCGAGTGTTTTCTTCAAGGTTGCTATAATCCAGTCCCCCATGATAGTGGGGAGAATGATGGGGATTGAATGGGGATAATTGTGGGATATGTTATAGGGATATAGCTCACCAACTATGCAAAACGTATTCTGGATAATAGGGATTCAACCAGTGAAAATGGTGATACAATGGGATCTAACCAACCAAATGATATGTGTAGCACTGATAGTCCCATCCCCCTAATACTACGGCAAGACCCTGAGGTTTGCCCGGACTCGCAACGAGCGTCCGGGCAAGCCAAGATGCAATGATGATGGTGATGGTGATGGTGATGATGATGAAGAAGAAGATGATGATGATGATGATGGTGATGATGATGAGTATTATTATCATTAATTATTATTATTATACTTATTTTGATATCTTCTTGAAACCCTTTAAGAAACCCGAATGATTGTATGGTTAATTGTCCCATGGGGCCAGGGAATTTTAATATCTTATTGAAACCCCATAAGAAACCCATGGATTGTTTCATTTTATAGGAAAATACCATGGAATTCCTACTGAGGTTTGAGGACCAATATACAAACATCTCATGACTCACCCCATCTCCGCTCGAGCATCTGGTGTCCATAGAGGCTTTGCCAGGCCACAGCGCTAGCAGCACCCAAGGCATAACCTCGCCAGCTCAAAGGGCCACTTGGGAGAAGGGGTCAGGGCCCACATTTTATAGCTATAAATCCCAGGGCCTGGCAAAAAGCCTACAAAATCAGGCAGCAAATCTCAGTGAACCCATTTCCTTACAAACAGGATGGGTTGCTCCTTAAAGACAGTTGAGGGCTGAGAGAAAAACACAGGGAAATGGCAGAGCAGCACCTGAACAAAACTCTACCATTTTGTACGGAGAAATCAGTACTTGTCCTCATTCATGCTGTAAGCCTTTTGCAAATCCGTCACGTTAATACCTATCCAAGAAGGAGGGGTCTGACCCCTTGGGGTAAATTTCCGGAGGGGAAACCCTTGCACTTTGTAGCCCAACTATAGATTTCCCACGTGACTCGCCATGTCCGGAGTTGCAATCGGAGCTCTGTGGTGATTTATTCGCATTCGTTCAAGATCGGTGCCAACCGTGTCATCTGCATATGGTCTCTTTAATGTGTCTTTGCCAAGTTGGAAGTGGACCCACAAACGCCCTAAAGACTGGGCCAGAATTGACATGGTCTCTTCAATGCTGGGCATATGGGAAGCATCACATCCTTTTTTAGTCAAGCCAGATAGAGCACCACAGGAGGTTTGCTCACAATAGCAAAAATCCCTGCAAAGCACGAATTCACTACAAAATGACCCCTTAAAATCAACAAAGTGATTCCTTACAAAATGAATGGCCACAACACAGCCAAGATCTCAAACTACATTTTGAAATTGCTATATTATGATAGTGGTTTTATGCCTAAATCATTTATTTCATTGCTCTTACAATATGGCAAGGTGCAGGCAACTCCCTACAAAATGGCATCCGAAATGGGCCTTGAGGCCCTTCTAATTGGTACATGCTACAAAATGGCTGGCCACGGGAAAGTGATTTCCTACAAAATGGCCCTAGAAATCGACCATAGAGGCCAGCCACTCCATAGGGGAAATTTCAACGGGGATATGTACAGTATAGACCCTTGCACACATGAGCGAACATGTAATCCGAACAATTGATAAACTGGCTGGTGGTGTCACCCTCCTGCAGATGAAAGTCTGCCAAGATCATCAAACAAGGTATGCACAATAAGAAATACCTAGAGCTTGCAACCAGTATATTTGTGTTTTGAAACCCATGCAATAGGAGATAATGCGGTAAAACTAGTAATAGACGTCACCCGAATATCTTTTCTTTTAAACCATCCAACTGGCAAAAATATATGTCTGGTGGACCATTGGATTTACAATATTAAATGGCTCAAAAGGAGCCCCAAAACAAAGACTCTATGGTAGGTAAAGGCGTCAGCCTGGAGCCCTGCATTGTCATGGCTAATTAATCTTTAATACCCTGTCCAAAGAACAAAGGGAAGAACAAAGCAACCTATTTCTATACGATACTGCCGACTGATCATGTCATACAGTTATGGGTACCCTAAAATAGCAGGCTAAAGGATGGTCATTCCCCCAAATACGGTAATGATAGGCTTTGACCCATCCGATCCATCACCCTTTTTTGTTCACCCCAGCGGTGATCAATGGGTGGGCTACGGACCATGTTCGTAGCAAATGACATCACACCTATTGCATGGGAACCCCCTAATTGACGCCGTTTATTAATCCAGGGTTGACGCAAAAGTTGACTGGTACATTCAAACATTAACATGTACAGCAACTAAATCATCAAGCTATGCAAAAAGTCTCTAAACCTAAACACCCAACACAAATGAACAAAGAAGCGCACCCTTAGCGGATCAGCTCCTTTTTTTCACCAGATCCAGCGGCGCAGGGTGGGTATTATGGTATTGAGTCCGCCAAATCTGGGGTGCTCGTCAGACCCGGATTCAGAAGGTAAGTGACTTTAAAAACTTTGAACTTGGAAAAACAAATGGAGAACGAGGCAAAAAAATATATATATATATCTGAATTCGCGGCCTGATTGCTAAAATCCTCAGCCAGTTTGGTCGTCGCAAAGTCTGGCAACTTATATGCTCTGACAGAAGATTCTCACACAGCATCAGGTGTTGACAGGGCTTCAGAACGGGTCTTTAAAAGGTGCTTCTTTGGCAGCCTGCCGACAGACCCACACATCTGACCCGTTTTGTGGCGTTAGGTTGACAGTGAGCCTGCACCCCCAGAAGATATGCTGATTCAATGGAAGTTGCACAGAGTTTCTTGCGTTGAGATTCCTTCAGGAGAAGGTATGACATATCGAAAGCAAAAAAGCACAGGCTTTCACATGGCATTTGTCCTCCCTTCCTAACACTTGACTTCCCACATTCAGAGGTAGTGCTGAAAATGGCTTCCTCCTAGCCTAACCTGGGGATGAGACCCATCACCCCGAATTGTTCGATGGTCAACCGCCAAGTTGATGGTTTCATGTTTAAACCACTCAGAGGGGAAAAAACAACGAAATCAGTCATGTCAATCGCAGATGTTCAAACCACCCCAGCTGTTTCATTGGCATACGTGAATCATACGTGCCGAACGTCACTTTTGAGAGGAAGCTATAGAGGAATCCCAAAAAAAAAACACAGCTCCGCGGCCTCGAGAGGTTCCCAGCCCTGCGGTGGATCCATGGCGTAGCACCAGAAAGTAATTCCTTGGCGCCGGCGAGACCACCCTGCAAAAACATGAACACATCCACCGCACTGCAATGTGATTCTGTAATGTTCATTGGCCCTAAGGGGGACCATCTACAGGAAAGCCACGTTTCGCATTTTGAGGACACACTCAGACGGACCAAATCTCCCTCGTGGTGATATTGGAATGCAAACTATTGCCAACATGTTTGTGGCCCCAAACCATACGTTTCAATCAGATCTCACAAATTTGGGACGCCTGCCCCTACATGTCAGTGCTAACTCATCCAACTTATCTCCTAAAATAGGTCCACCAACGCCACATTTTGGTGGCTTATACATCCACCATTTAACCTTACAAAATAAGATTTGGCCAATTTGGATACCATGCCGTTTAGATAAAACACACACACACATGTAAAGCGCTCAAAAAGAACCACCTGCCCAAAGTTTTGCCTGAAAACATCTCAGTTGATGTGCCTTCTCTTGATCAGCATTTTTGTCTAGAGCAACCCAAAAACATGCCAAAATTACTTTACTTCGTGTGATCCCCACCATGACATTTACACATTTTGGTACTCGCAAATATTCTGGCATTCTATCTGACATATCCTCTGGCATTCTATTTGGCATATCTTCTGGCATTCTATCTGGCAAATCTTCTGGCATTCTATCTGGCATTCTATGTGGCAAATCTTCTGGCATATATTCTGACATATCTTCTGGCATTCTATCTGGCATTCTATCTGGCATACATATCTTCTGGCATATGTTCTGGCATATCTTCTGGCATATCTTCTGGCATTCTATCTGGCATATGTTCTGGCATTCTATCTGGCATTCTATCTGGCATATCTTCTGGCATATCTTCTGGCATTCTATCTGGCATATCTTCTGGCATATGTTCTGGCATATCTTCTGGCATTCTTTCTGGCATAAATTCTGGCATTCTATCTGACTGACATATCTTCTGGCATTCTATCTGGCATATCTTCTGGCATATGTTCTGGTGTATCTTCTGGCATATGTTCTGGCATATCGTCTGGCATCCTATCTAGCAAATCTTCTGGCATATGTTCTGGCAAACATTCTGGCACTTTATCTGGCATATCTTCTGGCATTCTATCTGGCATTCTATCTGGCATATCTTCTGGCATTCTATCTGGCATATCTTCTGGCATATCTTCTGGCATTCTATCTTGCAAATCTTCTGGCATTCTATCTGGCATATCTTCTGGCATTCTATCTGACATTTCTTCTGCACATTCTTTGTCCCATTTCTTCCTACATGAGGTCCGGCAGGGAACACTTGGCGTGGATACTCGCGGTTGAGGTCCGGCAGGGAACACTGGGCGTGGATGGTCGCGGTTGAGGTCCGGCAGGGAACACTTGGCGTGGATACTCGCGGTTGAGGTCCGGCAGGGAACACTGGGCGTGGATGGTCGCGGTTGAGGTCCGGCAGGGAACACTGGGCGTGGATGGCCGTGGTTGAGGTCCGGCAGGGACCACTGGGCGTGGATGGCCGTGGTTGAGGTCCGGCAGCGAACACTGTGGATCGCGGGTCGCAGTTGGACGAGGACGACGAGGACGACGAGGACGACAAGGACGACAAGGAGGACGAGGAGGAGGCAGGAGGCATGACGAGGCAGGAGGCGGCAGGAGGCGGCAGGAGGAGGAGGAGGCAACTGACATAAAATCTAACAACCCTCACCTGGCAGGTGGGGAAAAAAGTGTTTCCAGGATCGAACTCCCATAATTCCATCTTATTCCCCTGATTTTTCTCAATTTTTGTGGGTGCTATACAGGAAAACCCATGGTGTTGTGGCCATTTTGGCCCAAGGTTCCCGTGCCGATCACAGCAGCGGCTTGAAACATCATCAACCCCTGCGCACCTGGCAGTTAAGTCTGAAAATGCTGCGTATTTTATGTGTTTCATATGGTTTTACAAAGTTTTTTAGATCTTCACCCAGATGTTTTATAGGTCTTTACCCGGCCCATATGCTTTATATAGATCGTTATTCATATGTTTTATGTCTTTGTCCATATTGTTTATAGATCTTTATCCATATGCCTTATAGGTCTTTATCCATATCTTTTATAGATCTTTCTCCATATGTGTTATAATTTGTTTTTGTATCCACATATTTTTATAGATCTATATCCATATGCTTTATAAAGGTTTTTATCAATATGCTTTATAGGTCTTTATCCATGTGCTTTTATAGGTCTTTACAGTATCCATATGTTTTATAGATTTTTACCCGTATGTGTTTATACTGTAGATCTTTATCCGCATGTTTTTTTTAAATATTTTTATCCATGATGTCGGCACCTTGCAAGGCAACATTCGACCCCACCTGATCGCATCAAGGACTGTGTTGACACAGCGGAATAAAACGAAGGGATCACACCTCAGAGAACCGTAAAACATGGGGGAAAAATATGGGGAAAGGTGGGTGCTAATCCCATATTTCAAGGATATCTGCTGGGTCTAATAATGCAATATAATATATATATATGTGTGTGTACATAGTATAGGTATAATAATATATGTATCTGTATAATCTGTATAGATGGAATGGGTTTGTTGGAAAATCTATTAACCCGAAAACAAGGGTTTTGGCCATCAAATTAATTGGGGGTTCCTGTAAATTGTCTCATCCAATTCTGTGATCAATGGTCCAGTCAAGTCAAGCTTGCCTTGCCACGAGGATAGCAACGGTCAGAAACAAACAACAAAATGATAACAGAAGAGTCCTTTTTCAGCAATGTCAACCGAAGTACCATATGAAATCACCAATTATTTGGAGGGTAGCTCCCCCAAATTAATAAACCATGGTAACCATTCATCCGGGCTTGACATTCGCTGAGCATGAAAATCAGTTTGTGGATTTGTTGGGCTTGCCAATTCTAATTAGAGTTTAGCAATTATTCTGGGCAGGAATTGACATATGCATATACCGATACCTAATTATGTTATGTAAATTATCTATAGTTATCATACTTACACTTCTGTACATGTCAGGTTGAATACCAGTTGTTTTGGTGGGAACCGGGTTTTCCAAACGGCTCCCTACTGGGTCCAGTGCTCTTTGCAACGATCTCAACGGAAGCCGCTAGACCTTGCAGCCGGCGCGTGATTTGTTTCTTTTTAACATCGGAAGCCTACTTGGATGTGCATTCATATAATATAATGGTAATAATGGGAATATACCATTTGAATATATTTGAATAATATTTTAATATAAACAATAGGAATATACAATTTATATAGTGCATTCAAGTTGCGATCTGTTCTAATATTTTCTAATAGCCAGGTAAAATAAGCCAGTCACAGTCACAGTCAAGTGACATAGTGACATAGTGACCCAGTAATGAGTGGTTCACCACTTCCTGGGATGCACCGGATCCAACGTTTCATAGCTCCAACTGCCCACCTTTCGTTACGGCTATCCCTACCCGAAGCATCCCGCTCCGATCATTCCCAACACCACGCCTGCGCAATCCTTCAACGGCTCAAAGTAGAGCACGTTCACAGAGACCAAGGCGAAAATACTAAGGCCGGCCTTAAGGGGAAGCAACGTGTGAGCTTCTGCTGAGCTGGTGCCCCGGAATCGCATATTTCCCAGCTAAAATATTCCAAATACTCAAAACTAGGGTCCGCGTTACATTTTGGGAAATTTCAGACTGGCCAATTTGATTTTTAATTGATTCCCTTTCGAAAACAAATTAGAATTGAAGGCCCCATTTCAAGGTTTCACCCCCTAATAATAAAAAACAATCAACCCCTGGGTGTTTTTTATTAGGGACCGTCTTTTAAGATCGAAAACAAAAAAAACAAAAAAAAAACATTTTATATTTAATATTGCGGAAAGCTTCGAAATCATTTTTTGGCAATAGTTCAATTAGATTTTAAAAGGACATCTAATCGATTTTGAAATAATAGACCAAACTAGTTTTTATATTAAGGTTTCCAAGTTATTTATTTTTTTATATTAGGGTCTTTAATTTAATATTACGGGGAAGCTTCCCACCCTAATGCTAAATACTCCCTTTAATACTAAAAAATCCTCCAGGGATTAATGGGATTCAATGAGATTCCGGTAAGCGTAGGCTGGGAGTTAACCATTGTTTCAATGGTGGTTGAATAACAAGCAAATTTAATTGTGGTTTTATTTGAAGTTTATTGGGGAAACAAAATTCTAAGCCCTTTTAGCAGTCGCGAAGTTGGTACACATAACTGCAATAACTGCCGGGTTTATCCGGGTTTATAGTAGATAGTCTCTGAGAAGCATCCCGGGTAATTACCAGTCTTGAAAGTATTCAGTCGCAATCTCTGTTTCTTTCACCATGGCTATGGGTCAAAGTGAACGGACCCCTGAAAAAATCATGAAAAATCAGACCCTGAAAATGGTGGCCAGTGAGGCCGGCGGCTTGCAGGTAGCTCCCCAGCAAATAAGCCCAGAGGTAGTTGTAGTAAAAGGCTGCCAAGAAAAGAAAGAGAACGCCAGATGCAGCATAGAGTGACACCTAAGTGGCAGAGGAGCTGCCGGTTGCTATGAAAGTTCTTCGGATAATTCCACTTGATGATGGGAAAAAAACATCATGACTCATGAACATGATCACATCACTGATGGGAGATTTCAACCATTCGGTCATCCAACGTGGCAATGGAAAATGCTGATGTGACCAAAAGAGGGAAAAAACAATAATTCCAAACACCTCCGAGCAGCTATGCGTTTGGACGTCTAGCATGTGTATATTTTATAAACAATATATGATTCATCAATCAACTTGCGAGATCTTGCGAGTATATGATACACATGTACGTGCATATATATATATATATGTGTGTGTTTATTTACACGCTAAACATATAATTCATGTGCCACAAAACTGCCACACTGCCACACCTGAACCAACCATAAGTAAGCGGTTCATCATCTTTCAACGCCGAGAATTCCGTCACACATCGTGAACGTACCGGGCTCTAGATCCCTAACGCCTAAACATGTGCATGTTTTGTGAGCGGCTTCTGACACCATGACAATCCGCAAAGAAAAACAAATTGTATCCTCTTGTAATTTTTACATAGCCATGAAAAATCACCATGTTTGAGAGGTAAATCATGGTTATCTGTAGCTATGTCAGCTATGTCAACTTACCAGATGCTGACAACCTCAGCCAATATACCTTAAGCTTTTCCTCACCTTGGAAGATCAGATCTAGGCCATCTAAATCCTGGCGTCAACCACCAAAAAAACATGTCATGTTCCGTAGATCTGTTAATTTTTGATGGCAGACCCCCCCCAAAAAAAAACATGTGCAGAACAGGGTTAGGAAGATTCCCGGAATAATTTTGATCTTGAAGGATTTGCAGAACAAAATCAGATCAAGGCACGGAAGTTTTCGCCTTCTGAAGAGTATCACCCAATGGCAGCCGTTCCATCAGGAACAACCCCCCAGCGTTGAGCGCACCAAAGGCCAACATCACGGTGGAACAGGTCCTGGGCCGAACGAACTCGGCGTCATGAGACGAGACCTGACAACATGAGAAAGTCTGGGAAAAGCATCTAGAAATGGGGATATCATATATGAATATCACTACATTTATTTATTTATTTATGATATTTATTTAAGATGAATTGTGATGATATATGGCACACAAGGGGATCATATAACATTATATAACAAACCATGTGAAACTGGATGGTGGTTTCACCAATGGGGATCATCAGCCCCCACAGTCGCATGGCAGATGGTTCAACAGAAAACATGGGAGACAAAGGTTGGCAAACACACCAGAAGCAGCACAGACTTGTTCACCCCACACGTTCCAACCCACAGAATGTGATGTAACAATGGTCAGCCGTAGATTACCTGGTGGTCTTGGGCCTGGTGCTTTGGAATTTCAGACCTCACATGGACTCACTTAGAAAAGGGATTATCACCACGGGCACCCCCACCCCCCACGATTCCAAAGCACCAATCCCAACCACCAGGAAATCATGGGCTGAAAAACTCTTCACTATTGGTTTTTTGGCAGTAGTATATCATATCTTTATCTACTAGTCACCATTGGATATATGTATATGTATACCAGTATATATATATAATTCAGTATATATATATAATTCAGTATATATATAATTATAATCATATATATATATATGTATATATATTATCTTGCACATATCTATATGTACTTAATATGGCTTAACAAACCAACATTCACCATCTCAAAACGGTGAAAAAATCACCGCCAGGTCTCATGGTAGATTTGCCATGTGCGACCTCGATGAAGTAGCTCACGTTGGTACCTTGGACGTTGCGAACCCGACACCAAACAGAAAACAGCCAAAGCGAGTACGGGTAAACATCGGTTGCTGGGTACAAGGTGGTGCCCCATAGTTAGCTAAGTTGGTTTATAAGTCCCATAACTATGGTTTATGGCAGATATAACTATAGTTGATGGGGTTTATAAACCCACTTATAACTGGGGGGCACCATCCTGTAGAACATGGTAGAACCATCTTTCAGCTCTTGCAAATCTGTTTTTAGATACTGTAGCTACATGATGGATTTCCCATTGTTTTCTCAATGGAAACGCATATCTTTCTCTGCAAATGACTGAAATGTTCCCAGACCAGAAAGCAGCCTCTTTTCCTTTTGGCTCATGAGGTCACTACGTCCTAACCAGCTCCCAACTTTTGATGGTTTCGCCATGTCTCATCCCCATTTCTTCATTGATTAAGTAGCCGTTGGACAATGTGATGCCCCCAAGTTGTGTTCGTTGATATGCCAACCATTGCAAGCCCCAAAATATAACAATAACTATAGCTATGGCCATGGCTATTACTTTTTCTGCCATAAACCCAACAGTTCGATATCCGATCTAAACCAACAAACGAAGAAACTGGGGCACCACCTTATAACATCCATGCCCGGCACGCCAACGTCCAGGCTGCTGAAGGTCATGTACGCTGCCATATTGCAGCTTTCCGTCAGCAGCAAGGACAAGCAATGCCTTGGGGAAATCAGGGCTTGGGCTGTCAATCAATGGATTGGTTTAAGGGAAAATTTACAGGAAAGCTCCATATTTAATAGGAAAATCTATGGTTTCCTGTGGATTTTCCCTTAAACCAATCCATTGAGTCAAGATCAGATTCGGGTGGACAATTCTGGATCAGCGTCACATAGTTCTAACTACGCATTCAATCTACTAGGGGGTAATCATGGGCACCGAATAACCATGGATATCAATCTTACAATTCAATGTGTTTGGCACATTCTTTCAAACCTCTATATCTAGACTTCAGGGAGTGATGGGTGGAACCCAATGTTTCAGGCATGACTATTCTAGCATATGCGCGTGAAAACAAGAAGACCCAAACAAATGACTACGTCACCATCTCAAAACTCACAATTAAAAGCCAATTACGAACCTGAACTTCAAAGAACAAATCCAAAAAAAGAGAATAAATTAACCCAGCATACAACCCCAATAGCAAAGTTTTCCTTTGACGCCAATCCAAGGCGCCAGTTCAAGAAGCGAGACCAACTAGGACCAGGACCTACCAAAGGAGGAGCGCAACATCAGAAATGAGGTTGTTATAACATGTTATAACATCAAATGAGCGCAACCAAAGATATGAGGACCATTGTTGCCTTTTTTTTCCTGAGTTGCCTGCTAAGATCATATGCAGTCCTGCTAAGAACATATATTGTTGGATATGAAACTGCGGCCAGCTGGATTAATACAAACCTGTCACACCGATGTTGCAGCACCATGTGTGTAGCAACATTCTCATCTAGTTCGAGCCAGCATTCGTTATTGGTTGAGACTTGAGACCTTGAACCCTCCTGCAGTGAAGCCCTGCCTGGTTGCTCTGGGTCAGCATCCGGACAAGTTTCCACCTTAGGTCACGCATCGCTTTACCCTTTACCCTTGGAAGATCCACAAACATTGGAGACCTTTACCATCTAAGGTCCTTGGTTGTCTCGACCCCACTGGAAAATAATACAGTCAGTCGGTATTCTCACCCCAAACAGGGGTGAAATAAACATGTCTGAAACCATCGGCCAGTGATGGGAGTTTGTCTTTACTGTTTGTTTTCCATGTTACATTCTACTCGACATGAAATGATAATCCCTGGAATTTTTAGGGAACCCCCATGATGCGGCCCCCAATACTAAAATCAGCCCATGTCGTGTCTGAAAAGTCCCTGTAGTATGGGATATAGAGGGCGATGACGGGAATGCGGCGGTCTCTATCTGACCCTATCTTTGGGGGTCCCTATCTGACCCCATCTTTATCTCCCTTTCAAGCCTCATTGAGCCATCACTGTTGATGGTGAAATCCAACAAATATGGAAACCACAGGTGGCCCCCAACCCAGCCACCATGTTCAGCCCAGCGTAGGCTGCCATGACTGCCCATAGCGCAGATAGAACCACGAAGGAAGCACGCCAAGAACACAATTCTGCAGAGTATCCTCTCGACAGGCAGGGGCCAAGGCCAATGGGCCTGCAACAGACTACATGAATCTGGCTGTTTTTTTTTAAAAAAAACCATCTGAAGAAAACGGATTTTGGGATGGTTGCCCATTGTTGCCCTAACATCGCTAACCATCATATTTTAGCCTGTGGAGAATGGGGCTAAACCATCGTCGAGATATAAGTGGCTAGCGATGGCTAGCGGCTGGAGTCCCATCTCCGACACAAGGACCCCCAAAAAAGAGCCCCCCAAAGTGAATACTCACTTACTCTCTCTTTGACTCTGACTCTGACTCTGACTCGCTCTCGTAATTTCGCATAGCTGTGGAAAATCACGCTTCAAATCATCAGAGGGTACTGTAGATCAAAGAAATCCATTCCTAAACATGCCTAGACCAAGTTTCTGGGGGTGCTGTAGTTCCAATACAAAGAAAGTAACTAAGTAGCTGTTCAAGTCAACTCCTTTGGAGCCGTCCCAAAAACCTTGATACCAGTCGTCCCAGTCAAGTGGTGAAGACGTGGGGGGTAGAGTACGCCCATGCCCTCCAATCTCAATCTTGAGAGCCATGGAGTCTTGGTCCTTCTTTTCTCCCCGTTCAAGATTTAGACTAAACTTAAATTCTATATATAGATTCAGTACATTGCCATATCTATGTTCGGGATCTCCACGTGGCTCTTTGGGCCATGGCAGCTGCAAGGAGATCCATTGGCTGTTTCACTGAGGCTAGCTGTTTGAAAAGCTACGCAGCAAGGAATTGACAAACCAATTCCCATCAAATACACACAGGACTGTATTACCCGCCAAAAGCAGCTGAAAAGCTTAAAACTGACAAAATATTAACCATAAAAACGTTGCTACATGTATAATTCTGTGTCTATCTATCTATCTATCTATCTATCTATCTATATATATACACGAATTATTATACGCGTATATTATGTGTGTGATATTTCCGGGCCTGACAATGGACCTTGTTATGAACTTGTCACATTTATGGATGACTCTCTCGGAGAGAAGCCGACAAAACTGCCCCCAGTTTCCCAGAAACTCCTCCCAAAACAGGCGCCAGCAACATTCCGACGGTGGACATCATTTGCAGCGCGCTGACGATCATAAAACGCTCCTCATTTCGGGGGAAATAGTCCTTGGTGGCACAGGTCATCCCTTGGGGATCCTAACCCCACCGGACTCTGAAGCCGGGGCGCTCGAACCATGGCGAAGATCACGGGCTCCACCGACTCGCCAATACCCTGCAGCAGGCGCCCTGCGATAAACCACTCGATGCCTGAGTTGGGCACATGGGGAACCTTGGGTGGATGAGACTGGAACCCATGTTTTCCGAAATATGGAGGGAAAAAATGGGAAAAGCCTGTTCTTTGAAGAATGAGTAGAAACATCAATGGTACACAAAAATGTTGTATTAACGTCCACTTCCAAAGGTAGAAAAGCAAATGTTCGTGCCAAAAACCATCCTGCTTTTGGGTGCCCAATGCTGGCAAGTTGTTGGATTTTGAGACAATGACAATGACAAGTAATTTTGGAAATGACCTCGCCTCCCTAGCCATCATTTCTGATCTAACACTGTGCTTTGCATATTTATCTCTCTGGAATCATCTAGACTCTATCTGACCCCATCTGATTCTATCTGACTTAGAACGATTGGTCCCAAAATCTGGATGGTGTCAAGTGGCTACGTGCGAAGGCACAGCAAAAGCTCGCCATACTCCTAAGCTATTGAAAAAAGAAAAACATACCTATGGGAAATCCCAATCAAAATGGAGGTGTTTGGAGGTTTGAATGGGAAAATCATAGAACTAAATGGAGGTGTTTTCACAAGAAAGTCATGTATAGAATCTATAAATGGGGAATTGTCCAGCTCATCTGATGAGGGGCAAGCTTGAAGCTTCACCTGATGGGCTCTGATTCCCCAGGAGATGTTTTGCCTTCTCTCTCTCCATCGCCCTCTCCAAGAATGCAGTCACAGACTGAAGGTCGTTTTGCCTTGTGACCATGTGTTCTTGAAATGACCTTAAATTGGCTGAACATTTGCACTTCGGGCAAGTCGGCCTAGAGTGCTGTTCAGTGCATCTATTGGAGAAACCTCTCCATTGCAGCGACTTTTGCTCCACAAACAGCTACCTGGGATGGATGCTTCCCATTTGGAGGGTGGATCCTTTTCTTGGTGTCCGTTTGCATTGGGTCTGTTTATTGACCAAGTCTTCATGACGCTTCACCAGCTGATTTGCTAAAGCGCATCAGGCTCAGAAAAGAAAAACAGTTGACATTTTCCGATTCCACCTCCAAAAGTGCAGGTTGAACAAAGTTCTTATAGAATGAATCTATTTCATATAACTTAGGAATTATATGACTTTTGTTTTTCTTTGTTTTTTTTTGTTAAGATGGCAAAAAGCCATCACGCAGTTTGATGCTGAGCTGTTGTCAAAAGGCTACCAAATCGAATGATTTCCAATGTAGCACTTTTCCAACTTGTGCCAAGTCAAGCCAGCTAGAATATGTTAGACTAGACTAGCCTTACCTCATTTTTTGCGCCATCAAAAAAGACAACCCGCAAAACGGGCACAAAAACTTGTCCTGTTTTGGATGGGGTTGGATGACGTGGCAATTTGAAATTCAAAGGTGGTGGTGTCACATGGGTAATCACCCCACACAGGATACCACTGGCAACAAGACTGCGTTTGTACTATGTACCTTTCATTGGCTGGCTCAAAAATCTTTGGTAATGAAGGCCTGCAAGACTTTTGACGAAGGGGTCCGCATCGTTCAAGCGCAAATGGCAAAATGCAAAATTCAAAAGGTTCCAGTCCAGTGTTCCATCCATCACTGCACAAGGTTGGGGATGTTGGCAGGATGAAGATTTTATTGACAGATGCTCTAGGTTGAGCAGAAGCTGCTATGTTATATACTCTAGCACCCGTGCAATCCAGAAGGCTTTAGGCCTCTATTCGGATCAGCTAAGAGGTTGATGTCATAGAGATGGTGATGCTACTAGGGGTTTAGCCGTTTATCCTGCGTGGCATGATTGGGGGAGAAAAAACATTGCAGAAATGATCCAAACATTGCAAAAAAAAAAACATTGGACCATTGCAGATTGACCCTAAATCTTGGAACATTGCAGAAAAGCAAATCGACCTTTTTTTCTGCCTTGTGGAGGGTGCAGGTGCATAATATATATATATGTACAATTTATGTATGTATGTATATTATATATGTATATAGCAAAAAGAGAGAGAGAAAGAGAGATAGATAGATAGATAGATAGATAGATAGATAGACAAATAGACAAACAAACAAACAAATAGATATTTAAATCCTATATATATATTATATAACTATACAATACTATACATATCCATCTCTGTCAGAATTACACATACACATACACATCTATATCTACATGTATATACTGTATATGAACTCAAGCAATGCGACATTCAACGGACAGCTCGCCACAATCAATAAAAACAAGCTGTGACCTTTCAAAATTGGAGGTCATTGTGAAACCCAAAACTTGGATGTCTACAGCTCAACTAGACATGGCACACCATGGCACCTTGGCATTTAGTACCAAAACCTTCGGCTACTATCCTTTTGTGACCCATTTCTCTTGGACAAATGTTGATAGGCCCCTATTGGCAGAAAGCACTTCACGACTTGGTCCTGGTCGAACGGCAAAACGGGGATTATAAAAAAACCTGTGGGTCTTAAGTTTATGTTCGTCTTTGGGATTCACTGAAGATTTGGACATTACAAACGGATACTTGTGCATGGATCTAGTAGTAAACTTGACTGTCCAGATCTTGTGCCATGTTGGGGGAGAACACTTGCGCAAAATCATGCCGTGCTTCAGGATCCAGAAAGGGATCCTAAGCATCTTGGAGTCTGGTGGTAAACCCATTTTCACTTGCAGATTTTTCATGCACCTCAACGGCTCCCGACCTGCCAGTGCCGAGATTCAACAAAATCAAGCAAGCAAAAATGGCTGGTCTCCGCCCGATGCGATCCTCGAATCCGTTGCTCAACGCTTGCGGTGAGGGCCACCAGTTTGTTTGATCATCTTCCGAATGGGTTTCACCATTGGTTTTCCACATCTTTCTGTAAGTTGACCCAAGGGTAACTCATCTAGAGATATATATCTGAGACAAAATCAGGCCACATTGAATTTGCCAAGGAAAAGGGGAAAACACCTGCTAACCATGGGCAAACTTAGATACTATGCCTTCCAAGAAGCTAGTCTGTTTTCAGATTCGAACCAAATCCAAGAAGAATGTCCAGCTTTCATATGATTCATATGTGGTGAAGTTTGAATCTGAAATTGGAAGTTCATTTGAATGATTTTGAATGCGTGTGTTTTTTCAGGTCCCCAAATCTCAAACTTATGTCCAATTTCATTTTGGAGCCAAGACTCGGATAAAGTGGCGGTGAAGATACCGGTCACGGCCTGCTAGAAGGGACCAAGAGGGGGTCATGAAACGCCCAAGATATTGGGGCCCCAAGCAACCAAACATTGGACGTAAACACAAAACAAAGGCGTGGTTCCCAAAATGGGGATACCCCCAAATCATCCATTGTAGTCGGATTTTCCATCATAAACCATCCCACCATTAAGAAGCATGGATCAAAAATTGGGGGGCTGAATGGGACTGGCCGGTAGGGTCCTCTGGTAATGATATATGGCTCGCTGGACAACCACCAGCTTTGGCCAGGTTGATTGCCCAAGGCTTGGTGAGCAACATGACATCTGCTCCACTTGCAGGGCACAGTTCTATAGGCGAAATTATCTTTCAATTTACTTCTCAGATGAGATCAGCGCACAACAGCAGATCGTAGCATCAAATCACAGAAAGAAATACCACACATTGGTTGAATGTTGATGCGCATCAGGTAAAGCGTCTCTCTTGGCATCAACATCAGGAAAAAATACAAGTATCTAAACTTAAACCCCTTGAATTTAAAATGGAACCTGAACAACTGGATCCAAAAGTATCTACACCCCAAAAGTACCTACTGGATTTTTTCTGGATATGGCCCGCTCAGTTACATGATGTTCCAGTAGCTCCCTCAGCCGACCATCCGACTTTGAGCGAGTGACTTTGATGACAAAATTCATTTGGATCGTTGCGCTCATCAGGTCTTGCGTGGCTCCCAAATCCACTTCCATTCGTGGAAGGCTGGGAGAGTACTGGTCCTAAGTCCCATGGTCGAGCTGTCTGTTGGTGCGATGGTGTATGCATTTTGTCAAAACATAGCGTTTTTTTGGGCTGAAAACCACAAGCACCTACTGAAACCATCATCTAACCGCATCATTGTCTGACTTGATGTGACTACATTTTTTGATCTAACCATTTCCGAAACATCGGTCATGAGCCTCCATCAACTCTGCCCCTTTTCTGACCGGTGGCGGTGGTAAAGTAGGTGAAGGTATAGACCAGTCCCATAAAGAGCACCCAACTCTTGGGACAGCCATCTTTCACCAAGGGATGCTGGGGCTCCTTCTTTGGCAACCCGGAGATCAAGAAATTGCTCACTAACCTGAGGCACAGGATTACCAAAGCACAACGATCTGCAGAACGATTCCAATTTATTAGGTTTACATAACTCATAAAAAGTAGGGGTTTTGGTTTACATAACTCATAAAAAGTAGGGGTTTTGGGCATATAGAATTATATAGATAATTGGTTGATATATGTATTTTTTTTTGCGATAGTTAACGTTAGGTACTGCAACGGGGTGAATAAAAATCCACGATCTTAGGGGCATCACATTGTAGCTGAGTATGACTGCATTGATCAGGACAGATACGGCTTTGTCCAAACATGTCTAAACATAGGGCACCCCGGGCCCCAAGCCCCAAACTCTCATCGATGATCATCATTTTCTGCATTACAGTTACGAGTTTGGGGGTACTCAGTAGTTCCGCACACTTTCCCGGCACATTTTCGTAATTCCCAACCCGAAAGAAACATTTTTGAGGATGGCCCTTGCTTACCGTCATTCACATGTTGTTTTTTTTGTTTTCGGCTAGTGAAGCTGCTAGAATTTGCCAAGAAATACCATCATTTCTGAATGCCATTTTCATGCTTGATTGATAAATCCTCCCATAGCAACTTCAAAAAAGATGGAAAATAAAATCCTGCCAACACAGTCGCATTTTTTCCGTGTCTCATGATGCTTGGTGGTACTGAAATCTCAAGCCTCTCCATTGGTTCCCTGCATTTCCCTGCCAAAGATACAGGGCAAGGCCGCTCAAAGCGCTAATTGCCAAGCCTTTGCCCAAAAGATTCAGGACATGTTGCACAGGCACCTGGTCAGATTCATGGAGTCCGCTGTTTGTTTCACGGAGCGATTGTGATCGAAAACCACAAGAAAATGTCCAGTGTGGATCATCTTCCGTAGAGAATTTCCAGGAAATCACATAAGAAAACGGGAAGAATGTGTTAGTTGGTTTCACCAGATATACCCCCATACTTTCGCTGTTTGAACCCATGTAAAACCATGTCAAGCCATATCCAACCCATTTTGTGGTTATATCTCAGGCACCATGGAAAATGCTCACGTCCCTCTCAAATTCGGCAAAGAGGCATGTGCTTTCCCCAGCTCCCCCTGCATTGATCAGACTTTGAGCCGTTTTCAAAGCTGCGAAGCGGCCCAGAGGTGTGGCGAAAGATCGTGAGAAGTGAAGGGTTGATTTGAATCGTTGACAATATGTCCACATATGTCCATATATTTCCCAGATCTTCCAAAAATGATCTGAGCAAAACATCAGTGGAAGCAAGCCATTTCAGGGATCATTTTCCATATGTTCCTCCTTCATGGCTAGCAAACAGCCCGCAGAATTATCATACAACCTCAGAGTCAGACTAACACACACCCCGCCACACAGGACCCCCAAAAACAGGGACAATTGGGCTGCGTGTTGTTGGAATGGCGTGGGAACATTTTTTTCCACCAACCAAATACATCCAAAGAACGTTGTCCCGCCATGTTGGGATGATTCGCTTTGCCATCTTGTGACATCTTGTGGTGAGGCCTGCCAATGAAGTCAAACATAGTGAAACAAATGACATTTTATAAATGTCATATGAAATTATTTCATTAGTTCATATAAAATCCACAGAGCATTAAACGAATGCAGCAATTGAACTGCACGCAGCATACACAGCTTTCTTGTCGGGTCGCAGCTCAGTTTGTGGGCCACGTCCGTGAAGTAGATCCGGTTCCTTACATTTCCTCTGAACACATCATCCTTTGAGGGGTGTCTACACGTCTCTCTTACCCAGACATGATATTTCATTCCCATATGCAACCAGGAAATATGATGAAATATATTGTGCTTGATTCTTCTGGAACTATCAGGAACCCTTCATAAGTCATCATAAGTCGATGGTTTCATCACTTGAGCTCTTCCCAAGATGAGTTCACCACTGGTTTTTTCCCCACACCACCCAGAGATCTCTGGATCGGTGGCTGTGTGCTCAGGCTACACGCTGCCAGTCAAAGCCTTCGAGTCCTTCGTTGGTTCTTGATTCGCCTCAGCGTCGCCATGTGGGGGTCAGTTCGTCATCCAATCCTTATGGAGTGCGGTCAATCTTTAATGCTACTGAAGGCATGGCCTGACATGGCTATGGCAACGCTTGGAATGCCAGCTGGTCGGGTTGCCATACGAGCCCATGGTGAAGTCTGGATTGCTCGATATGATGGGGAAGAAAAATCCTTGTTGGTTGACATAATAAACAAAATGAGTTCTAACAGCTAAATTTCAAAGGACAAACACTTTCTGGTAACCAGTTAGTGTGTTTTTTTGATCCGCTATTCTAGTCCCCACACGCCTCGGCAGGGGCCTCTTCCAACGTCCAGCTGGGTGGAGAGACAGCCTTGAGTCGTATGGCGATCAGGCTGGCTATGGCGACCTGAAATAGATACCAATAGTCACATGAAAATGACATATATAGATCATGTTAGAGATTTCTATTCTTTCTATGTGTTTCTGGTACTTCCCTTCCCTCCAGTAGTTTTTCTGTTTTTCTAGAACATGATCAATGATCTATCAATGGTGAGTTTTCAATATGTCATATGTTAATTTAATGGAAGGTAAACCATTCAATTTCGGGAGGATTTTGCTTTGAGCTGTATAGGTATTCTGGGGCTTCTGTTGGCACCTGCAGTTAATCCATGGAAGGACCGCCTTGCTCATTTGTTCTCATGAGTCAGGTGTAAAATATGGGTTTGAAAATTTTGATGGGGGTGGGTCAAAGAAAATTATATAAACATATATATATATAGACGACTATATATATATATATGATATATGTAAATGAGTATAACATTTTGTGGGGGATGAGACCCCCAGTCACCAGCTATTTTGGTGGTGTTCGCCAAGGTTTCGACTAATAAGTAATAAATGGTATCAACAATAACAATGACCGTGAGTCGAACCAAATTCATCAAAGTTCCTGTGTCAGGTTTTAGTGGTTTCACCACGACAAATATCATTGGGATCTGCATGGTTTATCATCAAAAGTAGGGTTCCACTGCTGGCTCTGAGTTCGTAGTAATGTACTGCGATCCGAATCCAAGAAGAGAGTTCAGAAGAGCCTGTTTCTACCACCACCCTGGCTTTCAACCATGTTGAACCTTTTTTTATGAAACTGTTGTGGTTTTTCCGGCTTTTCCGCTTTTCCGCAGGATATACAACAATGACACTTTGAATGGGGAAAATGATGGAACATGGTGGATTTCCCAGCCTCGGACATCCCCGACATTTCAGGTCACGTTGGGACCATTCCACACATATACATATGGAACGGTGGTTTCCATAAATGGGGAAACATCCCAATAGCTGGATGGTTTACAATGGAAAAACCATTTAAATGGATGATTTAGGGGTACCCCCATGACTTAGGAAACCGTCCTGAGGTCACACCTCGGCTGGCGCTTCGCAAAACGTCGCCGAGCAGCGTAGCACCAAAAGACCAGGCCACTGCAAATGACGGCAGCAGCCTGAAACTCCATGACGCCACGAACACCTGCGATGCGAGGACCAAAGACCTGCCGTCTTTTTTAATGGGACGCACGAGAGAATTGATGTACCAACTGTGGGATAGAAACATTAATATGTTATATCTTACTATATTGGACAAAACATATAGTATAACAATATAAATCCAATAAAAAAATCAATGAAAAAGGATTGTGTGAATCTCAACTTGGAAAGATGATGGACTCGAACCCCTGAATGGAAAATAGTGGCTTCAGGATGAAGACGGGCCATGAGAAATATCCCTATCCCATCTCATTGTACAAGTTGGTTCCTAGTTTTCCCTTAATGGGTTATAATATGTTATAATAGTCCCCAACAACCAGATAGCAGAACTCTTTAGTCAATAACCAATCAACCAGGGTATGTTAATGGCTCGGATGACAATTTCCAAGCTTTGCCATGTTGGTTTACTGCAGGGCCCGCAACACACACACAATCACACACACACACACTCATCACTCACTCACGCATGACAGTATTTTTGTATGTTTTGCCCTCTGGTAATTTAACATACCTATGGAAAGATCCACCATGTTTAATGGAAAAATCCACTATTTCTATGGCCATTTTCAATAATGTTAGCCTCTGATTAGAAGCTTGGTACCCTATTGTGAGAAATTTCTTGCTCCTAATTCAGTAGCATGCTAATTGTTGGGGGGAGCCTCTATTGTGAGATTTTTTTTCCAGATGTGTTTTTTCTCATTTTTTTTCCAAATGCTTTATTGTTTTTTTGGAATGAATTAATTAATTTATTTTTATTTTTAGTTCATCTATTTTTATTTTATTTTTACTTTTTACTTTTCTATTTTTATTTTAATTTTATTTTTATTTAATTACTATTGTTTCATTTTTCCCCACATTGACGTGTGGGGTTTTTGTTTTTAGTTCTGTATCCGCTCCTCCTCCTCCTCGTCCTCCTTCCTTCCTTCCCGTCCTCCCTCCCTCCCTCCATCACTCACTCTCACTCACTCACTCACACTCACTCACTCACACACACACACTCACTCTCACTCACTCACTCACTCACTCACTCACACACACGCACTCACTCACTCTCACTCACTCACTCACTCACTCACACACACACACGCACTCACTCTCACTCACTCACTCACTCACTCACACACACACACACACGCACTCACTCTCACTCACTCACTCACTCACTCACTCACTCACTCACTCACTCACCACAGCCTCTTTTGCGTGGCAGGCGTGGGACAATGTGCACCGCCAAGGGGTCGGATGTACGCCCTGGCGTCCCTTGGTCTCCGCGTCTTTTGCGTGGCAGGCGTGGGGCAATGTGCACCGCCAAGGGGTCGGATGTACGCCCTGGCGTCCCTTGGTCTCCGCCTCTTTTGCGTGGCAGGCGTGGGACAATGTGCACTGCCAAGGGGTCGGATGTACGCCCTGGCGTCCCTCGGGCTCCGCCTCTTTTGCGTGGCCGGCGTGGGACAATGTGAGCAGCCAAGGGGTCGGATGTACGCCCTGGCGTCCCTCGGGCTCCGCCTCTTTGCTGCGCTGGCAGGCGTGGGACAACGTGCTTGCAAATTGCTCAGGAAGCTCGGATGTATACGCCCTGGCGTCCCTTGGTCTCCGCCTCTTTTGCGTGGCAGGCGTGGGACAATGTGCACTGCCAAAGGGGTCGGATGTACGCCCTGGCGTCCCTTGGTCTCCGCCTCTTTTGCGTGGCAGGCGTGGGACAATGTGCACTGCCAAGGGGTCGGATGTACGCCCTGGCGTCCCTTTGTCTCCGCGTCTTTTGCGTGGCAGGCGTGGGACAATGTGCACCGCCAAGGGGTCGGATGTACGCCCTGGCGTCCCTTGGTCTCCGCGTCTTTTGCGTGGCAGGCGTGGGACAATGTGCATTGCCAAGGGCTCGGATGTACGCCCTGGCGTCCCTTGGTCTCCGCGTCTTTTGCGTGGCACGCGTGCGACAATGTGCACTGCCAAGGGGTCGGATGTACGCCCTGGCGTCCCTTGGTCTCCGCGTCTTTTGCGTGGCAGGCGTGGGACAATGTGCACCGCCAAGGGGTCGGATGTACGCCCTGGCGTCCCTTGGTCTCCGCCTCTTTTGCGTGGCAGGCGTGGGACAATGTGCACTGCCAAGGGGTCGGATGTACGCCCTGGCGTCCCTTGGGTCTCCGCCTCTTTTGCGTGGCAGGCGTGGGACAATGTGCACTGCCAAGGGGTCGGTGTACGCCCTGGCGTCCCTTGGGTCTCCGCCTCTTTTGCGTGGCAGGCGTGGGACAATGTGCACTGCCAAGGGGTCGGATGTACGCCCTGGCGTCCCTTGGTCTCCGCCTGGTTTGCGTGGCAGGCGTGGGACCATGTGCACTGCCAAGGGGTCGGATGTACGCCCTGGCGTCCCTTGGTCTCCGCCTCGTTTGCGTGGCAGGCGTGGGACAATGTGCACCGCCAAGGGGTCGGATGTACGCCCTGGCGTCCCTTGGTCTCCGCGGCTTTTGCGTGGCAGGCGTGGGACAATGTGCATTGCCAAGGGGTCGGATGTACGCCCTGGCGTCCCTTGGTCTCCGCGTCTTTTGCGTGGCAGGCGTGGGACAATGTGCATTGCCAAGGGGTCGGATGTACGCCCTGGCGTCCCTTGGTCTCCGCCTCTTTTGCGTGGCAGGCGTGGGACAATGTGCACTGCCAAGGGGTCGGATGTACGCCCTGGCGTCCCTCGGGCTCCACCTCTTTTGCGTGGCAGGCGTGGGACAATGTGCACTGCCAAGGGGTCGGATGTACGCCCTGGCGTCCCTCGGGCTCCGCCTCTTTTGCGTGGCAGGCGTGGGACAATGTGCACTGCCAAGGGGTCGGATGTACGCCCTGGCGTCCCTCGGGCTCCGCCTCTGTTGCGTGGCAGGCGTGGGACAATGTGCACTGCCAAGGGGTCGGATGTACGCCCTGGCGTCCCTTGGTCTCCGCCGCTTTTGCGTGGCAGCGTGGGTTTTGGTGACAATGTTGCACTGCCAAGGGGTTGGATGTAACGCCCTGTCGTCCCTTGGTCCTCCGCCGCTTTGGTGGCAGGGGTGGGACAATGTCACACAAGGGTCGGACGTCACTCACACACGCACACACGCACACACGCACACACGCACACACGCACACACGCACACACGCACACACGCACACACGCACACACGCACACACTCACTCACTCACTCACTCCCTCCCTCCCTCCCTCACTCACTCACTCACTCACTCACTCACTCGCTCCCTCGCTCCCTCGCTCCCTCGCTCCCTCGCTCCCTCGCTCACCCACTCACTCACTTCACTTCACTTCACTTCACTTCACTTCACTTCACTTCACTTCACTTCACTTCACTTCACTTCACTCACTTCACTCACTCTCACATCCCGCACTCACACACACCACACTGGCATCACTCACTCACACTCTCACTCACTCACTGTACATGAACATACATACATACACACAAACTCACCCACCATCACCGCTCCATCACTCTTATACTCCCTCTTCCCTTCTTGCTCTTCTATGGTCAGTCTAAGTCTAAAGAAGTTGGTAACATGTGGGGTTATCCGGTCCTTTAATTTCATTGTTTCATTTTTTTTAAATTGCTTTATTCCCCACCTGCCAGGTGAGGGTTGTTAGATTTTATGTCAGTTGCCTCCTCCTCCTCCTCCTGCTATCTCCTGCTCCTCCTGCTCCTCCTGCTCCTCCTCCTCCTCCTGCTCCTCCTCCTCCTCCTCCGCCTCCTCCTGCCTCGTCCTCCTCCTCCTCGTCCTCCTTGTCATCCTTGTCGTCCTTGCTCAACTGCGACCCGCGATCCACAGTGTTCCCTGCCGGACCTCAACCACGACCATCCACGCCCAGTGTTCCCTGCCGGACCTCAACCACGACCATCCCCGCCAGTGTTCCCTGCCGGACCTCACCACGACCATCCACGCCCAGTGTTCCCTGCCGGACCTCAACCGCGAGTATCCCCGCCCAGTGTTCCCTGCCGGACCTCAACCACGACCATCCACGCCCAGTGTTCCCTGCCGGACCTCAACCGCGAGTATCCACGCCAAAAGATATGCCACATAGAGTGCCAGAAGATATGCCAGATAGAATGTTAGAAGATATGCCAGATGCCAGAAGGTATGCCAGATAGAATGCCAGATAGAATGTCAGCTAGAATGCCAGAAGATATGCCAGATAAAGTGCCAGAATGTTTGCCAGATAGAATGCCAGCAGATTTGCCAGATAATATGCCAGAAGATATGCTAGATAGAATGCCAGATGGAATGCCAGAAGATTTGCCAGAAGATATGCCAGATAGAATGCCAGATGGAATGCCAGAAGATATGCCAGAACATATGCCAGAAGATATGCCAGAGCATCTGCCAGAAGATATGCCAGAACATCTGCCAGAAGATTTGCCAGGTAGAATGCCAGAAGATATGCCAGATAGAATGCCAGATCGAATGCCAGAAAATATGTCAGATAGAATGCCAGAAGATTTGCCAGTAACAAAATGTATAAATGTCATGGTGGGGATCACACGAAGTAAAGTAATTTTTCATTAATATATTACCCCATGAGTGGCTCAGTTACTCAATAATATAATTGTCTGGATGGTACTCTATTGTGAGCACCAACTTTTAGGAGTGAAAAAAAAACCTTTCTCCACCTTTCTTTGGCTAAAGCTGGTCCTTTTACTTTAGAAAACAATGTTTGTGTTAAAGCTTTAAAATGCAAGGTTTCCCAAATAATTAGATGCCTTATTAAACCCTTATTAAAAAACAGCATCCAGACAATTTTTCAAGGTGGTACCTCATGAGTGGCTCAGTTACTCAATAATATAATTGTCTGGATGGTACTCTATTGTGAGCACCCACTTGTGGGAGTGGAAAAAAAAAGCAAAACCCTTTCTCCACCTTTCTTTGGGTAAAGCTGGTGCCTTTACTTTAGAAAACCATATTTGTGTTAAATCAATTGAAAGTAAATTGAAAGTAAATTGAAAGTAAATTAAAAGTAAATTAAAAGTAAATTGAAAGTAAATTGAAAGTAAATTGAAATCAATTAAAAGTAAATTGAAATCAATTGAAAGTAAATTGAAATCAATTGAAAGTAAATTGAAATCAACTGAAAGTAAATTGAAATCAATTGAAAGTAAATTGAAAGTAAATTGAAAGTAAATTAAAAGTAAATTGAAAGTAATTTAAAGGTAAATTGAAATCAATTGAAAGTAAATTGAAATCAATTGAAAGTAAATTGAAATCAATTGAAAGTAAATTGAGATCAATTGAAAGTAAATTGAAATCAATTGAAAGTAAATTGAAATCAATTGAAAGTAAATTGAAAGTAAATTGAAAGTAAATTAAAAGTAAATTGAAAGTAATTTAAAAGTAAATTGAAATCAATTGAAAGTAAATGGAAATCAATTGAAAGTAAATTGAAAGTAAATTGAAAGTAAATTGAAAGTAAATTGAAATCAATTGAAAGTAAATTGAAAGTAAATTGAAAGTAAATTGAAAGTAAATTGAAAGTAAATTGAAAGTAAATTGAAAATAAATTAAAAGTAATTAAATTAATTAAAAGTAAATTGAAATCAATTGAAAGTAAATTGAAATCAATTGAAGGTAAATTGAAATCCTTTCTTAAGTTGATTGACCAAAAAAATGTTGAGGGGGGGGGAAAAAAGTGCGAGTTATAGAGTATCCTCAAATTGTTTAGGGGGAGGGGCCCTGAGGGGGGGGCCCCTCACACTAATCAGAGGCACACATTAGTTATGTAAACGTTTACCAGAGGGTAACCCCCATCCTCAAGGGCAGTGAAATTTCCACGGTTGGATCACTGGATCACCCCACCTGAATGAATCAAAGCCTGCGTCGACCAGACCTTGGGGCCGAAAATCCTGGGGATCAGTATGTGTTGATTACCATAAACCATATATGTACCGGGGTGTATCTCACATCTATCTCTTATCATGTGTTTATACTTTTGTGTATATATATATATATGTATATTTACAGTATGTATATACCTGGGTTGTTTTATAAGTGATGCAAATGGGGTGCATTGCAACGCAACTCCAGGTAGATAAGATAAGTAGTATTTGTTAAAAATTTGGATGTCTTAATGATCATGGGCGGGTTTGACATCGCTTAAATTCTTCGGGTTGCTATCTGAAACAACCTGGAGTCCAAGCACCCTCAGTCTCATACATGCCAAATCATTACGCCCGTATATGAATCAACGCCCCGTTTGGGGATGCAAAACACACTGGAGATAAAAATGGATGGAATTCGTTATTCCATTTTATTCCTAGCAAACCCAAAAACGTACTTTTAGGTAGATTTAATTCTGCAAGTGTTTTGGAGGGCTTCACTGGACTTCTACCTAGCGACTGAATCAGGTCGAATTGAATGTTGCTATAGCATACTATAGCTATATCCACCTATCTATATATATACCCGCCTCTCTCCTCTCTCTCTCTCTCTCAAAAGTCAATGCGCACCCAAATCTTCACATGGAGCCCAAGAGCAGGCATATATTCCAACCAATTCGTTTTCCAACCACCAGAAAATTTGAGTTCTGTGATATATTTACCCTCTGGTAATTTCACAGGTTGCTTTGCAAAATTGCTCATTGAAATTTACCAGATTAAAAATTGTGATTTACCACATATTGTTTAAATTACTGTAAGAGTAACAAAAAAAACTGATGGTATCCCATCTTATTATCTCATCATTATCCCCTGATATCCATTAATAGCATCTCATAGCCATTAGGTCCCCATTCATAATAGTTGTGAAGGGCAAAGTCTCGTGAATATATCCATTAATATCCCCATGACTTCCTACCATTGTTAGACCCCATTAAGCCACTAATAGATGATGATTAACCATGATCATCCCATTTTTTATCACAAAAAACCACCCCATTTGAATCCCATGAAATCAGCCCATTAAACCCCAGTATCATCCCTAATGAAATCCATTGAAATCCCAGAAAAAACCACCAGATTCTTCGAGAAAACCACCGCGCTTTGCCGTACGCCGTTCCCATGCATCGCAATGGCGCCGTTCCCATTCCGTCCCAGCCGCAGAGTACAGGGACGGTGGCACGCTCTTGGCCAAGATCTCCAGTGATGCCGCGAGACCTCTGCCGAGCAAGCTCTGAAAAGCTGAGGGAATGCTGAGGGAATTGGGAAACCACCGTTTTTTTGTGGTTAAAACAATGCCATTTTTACCACCCATGACTGGGAAGGGTTTTTGTTGCACCTATTTATGGTGAAATTTGGCTTTATTATTGTTTTACCAACATTACAAAGAAGCATACCTATTAGATCCAATGATGAATTATAATACAAATGCCACAGATGTTGATTTCTGATATACTACTGTATAAAATTAGGCTCGGACATTAGTTTGTGTATATATATACATGTATATATATATGCAATTTATATATATATATATACACATACACGCACATACTGCATAGAAAGGCTTGGAAATTACTTTTTTACCCATTTTTCATCCAATCCCGCATTGAAAAATCACCATGACAGAAGGGCGACGTGGGAAATGAGTTTGCAACCTCCCAATACTTCGCTGATGACTCCCTGGATGGGGAAAACATGGGCATCGGCCACAGGTCATGCAACTCGAATCGGCTGATGCAGCGTGGCCTGCGTTATCTTTCAAGGGCTCGAAGTAGAGCACATTCACCTGAGATTTGCCGAGGCCAAACTACATGCCAACTACATTCCCTGTAGGTTCCCCATTTCTGGTTGGTTTTCCTCAATCTGGGCAAAGAAGAGCTCCCAACGTGAAACCAACTTTTGGCCATAGCTTTCTCTACTACAACCATCATTGATGGTGAGGAGCCTGTGGTTTGCCCCGCTTAACTCGGATCCAACCCCAAGGGTTACCGACCCAACAAAGACTAATTACACAACATACTAAGGCCGTCTTAGTTGGGGGTCACCGTCTTGATCAGTTGTTAAACCATCTGACTGTCGAAATCGATTTAACCATCTATTGTTAGGTGATCGCATTTGAACTATTGGAAGGGGGTCGGTTCAATGCCTATAATATATTTTTATATGATGTCTATAGCTTCAATTGGTATAAACTGTCTCAAAAAACAGCATGTAGATTCCCCCTTTCTGGTGGGTTTCTCTTAGGCAACTAGGCGTTTCTCAACTTGGCGATTCACCCCTGGAATCTTTCTGGTTGGTTCAGACATTGCCCCTACTTTCCCGATTGGACTGGAGTGAAGTAAACCCACAAACTCAGCTGCTCCCCAATTAAACAACTTGGTTTATGAATTTTATGAATCCCTCCAGCTGTATGGGTGAAGCACCGCCAGCTGCGTCGGGACTCCGAGACCAACATCCCGATACTTGGCCAGGCCGACAAAAAGGCTCCAGCGCAGTAGGCCCAGAGCTGCTCGTACCGAAAGGCACCCAACAGCAAGAGGACAATACCGCTCGAAGCATAGCAGGTCACCTGGAGGTCTTAAGAAAACGTTCAATGGCAGTCAATTTGTAGTGTACCCATTGGTAATGACAATTTGATACAATTTACGAAGTGGAAAATCAATGGAAAAACACCATTTCTCGAAAGTAACTCATCGAACTCAATGGCCATTTCAATGGCTATATCGTTGCCAGAAAGTGGTCATCAAATCTGGTTTGTTGGATAAATCCCGCATTACCGCATTGCCAAGCTTGATAACTAAGGGGTACAAATATGAAAAATCGGGCATTAAATTGGTGTGTTTTTTTCCGAATGGGACACCCTGCTGGATAGGTTATATAGATTGTAATTATAAATGACTGGATCAAATCAAGAAATGGTTCTAGCGAGTAAAATTATAGTGACTGGAATCATAAAGTTAGAACATGACTATATAGATGTGTACCTCCTTAGCACTGTGATATGCTCGGACAAACACCAAATGGGCATCGTAGGTACTATGCAGGAAGCACCCAGGTAGGATTGGGTTCTGCATAACCGGGATATCAGGTTGAAAGGAAAACCTTGGCTCAATGCTCCAAACTTCACAATCCCATGGCTCACTTGGAAACACATGGGTCAAAATTGACCATTCCAAAGAACCGATATGTATATATATATATATATGTATATATTTCCAATCAATATGTAGCCATTTCAATAGCTGTTTGGAGTTCACTGGAAGAACCGAACTGCTATTTCAATAGCTATTACTATCAAAAATGCAAAAAAAAACAGTTGTTTTGAGGCGGTCTTGACGTCTGATTTCCCATTGGTTGCTTCATAGAAGGGTAACCCCCATGGGCAACCAACAGCCAAATGATTGCAAGTGGACCTGGCTGAAATGCAATAATTCACCAAACTGACATAACAACTAAAGTAGGGTGACTTTGGTGGAGCACCCCCTACTCCACCATCATTTATTCATGGTGTGGTCGTGGTGCAGTTCCTTCCAAGGAATGTTCGCGCCAGGGCGCCGTAATCTTTGCTTTGACCAGCACGCTACCCTTGAGTCGCTCCATCACCAGGAGCCCCAAGGTGTTCGCGGCGCAATAGGTCAGCAAAATGCCGGAACAAAGCATGGTCGACCCGTGAAAGGAATGCCTCGGAGGTGCATAAGGTCTGGCATGTCATGCGCCAATCCTCCATTTTTTGGAGACCCAGATGTGATATGTCTCACCCCGAAACACAACTCAACTACTCCGTGGGGAAACATCGAAAAACATCGAAAAATGGCAAAAGTCAACGTCCAGCTGCACTACGTAGCTGATGTTGGTGAAAAAGACCATGTACGCAGCCATGTTGCAGGCTTCAGTGAGCAACAAAAAACCCAGGTGCCTGGCGCCATGAGGCCACGAGGCCACGAGCATGAATGAAATATGCAAAGCCAATGCCATAAACTATGCCATAAACTACCACCAATATGACCTATATAAAATGCATATATGTATATATGATTATATTATATTAAATTAATGTTATATTAAAAATATTATATTATATTATTAAGTTGTAGTCGATTATATAAAATTACAAAAACATATATTATATTATATCAGATTATAGAATATCATAATATTTTATGATAAATCATACTTTATCATAATCAAATTATATTTTAGTATGTTATATTTGGTTATATTAATATACCATATATTAGATGATATTATGTTATATTAAATTTCCTCATATCATTTTGAAAGTATAATTCAACAACATATTATATTATTAATATTACATTATAATAATTGTATCTTATTATATTTAAAAAATCTAAAATTTATACAATTATATTTGATTATAAAAACATTACAAACATATTATAGTATATTAAGTCATATTAAATTTCATTATAGTATATTAAATTACATTTTTACATTGTATTGGATTATGTTTTACTGTAGTATAGTAAAAAAAACATTATACTATATTAGAGTTAAATTATAAAATATTTAATTATACTAAATTAAATTATGGTATTTTAAGTTATCTGATATTTTATTATGTTATTGCAAATTAAAAAATATTTTGTTATATTATATTTGACTATATTTTAATGAAATATATTATATTTTATTAAATCATATTATATATTCTATTATATTAAGTTAGATTATCTTTTTTAAAATATTATACAAAAAACATCTAAATTGTATTATATTTGATTATTGTTAAATTATACTTAACAAATATATTAAAATGAAACATATAATATAAGATGAACACAAATATTAAATTGGATTTTATTGTGTTATATTAGATTAGATTTCTTGATAGCATATTTTATTTTAAATTATATCACTCAATTATTTTATATTAAATTAAATCCTGTTATATAAAATGATATTATATGTCATATTATATTATATATTATGAATGTTTGCTATTATTAAATTATTGTTGTTATTAATAATCTTATTATTCTATATATACATACATATTTATTTATATGTGTGTAAATGTGTGCCCAAGTGGTAGGTTTACTATTGGGCTTACCATTTTGTGCAAAACATTGCCGCAAACATAGCCTTCATGTCCCATTCTTGAAGCAGGTCAGGCCGGAAAACTCCAAAGTTCCACTCAGTCTGGTCTTCCCACCCAATCCGAACTATGCCCTGCATGATTTCCTAGGTACCATGATCAATGATCACTATACGAATATGCATCATATAATAGTATTATATATTATATATATATTTATTTATTACCCATATATATATATATAAACTTTAAGCATCTTAGATTTGTGGCCTTACGAATTAAATCTTACCAGGGCTGAGAAACGCCATCCCCTGCTTGGATCCCCATTGCCGCAACGAAGCAGCCGACGAGACGCAAGTTCAAGAATTGTTTCCAACTGCCCCAATAACCTGAGGCTAGCCGCAATGGCAGAGATATATCAGATATGGCACGGGCAACTGCGGTTATTCCATGTTTTTTCCAAGATCTGCCCCGCTGGGACGTGTTTGAGGCATCATTTGGACCATGTGGTACCTTGTTAGGGCTGTATGTATCCAATAGCCACCCCTTTTTGGAGTCAATGAACGGAGACTTTCTCCAATGCCCACATGCCCCCTGCATCCCTTCAAAGTTTGCCACCGCAAGTCTAAGATTCTCAGATCAAAAAATCCAGTGCTCAAAAAATCAAGGTAGTAAGGTAGTAAGGTAGTTAGTAGTAAGGTAGTGGTAGTAGTAGTAGTAGTAATAGTAGTAGTAGTAGTACCAGTACGAGTAGTAGTACTAGTACTAGTACTAGTAGTAGTAGTAGAAGTAGAAGTAGAAGTAGAAGTAGTGGTGGTGGTGGTGGTGGTAGCAGTAGTGTTACTAGTAGTAGTACTAGTAGTACTAGTATTGTCAATAGTACTAGTATTGTCAATAGTACTAGTATTGTCAATAGCACTAGTATTGTCAATTATTGTCATATATTGTTATTGTTTTTTCACATTGCATCATATGTATTCAATTTTATCTTAAGAATACCCTTTGGGCCTGTGTCTGTCGTTTGTGCCCCCGAGGTGGAAATATTAGAATTCCCAAAAAAAGTGCCTATTCTGCAAATCGCAAAATATCGAATTATGGCAAAAAAGTTGATAAATTAGAGTTTCAATAAAATTGCAGAATATCGAATTATGGCAAAAAAGTCAATAAATTGGAATTTCGAGAAAATTGCAAAATTTTGAAATAGGGCAAAAAAGTTGGTAAATTAAAATTTCGAAGAAATTTTAGAATTTGGCAAAAAAATGAAAATATTTTATTTTAATATATTGCATGTCATTGATTTGCTGTGCTGCTTTTTTTAACACCGCAAGACCGCAAACCACAACCCGGAAGGTCCAGAAACTCTTTTTCTCCCAAGCGGCACAGTTGAGCTCTGGCTGCCTAAGGCAGCAAAACTAGGACGGTAACTGAAACAGACCTGAACAACTTCAGCTGCGAAACGCATCATCCAGCTTGGTTTGCTTCAATTTGCTCGAAGGTTTGCGCATGGCCGCAGGTCGTTTTCGGCTCTGGGGCTCCTTGTCATCTTTGGCATCATATAGTGTATCCACAGAGGTACTGGCTCCAGGGATCCTATTGGGGCCGACCCACTCAACTCCTCCATCATCAGCATTCTTACTCCCAGTTTCCGTTGTCCCACCGAAGTCGCAACTGGCCAAGACAACAGCAAGCAGGCAACCAATGACTGGAACACTGATCGAATTCCCTGCCATCTTGTTGAGCTCAAGGTCCTTGGTTTGTTGCCGAACCCAAGTCCCTTTTTTATTAACCCAGTTAGCCAGCCCTATATATGGCCTTGGCCTTGGCCTTAGCCTATAGCCTATAGCTTATAGCTTATAGGCTTATAGCCTATAGCCTATAGCCGCTAGCCTATATATAGCCTTATAGACTGAGCCTATAGGCCGCTTTATGAACTATGACTGACTCATGATTCATTAATTAATTAATTTATTTATCATTGAATTTGAATCATTGATCATTGCATTGGAATCCTCTGCTGTGGCCATTGTCAAGCTCCAACAGCCAAGAGGCCGGAACATCAATCACACCCTGCACGCCATCAGCATAGCCAGTTGAGCGAATGGAGGCTGGGAGCCCTTGCCCCCTCAGCAGCTCACAACCCAACAAGACTCCTTGGCTGAAAAAGGACTGTGACACAGGACCGGACAAAGTTTTCAGTTTTCAGTTTTCGGTGAGTCAGTTCAGTTCAGTTCTGTTCAAAGTTCAAAGTCAGAGTTCGTATTTTTACCGTGCTACTACTAGTTTCTTCTGGTCACTACTGAATCATGGATCATGAAACGGTATCGGTATCGGCAAGTCACTACGCCGCCCGGTATGCCACAAACGGTGTCCTCGAAGCAGACACGGCAACTTCTCCGCATATGAGCTGGATTTCCAATTCCCGTACTGCATGCCATTTGTCAAGTCCCAGACGAAGAACGGCGGGTTGGAAAAGCTATTCTTCCTATGCTCCTCAAGCCTCAGTCAGTCCAGAGTTGTGAATACCGGACCTTTCGAAACGAAAAAGGCGGTGGGGTCTTGGAAATTTGAAGTTAGAAGTTGCCTAAATATACCGTAGCCGTAGCCGTAGATAAAATCTACCAATCATTAAGCCAGGAAACGCCCACAAATGAAGATAAAGCGAATCTTGCTCTCTGGCAGGCAATGCCAGGCTCCACTCATTTGAGTAGAGGGCAAGGAGTTCTTCAATCGAAGGCACCTGCATCTGACTGCATCTACAGCCATCTACCGTCTACCGTCTGCCGTCTACATTAGCATGCAGCATACAACATACAGGATACGCTGTTCTCACAGTCAATTCACTTTCACAGGGCACAGTTGTCACAATCAGTCAATTCACTTTCACAGATCACTGATCACAGTATCAAACAGTCTCTATAAAAGTCACTCTCAAGGTCTCAACATCTCTCTCTGCCTGGCCTCTTTCGAAAAGATTTTGCTAAGTCGTCGCCTCGCTGCCTGGTGTTTCTCAAAACACTTGGGCCAACTTTGGCCAGTAGTGAGTGACTCCTTCAGATCTTCCTCTGAAAGCGCTTTGCTTTTCAATCTGGACAAGGCATCCACGACCCGAGCATCCGATTCTGGAAGCAAAAGGCTCCCCACCGAGCTGCTGCTAACGGCCATCAATCGATTCGAGATCTCCTGCGCAGGCAACTAGTGTCCAATGCCAGACTCTGTCTTGTAAACTTGCAAGCCGACTTGTCAATTATCAACCAGCATGCATGCGACATTCAGATTCGGAAATCAGAGTTGCTCAGCAGCATGCCGCATACCGCATGCCGCATACCCTAAGCCTAAATCTTCAAATCAGAACCAAATCTCTTCCTTCTCCCGACGGTTCAAATTTGACATGTCACTCACAGTCTGTCACTCCTTCATCCAAGAGGACCAGGAGGCGCTGTCGTGCACCAACTTGACTTTGTCACGTGCAACCCCAAGCACATACAATCGTGTTCTCGATTGTGGAACCCCGAAACCACATGAGTTGCAGAAGTAGGACTTTACCTCGTAGTTGGCTTTGGCTAACTGACGACTGACAACAGCGGCTGTCTCTCGTTTGGCAACATTCTCGATCACAACGATTTCCTGAGACAAACAGTCAGTCGGTAAGAGTCGACGACCGTACAATTTCAATCAAGAGAATGACAGCTCAAGGCCCAAGGCTCAAGCAGAGCCTTCTCAGTTTTATGATTTATGACTTACGACTTACGACTATTTAAAGACTATTTATGATTATTATGAATTATAATCATAATTATAATTTAGAATTATGATTTATGACTATGAGACTATGATCATTTCTACATGCTGACAGTGCTGACATGATTCGGGTCTGTGGCGCTTCACATAGTGGAGGGATTTCTCCAAGGTCTTGCTACTCATGCCAGACTCGGCCGTGATGTTCAGATCGAGAGCCTTTTTCTTCACGTTCATGTTTGACAGGTCCTGAAACGGCCAATGATGATCCACTGATGCTGCACTGCAGTTCCATCTAGTGACTAGACTAAAGACTTGACTGACTAAAGACTAAAATAACAGACTAAAAACCAAAGAATCTTTCTTTAGAAGATATTCTTCGGGAGATTTGATTCGGAATTCTATTTCGATTCCAACCTAGAGTCCTGACACTCGAATCCGCCAGTGTATACATTCACCGATGGAGTGCGAACACGCGCCCCTGTGAGCCAGTTTTTGCCAGTTTCCCTGCGATCCTGAGCGTGGGAGGGTGCAAGAAAGAGAGCTCAGACGGCCGCTCTAAAGTCTAGTCTAAAGGCTCCAAATCAAAATCCAAAGAACTTTTCGAAGTACGGCAACCAATTTGCAATCGGTCACTGAGGCTAGCTCAAAAATGTTCCAAGTCAAAACCCCGTAGTACGTAGCCGTAGCACCTTGTCAATGACAGTATCTTTCCAGGCAAGACACAAGAAGGTCGTCAAAGATTACTTTTGGGCCATTGTTTAAGCTCAACATGAGCTTCTGCTGCAATCCTTCCTTCCCCGGAGCTTCTGAGGCAAACTCGAAGCTCAAACTGCAAGGCTTTCCAATAGACTCCTCCAGTCAAAAGCAACAGCAAACGTTAGCAAAAGACAAAAGATTTCAATTTCAATTGCAATGGGCTGCTGCAGCCACTGAAGCCAAGGTTGGCTAAATTTAGATAATTCTGAAGTCAGTAGCTAGTGTTGAATCATAGTATAATCAGATTTTCAGATTTGATTCGATTTACAAATTAATAAATTATAGTAATTTATACATAATCTATCAACTCAAATTGAAATAGTAGCTGTGACTGAGTAGTCATACAGCCAGTCAAATCAGTCAAGTCTAAAGTCTCTTGAGTCTCCTGGCCTACACGATACTTTACTTTACTTACTTGCTGACATACATCAGCTTCAGCGAGTGACACCGCAAACAAACGACATTGACATCCTGCATTCTGGCCAATAACATTGAAAGGCCCCACCGGGGAGCATCCAACCCAGAGCAGTCTGAGCCATACAAGAGCGTAGGTGGCAACACGCGTTCTTGTAGGTGTTGGGCTAGCACTTCCAGAGCCACTGTGAGCCAACTGTCCTTAGCAAAGGCAGCCGAATTGGAAAGAAGACCACAACCGGACTGACTGAAGTATGCGATTTTGGCAAGTCACTGCAGGCTCTCCAGACGCTGAGGCTGCCTCTTTATCCAAAGCAAGCTCCTGACAAAATATGGCGAAGGCAAGGCCAGGCAAACACAAACCGACCCGACCAGTGGTGATGGCATGCGTGGCTAATGATCACAATGCAGGCCTGACAGAATGTTGCTAGGGCCATGATTCTCGACCAATAACTACTTACAACTTACAACTACCAGCCATATATAGTAGGGACAGACCAAACGGGACCCAACTCCCAACTCCCTTTTTCCCCCTTCGCAAATGGAATGGAATGGAATCAGAAATCGGAACGGAACAGAGCTTGAGCAAACCCGGAGTTCGCTGCACTGGTATCACTTGTTCTCGGTCTTGCGTCTCGAATTGAATCCCTGCTGACCAGAAAACACCCGCAAATTCAATGAAATCAGCAGCGGCGGAAACAACAGTTGAGACTGAGACACTCTGTACCACTACCACCATCCATGTATGATCTGACGCTGCGACAATCGCATTTCGGAAATTGGCTTGAGCGAGGTGTTGGCAAGATTCACTAAGCTCTTCTCACTCAATCTCTCACTCTGCGTCTGTCTCTTCGTCATGGTGGATTTGGAGGAGCGAGCGCGATCATCTTCAAAGGATGGGACAGCTGGTACAGCTGCCATGGCCCCCCTGGCCTCTGGCCTAACTTTAACCTTGGCGGCTTTGCCGTCAAGCTTCACTTGTTTTGGCCTTGGTTTCGCATGCTTCACTGGTGTCTCGTTGAAGTCATCAGCACAGGCAGAGGCGGCAGAGGTTTTTGTCGCTCTAACTCTAACTGGCGTTTCAACCGATGCCACAATTGAGAGGGCCATGGCAACAGGAAACTCCCGACTTGTGGGCCCCAATCTGCTGATGTCCCATATGCAAAAACAGTCATTTTGCACACTGCAGTCATTGTGCTGCACAAATCTCGTATGTATGATGGTCATGATGCGTGTGTGGGCCAGGCGCATTATGGCCAGGCGCATGAATTTATAAGATGTAATTTTACAGTATACTTACTGATATATAATTATAAAAAATATATTATATAATTATATATTATATAATTTATAAACTAACAACTAATATTACTAATATTATTTATAATAAATTATTTCTTTGTCATCTCTTTTACTATTCATGACACCTGACAGTTCTTGACTGGCCCTGGGAAAAATGCTGCAACAACAACCAGCCACAAAGCAGACAAGCGGGCGCAATTCCCAAGTTGACTGAAACGCAACCACCTCAACCATGTGGCAACTTGAAGTGACCTAACCTAACTGAAGCGGCTGTCCTTGACAACATCACAGCGCCCACTAGCACGCGCAGAATTGGGGTGGCCATGGTCAGAGTCAACGTCAAAGCCATGGCCAGGGCCATGGTCACCATAGGCAGGACCAGGACCATCATGGTTAGAGTCGGAGGCGGAGGCATTGCCATGAGACTGGCTCCGGCTCTGGTTTTGACTCTGGGCCCTTTGGGTCTGGGTTGCATCATCTGCACTTGTTGGCTCCAACCACAATGCCAATGCTCTAAAAACTGTGGTGCCAATTGCGCACTTTCTCTTCAAGAACCGAATTGGAACATCAAATGCAAAGGCCTGTACAACCTTGTGAGCTACTGTTCGATGATACGGTCTTTGGGGCACATCCCAATGATGAAGGGGAAGCAGTTCTTGCCACTGTTCATCTGATGTAACTTCAAATGATTCGCCAAGAGTCATGTACCCATAAATGCAGTCTTGGAAGGTGATGTGCCAGATGTGCTGCCGCTTGTTCATGTGGCAGCTTCGAATTTCCAATGTCTTCGCCCCGCTCAAGAGCTTCCTTAGCTGAACTTAGACCTAGATTTTGGATTTTGATTTAGACATGATTCATGATGTTCTCTTGTCGGGCCATGACACAACAGTATCCTCTGACAGGGAAAAAAACAGACAGGCAGCCAGATTCGATGTGGTGATATGATGGCTACCGACCTACCGAACCAAAAGAATCCACATGACGGCTACACTGTGGCTATAGGCTACACCCGGCATTGTATACCAAGCAACTGAATTAGGACCATGCTGCTCAAGACTAACATGGAAGTCTTCCCACTGATGAGCTCTGGGTGCTGCGGCAGCTGCTGCTGCTCCAGTTCCTCCTGATTGACAAGTCTTGTCTTGTCCTGGGCCGCTATGCTGAGTTGATCCTCAGAGTTCCAAAGCCTACGGTCACGGTCTAGTCTAGTCGACTCTGTTTCAGATTAAAATTATCATTATCTAACCGTCTCCGTCCAACTGACTGTCTAACTGAGCCGAAGTAACTTCAAGACTTCTTGATGATTCCGAAATTGCATCAAGCGGATCTTCAAAATCCCGCTCCATAGCGCCCGTGGAACTTGCAAAGGCTGCAGCCTCTTCAACAGCCTCCAGAATCCAGATTCAAATTACAGTAATATAATCGATAATCAAATCAAATCAAATTCAGTTCAGTCCAATCAAGTAGTCATATCAAATCTGTCTTGGACCCTGCATCGAATTCGAAATACTGAACCAAACTTGGTCATGGGACACGCTTTCTCCAAGCCTCTAAAGGGTCACCTTGACAGGGTTGGCTCAAGTTCGTGTCTTCAGTGTCTTCCATCAAGGCACTCTCTGCCGTCAGCACAGCCTGGACAAAGGCTGCTTACAGAAAAGTTTAAATACCAGACCAGACCGGTCAGAACTGTCATCTAGGTGAACCGACGGTAAAGTAAACAATTAAGGCAGGCTTTGAACAGTGGTTTGCTTTCATGATCTTGTCTTGTCCCATCTTTATTCAAAATCCATCCCTCCCACTCCCAACAACGAATCAATAATCGCAATGTTAGTTAATGTAATGTAATGTAACTGCAAAGTACAAATAAAGTACTCTCTACTCTACTGTAAGCGTTCTTGTCGAGCCTCAAGCGGGTCCGAATCAGAATCCATTGCTTGTAGCAAGCAGCTTGACGCAGCTCGGCTCTTGTGTCTGGACTCTGGACCCTGGCCCTGGCCCCTGGCTGATTGGCAGAAAACTTCTGAACAAGCTGTTGAGGCGGTGCTGTCTACTGCTGCTGCATACTTGTGCTTTTGCAAGTTCCTATCACAAGCCACGCAAAATAACTTGAATGAATGGTGCGCCCTAAAATGAATGTCAGCACGTGACCGTACACAAAGAACAATTGCTGCTGTTCTGTCTCACCTGACACATCACAAAGTCAGCTGAACTTCTGAACGGAACCCTGAGTAGGAAATAGTAATGATTCATGACATGATGTCAACTGCTTCAGTGACGTGTGACAGCATGTCCCAAAACAGTGGCCCTGAATTCAATACTTGCAAATAAATTCCGATTCTGATTCTGATTTCATTTCGACAATTTGGACTAATTTGGACCTGGACATGATTGCACCAGACTGTGAAGTTTAAGTGCCTGTTTTTTGGCTCTCGGGCAGAACAATCTGGATGGAGCTAGTGCTCCGGGTTTCTTGCAAGACCGTGACTTGAGCACAGGCCATAATAGTCTTTAGTGAGGGAAGTATGGTGTTGCCTCTTGGAACTGAGAACTGCAAGCTTTAGGCTCTACGACTCTACGGTACGATACTTTTTTGGTCTATACTCTATACTATCAAATGGTAAGAAATTAGTAAGAAATACATAATTTACATAATCATAAATTATTTGCCCAACGCTTGTGCAGCTCTGCTCTGCAGTCAGCTTTTGAGCTCTCTGTGCAGCAACTATGAAAAGTCCAAAGACCAGATAGTCGCAAGCTCATTGCTGACATGCTGACATGCTACTCCTATAGTACCTACGTGCGGAAATTCCAATTCAACTTTCAGTTTCTGTCTCAGAAGCCGTGGCAGCGACCATGCATCGCTGGACATCACTGACCATCGACCGATTCTCTAGAGTTTCTAAGCAAAGAATGAAAGGACTGACTTGAATTGAATTCTTAGACACAGCCTTTGCTTTTGACTTTTGAGTATTGGTTCCATTTCATATCCTTCCATTTAAAAGATTGACCACATTTGACCACCAACGAGTCAATGATCAGCAAATCAGCGATGGCAACCAGTCAGTTCATCATCTCAACTCGCTTTTTTGGAGTCGATACACTGGGCCTGGGCATTCATTTCTGAAATGGCCTCTTGAAGGGCCAGCGGCAAATCGTCAACGCGGATGTCTCGCTTTCCCAACTTGTCCACAAACTCGGCGATTTTACCGTTCCCATGAAGAGCACGGAGGCCTGTAAAGCTAAGCATCTAGTCACTAGTCAGTGGTCGCATACAGTTGGCAGGTCAGAGCATTCAAAATCAATGAATTAAAATAATTGTATATTTTATAGTATATTATATACCTACATACTAAATAAAATGTTATATTATATTATAATATAAAATATATAATATAACTTACTATTTTCCTGTTTTCATGACTTCATGACTTCACGATCATGATCATGGTCCCATATGCCACCCTCGCCTGATTGACACGCAAGAAGCAGCTTGCCGGTAGTCAAAGACGTTTGCACTCTGGTGACAAGCTGCTGCATATCAGGCTTGCTGGTCAAGTCAGGTTTCGATTTTTGGAAGATTTGATTGGCACTGCATAAATCTGTGTAAGACTTGGAAAGGCCTTTCAAAGCCTCTGCCCCAAGCGTCTCTTCAAGCCTGACAATGGAATACTTTGAGATGCTGTCCAAGAAATCTCTGCCCTGACCGGCGGACACCTCGAATGCTTGCAAGGCTATGTACAGCGGATGGCTGGAAACTTCTTTCGGCAGTTCACCTGCCCAACTGCACTTTCGCTGAAGGTCTTGGAAGAGACTCAAGGCTTGCTTTGCCTCCTCGTCTTGGGCTTCCTTGGCACCTTCCGGATTGTCAGCCTCTTTGTCTTTGTCAGTGTCCTTGTTCTGGTCCTCGTTGCTCTTCTCATTCTCATCGTCATTTGTCTTGCTCTGTTTCCGCAGCTCCTCTTCATCAATCCATTTTCCAAGAACACTGAGCACGGTCCTGTCCAGAACTTTCTCGTCTTCATCTTTCTGGACCGCATCCTTCAAAGTGAAGACAATCTGCTTGGCTAGAATGCGTGCCAATGGACACACACTCTTGTTCCTGGCGTCCGGCAAGAACAGGTGGTTTTTAGGCCAGCAGTCAAAACAGTTTTGAGAGTAGAGATATATCTTGAAGTCTTGAAGTCTTGAAATTCAAATCTTAATTATTCAGAATAAATTATTCAGAATTTCAGAAGTATGAATCATCATGAGCCTGATAATCTGACAATCTTGTGTCATGCTTGGTTGGGGCTTCAACAACACAGTCGGCCACCCTTAATTTGCGACGAATGTCAGATGCATAGAGATGCACCGAGAAGCCATGGGATGTGCAGGGCATTTCGCGATGTCAGTCAATGCATCAGAATACAGCAGGGCCAGCACCCGAATCTTGCGTAGCTTTTTCTGGTCCTCTGAATCTACCTCTGGATCTTGCTGCAAACGCTTTTCAAGAACTGACAGAGTAATCAGATCAGCAAAGTAGATCAGGGCCACACGAAATGCATAAGGAAGATATGGCAGCACTTTCTTGTCGGCAAAAGCACATGGCTCGGAGAACTCCTCAGGGACTTTCTCCTGGTGCCCCTTCACATGTGCGGCAAACTGCATTGCATCAGAATCATCCACATCTTCCACTCCCTCCACATTCTCTTTGCTTTCCTGGATGCCTTCCCTATCAACTGCAGCTGTCTCTGCCGTTGGAGGTGAAGCTGTCTCTGCTGTTGATGCTGACACCACTGGGGCCTCTGGACAAGATCCAAACTTCTGCCGCACACAAAATTTGGCAAAAAGTTTGCACCACAAGTCATGTATCTGTCCGAAGGCAATCTCAAGTTCACTTGAGGATGCGTCGCGGAGCTGCTGATGCACACTGGTTCTGGATGATGGAATGACAGCTATGGCCGCCTTCACGGATACGCACTCCTGCAGCACAGCAGATCTATCAAACTCTCAAAATCAAAATTAAATTAAAGTTCTTTGCCCATGGCACATGTTGCAGGCTACTATACATAAATACCCGGATCAGTCAGTCAGGCTGTTCACCAACGCAAGCGCGGAACACAACACAGACGCGGTGGGGAAGGCAAGGGCGAAGCCCCAAACAAAGACCAGAACCGCGGCGGAGACTATAAAACCTACGCTTGAACAACACCCAGCAAACTTGAGCAAACAGCAAACACTCCAAAAACAAAACTTCAAATATCACATTATCACAATGTCTAAATGCAAAACGATGGATGGATCACTCGGAAGCTTCACTCTTTTGCAGCGGAGTCTGATCCCCTCCAAGTCCAAATGGTTTGGAGAAGTTTGGAGCGTCACAAAGGTTGGACCAAGAGGCAACAGTTGGATTCCCCCCTAGTCCAAGTCCCGCACAGTATGTAGGATAGTCCGATGTAAAGATTTCAGAGTAGACGTGGACCACATCAACCACGCATCAAGCAAAGCTCGGCATCGAGAAAAAAGTTGAACAGAATACGAATACTGAGACAGCTCCAAGAAATCTTCAAAATCATCGATCAGATGGCGGAGGCGCCAAGCTCTGTGCAGCAAAAGTGTCATCCTTGAGTGCGCTGCCAGAACAAGTTGCAAAGTCATCGAAAGGCTCCGAAAATAGAAGCCAGATGAAGCAAGTAATGAATCCCAGCAAGAAGGCAAGGAAAAATCGAATAAGCACCGAAATGGAAATGCCGCTAGGCTTGCGCAATGAATCCACTACGAGATGACCACGGTGTCGTGCATGAGGCATCCCAAATGGACGGGCGGTACAGGGTGGGTGCCAAATTTGACACCAACACTATAGACTATAGCCGCTATAGCCGAAAACATCCGGAGATTCTAAATGTGCTCTTTCCGATTGAGCACACTCTGAGAAACTGCTTCACGTTTGGTTTCCCGTTTTGTTTCACATCTGGTTAGGCGGTTAGCCGTTTAAAACTTCACACTAAAAAACTGAACCCAAGCCCCGCAGCTTCAAATCAATAAGAAAACAAAAACCAAAAACTTGAAAGAGAAGACGCGGTGCCAAAACAGAAACAACACCACGAAGGAAGACCAAGAGAAAAACGACGCAGTGGCGAAAGCGCGAAGGACAAACCACACACAACAAGACACAACACCACACCGAGACAGACAGATCAAGACAGGTGGCGGTGGGAGAAGACAGGCCCACGGCCGGGAGACAACCACCAACCAACTAACCAACCCCACCACCAACCAACATAGATGATGGTGGCATGGAGGATTTTTCAGAATCGGCAAGCTGCCAACTGCAGTCTGTCAGTCTGTCAGTCGATTGTTAAATTGTTACAAACAGTCTGTCAACAGCCAACAGGCAGCCAACACTCAGTCCTCCAAAGCGATGAAAGCAGATTTGGCGGTGTGCCTGCTTGAATCGTTCACCACCTGATCAACTGTGTACTTCATTTCATTCACCATATCCTTGAGCTCTTCCACCTTAGCACCTGCCGCTGCGTCCAGCTCATAGTTCGTGACAGCTTCATGGCATTGCTTGAGAAGTAGTTTGAACTGGGTTGAATTGGTGAACTTCTGCATGGGCTTGTGGAATGAAAGCACTACCTTGTGGCCAAAGACATCCGTTTCTCCCAGAGCATCCCGAAGATCATCGACAGATGGTTGATGGACCAATCGATGCAGCACAAAAATGCATTTGCCCACATGCAGATTCACGGCTGAACCCTCAATATCATCCCTCCCTAATGTCTCGCCATCACCTTCTTCTTCGCCTTCGTCTCGGTCACCTCTTTTTGTTGTCCCTGGGATGAATGCTTTGAGGACTGGTACCAATTCTTGGAATGGCAGAGAAAAGATGCGCATGATGAACTGCAGGATCCACTTGCTCTGAAGTTTGATCACCTGGACATGCCAATGAGACTGGGTCCGTCCGACAGGGGTCTTTCCACAGAAATTCAATCAACAATACAGTACATATCCGTGACATATCTCATCTCATCTCATTTCATCACATATCTATGATATATAATTTATATAATTTACAGAGTTGGTGGTGAATACTGAATACTGTGATACAGTGATAAGTTATGACTTTGCGGCGGCGTTTTCTCAATCCAGTCCTGTCCGGTCCTGTCCAAAATGATCTTCAAATTTCAAATTCCAAATGTTCAAGTTCAAATTTGAAAGTTGAAAGTTCGAAGTTCAATTCAATGAGCTGGAGAACGGATCCGGCCTTCTCATTTTGAAAGGAACCAGGGCAAAAGTAGAAAAAGTCTGCGAAGCGACCATACCTGAGTGACTACTGATAATTCTAAAAACTTGCAAACATTGCACACTGCGAACTGCAAACTGTAAATCACTGTAAGTCCACAGTTTCAAGTTTCAATTTTTTCATTCATTGAAATTCAATGATAATGATTAATAATGATACTGTTTCAACTCCCAGATCGGTTTGAGGCTGAGGTTTGAAGCTTGAGGCTTGAGGCTGAAATGTTTTATAATAGTTTATAATCTTGCAATCCCAGTCACGCTGTCTGCTTGGTCGGCTCAGTCTGTTGTCTGGACTCTTCACTTCCCTCCAGAAGCAAAAGATCTTGAACTTGCAAAGCAATCTCCTCATTCACGGCACACTTGGAACCCACCAGTGGCTGGACAGCAGCGGTCACAAATGCCTTGTGGTGGCAGTAAGTGGCTTGCGGCTTGTGGCTCATAAAACGCTCATAAATTGGCTGGCTTGCTATTTTAAGTCAATCAATAAAATCAAAGGTCATGATCAAAGTCTTTGAGTCAGAGTCAAAGCCCAAAGCCATGAAATAAATTGCACATTACCAGCTGAGTGGCTTGGACCCAATGTGGAGGAAGAGCAACACAGCGATCTTCCCCAGCCAGAATTTTCATGTACCCCTGAAACTTGGTCATCAAGTCCTCCAAAGCTTCGGCTTTGAAGATGGACGGAGTCTTTGTGCAGTTGATTGCCATGGCTCGCAACTCTTTGACTGTTTCCAACCCACCAATCAGAGCCTCCACGCGCTGAGAAAGCAGCGTTTCGCCCTTGTTGTTTGGCTTCTCATACTCCATGCGTTTGTCCAGCTTTCTTGCCAGCACCTTTCGCACTTGAGTTGCTGCAGTCTTGAGCTCATGCTCTGTGACTTTCACCTGCTCAATTGACAGGACCTTGTCTAGCAATGGGATCCATGGTACGATCTTTCCAACCTCAGAAGCCCATTTCGCCTTCTGCTGCTCTTTTTTCAGGGAAGCAGGAGGCTTGTAGACATCACTCGCAGGATCTGACAGCTTCAGGCTATCAACTCTCACGCAGGAATTCCACGTTGATTGGGTCTGTTCCTGTTCCATGTCAGCCACATCAGGACCATCAGTGATTCCTTCATCACCAGCTTGGTCTGCAGCAGCTGGCCAAACATGTGAAGGAGATGGCACAGGAAGCGAAGGTAGCTGCGGCTGCACATGCTGCGGAGGTTGTGGAAGCGGTACTCCTTCTACTCGTGCCTGCTTCATCTTTCTTGGGCAGGTAGCCGGAGAAGAAGCTCCACGTGCAGTTGCAGAAGCAACTGGAGAAACATCTTCTGCTGCTCCTTGCTGGGCCACACGTCTCATTCTTGCTGCCTTTGTGACAGTTGCCTTTGTAGCCACACCACCAACACCCGGAGTCATTGGAGCAGTCATTGGCATTGGGGTCATTGGCACTGGGATCATTGGCATTGGCGTCCTTGGCAGCATTGGATTGAATGGCCCTGGCCCAAAGCCCAAAGAGCCAGAAGATGCTGCTGCTGCTGATTCTGATCCCTCGGTCCCCTCGTCATTTCCCAAGCTAACTGCCTGAGCAAGCAGCATTTCTTCGTCTTCTCCAATCTCTTCCTCGTCATCCTCACACGTCACCTTTCTCTTTTTGGCTTCTGTGGGTCCCTGATCTGTCACCATGTCCTCATCATTCTCCTCCGCCTTGGCTGCTTCGGCAGCAAGCTTCCTTTTCATCTCTTCCTGCAGCTTTGCCTCTGCTTGACTCATAGATACGCCACAAGTCTCTGCTGGGAGGTCTTGCAAAAGCGCTTTCTGATTGACATTCATTGTCATTTCAAGCTGACCCTGAAGAATTGCATCTCTGTCGTCGTCAAGAAGTTGTTCATGCTTCACCGAAGAAGAGTTGCCAAACTCACCGCTCCAGTACCCTTCTTTGAGGTCTGGAACGAACACGGCTTTGGTCATCTTCTGGGTGATTGGATGCTTGGCCTTGGTGATTGAATGCCCAAGGCCATTCTTGGTGGGAGAGCCATAGTCCTGAGCGCACGTTTAGCTTAATCAGCTTATCATAAGTGATCATGAATCATCCGTGTCCGTGTACTGTTTATATGTGTACATTATAGAACACTCTGAAAGTTTGAACATATATAATTATATAATTATATATAATATATATATATATTATTATATATAGGCATAGGTTATATAAGGTCTATATGTCAGATGAGTCATAAGTTATTTTGTTTGTGGTACGGTAAATTAGTAAAGTAATAGTCGCATCAGTACGGCTCACTGACCATGCCCAAGTCTGAAACATTCTGAAACTGCTCACTGCTCCTTGACTACTCCCTAGCTGTGACCCCAGAACTGCCCACCACAAAAGTCCTTCTTGTACTGCTCCAACTCCACAAATGTTCCCTTCATCGAGGACGAAACAGTCAAAGCATCCTCTTTCTTGACTGTCCGGGTGCGCTTCTTGATGCGGGATTGGCCACAAGCAATCTTCTCCTCTGTGTCCTTGATCAATTGCTTTCTACCTCAGCCAGTGGGTCTGCAAGCTGAAACACACTGTTCATTGGAAATTGTGAAGGCGATGGTGAAGGTGAAGGTGAAGGTGAAGGTGAGGTAAATTGGGCAGAAGAAGGAATCATCCAGTCATTCACCATATCTGCAGATATCGTCTGATATGAGTCATGGGTCGTTGTCATGAGCGACAGTCGAATCAAATTTTTGGATCATGTACAGAAAGGAACGGCGCAAAAAAGACAACAAATAATAAACTACTATATATTATATTACTGACAATGTCAGAGTCAGAGTGGGTCAATGAGTCAATGTGTTTTCTTTTTTCCCATCTCACAGTCGAGTCGAGTAGTTTGTCTGTACAGCAATTTTTAATTCCCATCTTTCAATCTGCCACTGAGTGACAGAGTATGTTACGAAATCACTGCCAGAAAACAACCGGTGATCAAGCACCATGCCAATGAGACTTGACTAGATCACTTGCATGGCTCACGCCATCTCCAGAAAGCCCTGTTTCACAGCTCTCACTCTCACACTGCTGCTTCCACTTGGGCTAGGCATCTCCCATCCTGATGAACTGGAACTTGGAGATAGTGGCGCCACATCATGTGGCCGCGGTATTGACAGCAAAGGCACTGGTAGTGATGGTGCTATGGGCCCTGCAGCACCAACAAGTATAATTTCATGCTGTTCCTGCTGCTCATCAGCGTCATAAACCTGACTCATCTGTCTATTGCTGAAACTCATCATGGAATTGTAAATCACAAAGAGGATCATAGCCGCCACAACAAAGCGAAAGAATGGCCACAACCATGGCCAAAGGTAGCTCCAGTCAGTTTCTGGAAAACAGTGGACAGCGTCGCTCTCGCCCAACATGCCCTGCTAGCCAGCTATGACTGTGCTAGAAATTGATATACGCTTGGGCCGCCTGTGCTACAGATTGGAAATATGATATATGGCATGGTTGGAAGTCAGGATAGCAAATCTTCAAACTTCAAAAGGCTGTCACCAAAGGTCAACATTCATCATGAATCATAGCTGCAGTTTATTCATATCATAATAGTCTGAAACTGAAGCGCAGTCTAGAGTCTATACTTACCGTCTATATATACCTCTCATTCTGGCTTCCTATCTTCTTCCCAGTAGTCACTTTGTTGAAGTTTTAGATTCAGTTACTCAGCATTGTCAGTACTCATATCTTGTATCACTTTGAATTCAAACTGAAGCCTTTGACCCTGAGCCCAGAATCCAACCCAACTTTAATTCAAGTTGCCTTGCCAGAACTCGTTATAGAAAGACTCGTTCTGTGGATCTGGGTTGGCTGAGTTGGCATTCTCAAGCTTTGCAACCAATTGTGCCCTTGTCATTCCTGGGAATCCTCTGCGCGCTGTGTCTTGACAAATGCGACAGATGTCTCCTGCACAACCCAGCAAAGGAAAAAACAGACTCACTGACTGACTCACTTCATGGTCCACGACAATGACAACGGTAATGGTTGGCATGCGGCATGTCATCATTCACACCTCATAAAATGTGTGAAAGTTTCTGTGAAAGTGAAAGCATTTCTGCTCTACTGCTGATTCCAACTCAAAACACATTCCACAAGAAAAGCAGAGAACATTAAATGATTGATTGGTTGGTTGATTAGACTGATTGATTGATTGATTGATTGATTGATGATTATATTATATAAATTAAATATGAAGTATGAATTTATATTTACTAAATTAAAATGGATGAAGAAAGACTGAAAGACCCAGCTTAAGCAGCTATCCTGTCCTGAGGGCTGTTCTTCTTTCACACCCATCTCAGACATCTTCTTCGTGAGCCTGTAGTAGCCAGCTGCCCACCTAAAGAAGCTGTTCCAAGTTCCAAGCTGAAAATTTGAAGCTCGAAAAAGTTTGAAGTAGCGCTTAGCTGCTTCAAATGGTGAGAAAAGTGCATGTCTTGAGCACAGGTGGGAGGAGCCTGAAAAATTGGGGCGGTCATCCATCCCCATGGTTTCTAATGGGGTGCGGTGCGGGTGTTTAGTATTTGGGGGACGAGATCAGTGGAATGCCGGCTCTGCATGTCTGACATGCAACCCAGGCACTCAAGACAATCAGAAGGAATGAAAATGTCCTTGTCGTGTGTAGACAACCCACATCCTTTGCAGATTATCTTGAGCAGCGGTTTCGAACGAATCTTCCTAGCCAAAACTCCCCTGACGCCGGCTGCGGTCAAGCGCAAATTGATCCCAGGGCCGGGCTGAGGCTGCTCATGTGGAAGTCCAAAGCTGGGTGGCAGATTTCCCGCAAACCCTGGCTGGTTCAGCTGGAACAGTTGTTGTGGCACCACATCTACCGCTTCGGCCTCTGCAGGAGCTACGGATTCTGCAATCGAATCCAAAGGTTCCATCATCTCATCATCCATCTTGAACAACTCACTGGTCGTCAACCTTAGCATTTTAGCTGTGGCATTATATGGCACTATGTGGCACTATGTGGCGCTACACTGTGCTAAAGACAAAAAATGGCAAAACAATTGGCCAAAGTCTGAGTCTGAATACCAAATTCTCAAATTTGTGGCACCATGTGGCGCTATCTGGCACTAAAGTGTGCAGCAAAATACGGTCAAAAAGCCAACATTTTCAAAAATCTGGATTTTGCTGTGGCGCTATGTGGCACTATGTGGCGCTATCTGGCACTAATGTGTGATGCAAAATACGGACAAAAAGTCAAAATTTTCATTTTTTTTGATTTTGCTGTGGCGCTATGTGGCACTATGTGGCGCTATCTGGCACTAACCTGTGAGGCGAAATACGGACAAAAAGTCAAAATTTTCATATTTCTGGATTTTGCTGTGGCGCTATGTGGCACTATGTGGCACTATCTGGCACTAACCTGTGAGGCGAAATACGGACAAAAAGTCAAAATTTTGATATTTCTGGATTTTGCTGTGGCACTATGTGGCACTATGTGGCGCTATCTGGCACTAACCTGTGAGGCGAAATACGGACAAAAAGTCAAAATTTTGATATTTCTGGATTTTGCTGTGGCGCTATGTGGCACTATCTGGCACTAACCTGTGAGGCGAAATACGGGAAAAAAGTCAAAATTTTGATATTTCTGGATTTTGCTGTGGCGCTATGTGGCACTATGTGGCGCTATCTGGCACTAACCTGTGAGGCGAAATACGGGAAAAAAGTGAAAATTTTGATATTTCTGGATTTTGCTGTGGCGCTATGTGGCACTATGTGGCGCTATCTGGCACTAAAGTGTGAATCAAAATACGGACAAAAAGTCAAAATTCTAATTTTTTTGATTTTGCTGTGGCACTATGTGGCACTATGTGGCGCTATCTGGCACTAATGTGTGATGCAAAATACGGACAAAAAGTCAAAATTTTCATATTTCTGGATTTTGCTGTGGCACTATGTGGCACTATGTGGCGCTATCTGGCACTAACCTGTGAGGCGAAATACGGACAAAAAGTCAAAATTTTGATATTTCTGGATTTTGCTGTGGCGCTATGTGGCACTATGTGGCACTAACCTGTGAGGCGAAATACGGACAAAAAGTCAAAATTTTCATATTTCTGGATTTTGCTGTGGCGCTATGTGGCACTATGTGGCGCTATCTGGCACTAACCTGTGAGGCGAAATACGGGAAAAAAATGAAAATTTTGATATTTCTGGATTTTGCTGTGGCGCTATGTGGCACTATGTGGCGCTATCTGGCACTAAAGTGTGAATCAAAATACGGACAAAAAATCAAAATTCTCATTTTTTTGAATTTTGCTGTGGCGCTATGTGGCACTATGTGGCGCTATCTGGCACTACAGTGTGATGCAAAATACGGACAAAAAGTCAAAATTTTCATATTTCTGGATTTTGCTGTGGCACTGTGTGGCACTATGTGGCGCTATCTGGCACTAACGTGTGAAGCAAAATACGGACAAAAAGCCAAAATTTTCACAAATCTTGATTTTGCTGCGGCACGATGTGGCACTATGTGGCGCTACGTGGCACTAAAGTGTGAAGCAAAATACGGAGAAAAAGTGAAAATTCTCAAAATTCTGGATGTTGCTGTGGCTTTATGTGGCACCCTGCGGCACTATAAGTAAGGCAAAAATTGCAAAGTTTCAATATTCCCAGAGCAGTGATTTGGACAATCGTCCTATTGTCTGACTGTCCTCTTAATCTGTTCTGTTTGAGTCAGTGCTTGCAACAAAAAGCAAGCTAAGAGCGAAGCTGAACTGAAAGTTTCGAAGAATCGGCGTCAAGCCGGAGAGAACCAACCCTTTGATTGGGATGATTGACAGATACTAACGGGGTGGAAAGTATCTTCGAGCCTTAAAATTTCGCAAGTTCAACAGAATAAAATGGTTCAAGTCAGGTCCAAGTTGAATTCTAAATCCAAGCGGTAAGTTCCAGTCTGAACCACAATCGTCGGGAGCCAGGAGTCATTACTCCTCATATCATATCCAAAAACATTCCTTGTCAATGTAATTTCCCGCCACATGCAGCTGGCCATTATTAAGTGTTAGCAATTGAACACCACTTCTTTCCCAAACATCCCGGAACAGAAAGGTCGGAAATGTGTCCGATTCCAGTGTCCTGGAAATTGGAATCCTAATCCTACCTTACCTCTGCAAGATTCAGAGATCACAAGCTGGAAACAGTCATAGTCAGAGGCAGTCATACATACAGTCGTCATTGAGTCATACATACAAATCTGATTCTGATTTGATACAAACAACTAGCGGTAACCAGCGGTTATGAATAATGAATGACTAAATGACCGTCTATGAAAGTGACTGTGCGAGGAACAGCATCAAGCCAGCGCAGCTCAACAAAGATCTCAGTTTTGAAGATTCGACAACATCTAGGAGACTGTCACCGCAACGCGTTCAAAAGTCACCTGCATGTAGTTCATAAAGTCAAGCTGTCACTGGCTGATTGATTCAAATTCGGTGTTTTCACTTCTTTCAGAACTCTTTGAGTCCCTGAAAGCTGTCGTTGGCTTGGCTTGGCTTGGCTGTCACATCATCACACATCATCATTGACACTCTTCTACTAAGGCTAAAGCCCATACTATACTATGACTATATCATAATGTCATAATCGTTATACTAAATATAATATATAATTATTGAATTAAATTGAAATATATTAATATAATATAATATAATATTAAATTATATTATATATTTCATTTTATTTCATATATCTCTCAGCTCTCTCTCTCTCTCTCATTATCTTTAATCTTATACTTATACTATACCAGACTCTAGTCTAGACTCTAGTTGATCAAGGCCCAAAGCCTTGTTGTCTCAGTGAAACTCTACTAGACTAGAATGTGCAGTCACAGCCGCCGGTTGTAGCACTTTGCAGGGGCCAATGCCATGTGTTCTTCACCGTTCCGGTAACACGGCCCGTCTGCCAACCATTTAACCAAAGCATCTTGATCTGTGCCATCCACCAATGGGGTTGAAACACAGCAAAAATCACCATGCATAGCGCATTGGGCCACCATTGCCGGCGGATCCCAGTGCACTAAGAAAGAAATCTTTCCGACCCGGGTGACTCCCTTGAAAACATTGTTCCCTTCCATTCGTACCAGGGCATGCGGGTCCAAATTTGGCAGTTTGACAATTTTCTGCCATGGTTTGGCAGACGACGATGATGATTCCTTCTCACCATCACAAGTTTCATCTCCAAACATTCTTTCTAGCTCTAACTCTCCCATGAGTTCGGTGAACCCTTCAAACTCATCAAACTCTGCATCAATCTGGGCAGAAAGGTCGGCCTCGCCTGTTGCATCTGTGTCCTGGTTGGCGCTGGACATGAGCAAGTTCCTTCATGAACTTCATTCTATATCATCATACATCATGGATGATTATTTTGGATATTGAAATTTCAAATCGATTTGCTTTCTGATGCCGGTTACCTATCCGATTATCCCTCATTTAACCGTCAAATAACACAGAAGCCCGCGTCAGCCAAGTTCAAATCAAATGATTGTTAAGTTGCAACAATCTATGCTAAGCGTGTCCTTTGCATCATCTGCTGTTGAAATCACTGATTCCAACGGGTCTTGGTCTTGGTCTTCCACTTCTGCATCAGCAGCATCTGGATGAGATTCATGGGTGTCCAGCACGGTTGGCCACCTATCAAAGCACGATCAACGATCAGAATTTGAATTGTGCAGATACAGATGATATACACACTCTGATACTGATACCATACTGATATGATATGATATCCAGTGTCTCAAAGTCTCAATGTTTCACAAAATGTTGTGTCGCCACAATATCATCAGCATCGCCAACCACATTATTATTGGATTGTTTGTGCATGAGCTGAGCAATTCTTCACCAACTGACAGAATCACATCGATTTGAGCTGAGCAAATCTAAGCAGCTAGGCTAGGGTTCAAACACAGCATCGGCATTGTCGATGTCAGGAATCTTGAAGGCAATGGAGTTCACAGACCTAGGGGAGCCACACGGGCCACTGATGAGAAATACAATGAAATAAGAAAAATAGGTCACAGGTCACAAGTCTATAATTTGTTCTTTAGAACTTGGAGCACGGTTATGTTATGCAAGCTGCCTGTAAGCTAATTTATTTTTAAAAAAACTGTTTAGTAATAGCTCTCAAGTTCCTAACACCAACACAGACACAACACACAACACAAAGGATGGTCAGGTCCGGTTCAGGTTTGTTGACAGTTTGGAAAACGTAAAGCCACAAATAAAGGTGGCAACAAAACAAACCAAACACTCATGCAAAACAATAAAATAATAAAATTAACTGGAAAACTACACGGACAAAAGTTGAGGTGCAACCTTTGTAAAGAGACATCTTCTTTGTGCAGCCAACATCTGGCATCCATTTTGGGAGTGTTTCGTTGGACCCAAAAACAACATTGTCAGTGCAACTTCTACCAAAAAAGTAGGTAGCAAACAAACTTTGATTTCGGAATCAAACCAGCAACATCGAAGTGAAGAAGTTGAGTGACAAACAGAAAAGCAAACCGCGCCTGCCAGAAAACTTCTGCCACACAAAAGTGCCACGCAGAGGAAGCGGGAGAGCATGTGGCGAAAGAGGGTCGCATATGGGAGGCGTGTAAACAAAGCTGTGCACTCACAGCAAGAGACAAACACGCATGTTAGGTTTAGAGGCAGATAATGCGCTTAACTTATTTAATCTTAATCTGCTTTGCAGAAAAATGCATAGTCTAGTCGTATAGTATAGTATATATTATACATTTGGGTTTCCTGCAGTTTCCCTCAAAAGATCAAAAGTTCTGAGATGTTCTGAGATTGTTGTGGCACATAGCGGATTGGTAATTACAACTGCTGCGCTGCTGCACTGTTTGTCACCGTGACAAAACCATGAGATGAGATGAGATGACAGCTGAGGTGCGGGCATTGGCCGGTGCTCCAAGACAGTAACCCATACAGTTTCAACATCTTGCTTCAGCAAGTCAGCACACATCTCCCAGCTTGTGCACAACACAAGCGAATTATCGCTACTCAAACGGAACTGTGCAGACGTTTCCCCACACCCAACAACAGAATCATCATAGTCCATTGCAGCTAAAACTGCTGTCACTGGTCTCAATACAACTTTTGCTAGGGTGAAAATCTTGCAGAAGGGTTCTGGCAAGGAAGAGGCTGCAGCAGCCGAGGCTGAAGCGGTAGAGCCGACTGCCACACATTCCTTCTGCTTCGTGACCCGGAAACGGACTGCAATGCACACATCCGAAGAGGTGAGATACTCCTTTGCCGAACTCGGAGGTAAATTCCGATCAACTTGTCGTCTAATCTCTTTGAACATGTTCTCATGCAACACTGCTTGTTGGCGACACAACTTGCCATTGGACTTCCTACACATTCCCCGGTGCCAACATGGCAGCTTGTAGTTTGAGGCAATTTTCTGCATGATTGTTTGATTGATTGGGCTGTGGTCAGCCACTGGCAACTGGCTCTGAAGAAAACTGTAAGCATTGCTTCGGTTCATGCCTTTCGCTCTTGCTTTGTCAATGATTGACGCAGCAATCGGGCAATCTTTCGTGCAGGACATACCCCAAAGCCTAGTAGTCATCAGCAGTCAGTGTCAAAGTCTCCCACTCAATTTTTTGCACTTGGTTTACATAGTTTAGTTTACAGCATACTCTAAAATTAAATAGTTCAAGTTCAAGATTCAAGTTCAAATTCAAATTATACTTGCGACCGTAGGAAACTCACAATCATATCATATCATCCATCAATAATCATGTGACATGTGTTCATTTTTAAATTTAAATATTTTTTAATAAGTCCGCGTCCGCTATTGTCACTGCCAACATCTGCGTCAGAATCAGTGTAAACTCACAACCTAAGGGCGCTGCCCAGACATGTGGCACTCACCCTCTCTTGCAGCAGCATGGGCGGCTGCGGCCACTGTAGCTTCCTGAAACAGAAGTCGGGGCCCTTCTAAACTCTCAAGTCAAAATTCCCAAGCAAAAGATACAAAGACTCAGCGACTGACCCGACACAAATCAGTTCGGCTCAACAACTACCAAGATTCCCGTTGAAAGGGGCCCCTTTCAATGGAAATCTTGTTAACTGTTAACTTCAAATTCAATGCAAACCGAACCGCTGTTGAAGAACAATACTTGTGAGCGTGCCTTCTTGGCACACTTTGTGGCTGCATTAGAAGCCTTTGCCAACCCAGTGAACATTGTCTGTAGTCCTGGAACCTGTCATGCTGTGCCGCTGCCCAACTTATGTCCGGAGTTGGAATCGGAAGCAACTTGGCAACTGCAAATGAACTTGAACTTGCCTTGGGTTGGGTGATTGGCTGGCTGGCTGACTGATTGACTGATTGACTAAACTTAAGCTTTCCAGCCTCTGCTACCGTCTTTGCTTTCCAGTCTTTGAATGCCCTTGAAGCCATGCCTCGTGCGATCTCTTGGCCTCAGGAAAGGAGGAAAAAGCAAGCTACAAATTGCATAAGGCTCACAGTGTGCAACTCGCAAACTCCAGATCACTGATCGCTTTGTCCTCTGTCAAGCGGTCAATCAGTCAAGATGTCAAGTGGGCGGGTCCATGGTCCACATCTTTTTGGGGCCCTGGCTGTCGGTGCAAGATTGCTTGAACATCTTCCACAAGTGGCTCGATGCAAAATGGGCCCCTTGCAGCTTACCGGCTCTTGGGCCCAGAGTCTCCAGCAGGTCTGGGTCACAAACAGGCTTTTGACCTTTCTTCATTGATTTGCCTCAAATTCGAAGACCACAACTACTGCTACCGTTGCTGCTGGAGTAGCTACTGTCAGGTCAAGTCTGTAAGTTTACGACGACTACTACTAAATGGCTACCTTCTTAATTTTAAAAACACAGAGCATTTTCAGGGATCTGCTCTGCTTATTGTGATCTAATTAGAATGATATTATCAAAGCAAGTCCTGTTCTGTTCTGGTGAACCACTGATTCACAATGAAATGAAACATAAATGAAACCTGCCCACTGCCCACCTGCTTCTTTGATAGATTTCAACGTCCGTCTGCGGTCAATCTTCCGTGGCTTTGATGGCTTCGAGTTGTGACTGTTGTCCTGGTCTTGGGATCCAGGGCCCGGATCAAGTGGTATCTGCGTCTGCCTTGAAACAGAGATGTGATGTGCCGGTAAGGCAGTCAAAGAGTTAGTGAATCATCAGTGAATCCTGAAACTGAACAAGTCTGAGTCAGAGTATGTCTGAAGCAAATCAAAAATTAGCAATGGTTGCAAATTTTAACTTGCAACTTGTAACTCTGAAAGTCAGTGAGGCTGGATTCAAGACATGGTGACAATCACAAGTCATTCATCATGGACCTGACTCGGCCTAACACTCAAAATCTGCCAGTCGTCACTACAAACTACAAGTTACAAATTCCTGCAAGTCGGTCACTACTACTATTTCAGTTGCACAGTTATCACTTACACGGACACAAGAAGTTACAGTTACACGAGTGTGGACTGTCCAAGAGCCTGCCTGTCTTGTTTCTGCTGTAGCAGCTCGTGTGCATGGCGAGTCGTCGCCAAAAACGATTCAGCACTCAGCTTGACAAAATTTTTGGAACTCCCCAAATGGAAGGACGCTTCGGCAAGAGCACGGTTTTGCCGATGAAGACACTCCATAGCGAATATCCCCAATCTGGCGGAGCGACAAGCTATCACTGTGGCCTTGCAAAAGAGGTCAAGGATTGGCTCGTCACCATGCTCCTCACAAACATTCCAGGCTGCAGACTCCAGTGAGGTGTTACATAGCCAGAGGTTGTGCAAATGATACAAGGAAACGATTAATGCAACTGCAAGATTAAAGAACAATCCAGACAATCCTGAATTATGAATCATGAATCAATCGACAAGTGCACTTTTTGTCATGGCCCCATGTGTGCTGCCTGCCCTAAACCCTCAAAAGGCAAGCGTGCTCAGTGCCACTACTACGATTGATGATTGATCGTCGATCGTGTTGATCATTGATCATGTGTGCTTTGGATTTGCTTTCAAGCATACAAACAACTAACAATAACAATAACAAGAGGTGATCCTGACACGATGTCTCACACCCAGGGCAAACGACTAAAATTTGAACTGACAATAAAAATGAAGCCAAGCCAGCAAGCAGGCGGAAGTTTGATTCTTGTGCTGCTGCTGCTTGATTTCCTGGCCTAGGCTTTGGCCGTTCAAATCAGATAATCAGAGAGTCAAAGTCAGGCAGCCTTGTTCTTGTCTCTGGTGGCCCCCTTCTCCCCTGCACTGCGCTTTGCTTTCGATTCCTTCTTGGTCTTGCGGCGACTCTTCTTGTGCATCTTCTTCTTAGCGGCACCATCCCCTTCGACCATATCAGGCGCCATAGTAAGATCTGGTGGTATGTCACTGGGGCTGGGATTGTGTGTGTCAGTTGCACACCCTGACCCTGGGCCCTCTGTCATGCCTGGCTCTACGGCTGACTGCCCGCCCAAATCTGGGGGCCCACCACCATCCCCACCAGGCACTGCTCGGAAAATGGCAAGGCCACCATCATATGAATCATCACTGTCACCACCACTGTCAGACTCAGACCCAGGCTGGGGATAAAGAGAATCCATGGTCAGATTCAAGTGGATGTGAAGATGATTCGCATGGATCACTGGGCTGTTGATGATCTGGCTGATACTGTCCCTCACCCAAAGATTCATTCCGCCCTCCTGGCCCTGTGCTGGTTCTGGTGCAGCTGCCATGATTGAAAAGCAAACAGCAAACAGCTCGGCAAAATGCCTGTGTGACGGCAAGGGTCTCTGAGCACCTGTGTATTGAGCCTAAACTGGACTTGACTTGACTGTCTTACAACGATTCCGACTCCGACACATGAATTTCACCTGGCCTGGCATCATAATCAGTTCAGGCTAGGCCCACTTTTGATTCTTAAAATAAATTGAACTGAACTGAACCGAATTGAACCTGATTGAGCTCAGTTTAAATTTAACCGTTTAACTGAACTGTTGTTTAACTAGAGTTTAACAGTTTAACTGATTTCCCGTCCTCGTCTCTCTCCATGTTCTTCAGGTGGTTTTGCAAGCCAAGGCTAAAGCCACTGTCCAAGCAACATGGCTCAGCTGCCATGAAAGTCATAAACACCTCCAGGCCTCATTGCACAGGTTCCGGTTCATGGTTCAGTTCACTGTATCACCGTATCACTGTTTCCGAAAGGCTGAGGACCCTAAAGAACAATCAGGACAAGAGTCAACAGTCAACAGTCACTGTCATACCATGTGTACAAAGAAACAAAGCTATGGGCTATGGGCCATGAGGCTATGAGTTTGAGGCTTTGAGCTTTGCCACGCTATGCCACGTCAAACAGGACAAGTGCTACAAATCATGCCATGCATTCACTTTGAGGGCACGACGCTGGTTGGTTGACATATCAGGGTCCGCTGTTGCAAGCAAAGTCATTGGCACATTCAGAGTGGCCGGTGCAGCCTGAGTCCATGGTCCATAGTCCAAGAAATAAAGAACAACAACTTATAAATTATAAGTCCGGTATACAGCATGTACAGTATAGTATACAGTATACCGTACGGTCGTACATACGTATACCGTATACCGTATACCGTATACCAGTAAACAGACAGTAGACAATATAGTAACAGTACAGTATAATTTTTATTCAAAATAAAGTCGAAAGTTTCAGTTCAGTTTCAGTGTAGGAGGTTCAGGAAACTTTGTGGTATACAAACATCTGGCATCTTGCACTCAATTTTTGACCTGGACTGGATGCGTGATGCTGTCTGCGTCAAGGTGTATTGTGGGAGGGCGCAACTGCCTGGAAAAAAGATATCTAATTTGAGCTGCCGACCGCAACCACACATTCGCAGCGCCTGTTGATGGAATCAAATCAGGCAAGGCCAAAGCAGCTTGGAGCTTAGATTTGACTTGAATTGAATCTAATCAATCCAACTTCCCAACTAATAGCAAGCAACAACCATGGGGCCTGCAAGCAACGACCTTCTCGTCATAATGAACATGTGCTCTGGAGAGACTTCGTGCCTCAGAACCAACTCTTGCATTGGGCATTCGGTGACATTCGCATGCATTATTGTCGCGTCCTGCCCCCCATCAAAATCGAACTCATCATTCTTTAAGTTACTCATCCTCTGGTTCTGATTCTGCCATGAATGTGCAAAAATTGATTGCCCTGAGAGCCGTGCCCACACCAGTAACGAAGCTCTTCAGCAAAATCCGGGCAGAAAAGCAAGTCCGCAAGCTTTGCCAATGCTTTGGCTGTGACTTTCCCTGTAGTCCTCTGAACGAAAGCTGGTTGATATGAAGGTTGCGTTTTCGTTTCTCAGTTTTCACTTTCAGTTTAAGTTCACATTTTCTAAAAGTTTCACATTCTCATCACATCTTTTCATTAGCCTTTGGTAACCTTGAACCTGGTACTTGTCTGAAATTGGCTGACTGGGATGTCAGGTCGCAAGTTTCCAACTGTCAGAAAATGTCACCGTAACATACTGCAAAATTCAAAATCAAAAGTTCGCAACCAGCTGAGTCGAAGACCATTGTGGGAAGCCGCGTGAGCCATCAACGGCTTCCGCGACAGTCACATCGGTACCCTCCATGATGTTGAACAGGTACCGCTTGCATAACTCCTTCAAGTGCGCCGGGTCATAGCGATCACACCTGACTTGACACTTGGCCCAACCCCGCTCCATTACAATCTAGCAACAGTTGTAAGTTGTAAGCTACTTTTTGAAGTAGTTACAGTAGAAGTTAAAAAGTTTGAAGTTAGAAGTTAGAATCTGCCAGTTAGAAGCAGAAGATTCGATGAGACTCGATGACTCGATCAATGTCAACGTGATCACAATGTGGTGAGTGGTGAGCCTTCGCCCAATGGCTTTTGAGGACCGGACTCGTGCTTCAAGATGTAAAACAGCAAATCCCGAATTGGCGCATTGCAAAGCAAGACTAGGAAGAGTTTCAGCATGGTTGTCTTGCTGTTGGCCCTCGGAAAACCCAACAGGCACAGCAGTCAAGGCATGCCGTCTACAGCCGACAGCCGATAGCCAATACAATAGCTATCCGATAGCTATCCAATAGCCTGTCTATGTAGGTGTGTAGATATTATGTGTTACAAATTATAAAATTATAGTCATGAGTCATGAGTGATAATATTAAAATTATAATATATATATATATATATGAATACAAAATAAACACTCTGAGACTCTGAGACTTTGACCATTCGCTGAGACGAGTTCTCCTGACACTTTGCTGTGCACGGAAAGCGTCACTATCTGCTGCTTGGACCTTGCAGAAACAAGGGGGACCAACACAAGGCGGACTGATCACCACCATCATCAGTTAATTAATCAACCAATCACCAATCAGAACCGGCATTTTGATTTCAAGTTTTTAAATTCAAATTCAAATCGTATCCTATCCACATTCAAAGACTTGCTCACTGACTCACGGTTCATCACCATGATCAGTGCCGCTCCCAAATTCATACAATACAACACAAGACTCAAACACAACATGTAACATTACAATTTACAGACCATTATTGTAGACTATAGACTATAGACTATAGCGACATCAGCAACCATCAATGAACACATGGAACCAAAGGTCCTGTGTACGAACTTTCCGCAACATCATGACAAGCGACGAATCAGAATGACATTGGCTGAGATCCTGGCATCCGCATCCGCTGACTTGGGCTCTCCCACAGGCTGAGATGCATCTGGCTTGCCAACATTCTTGCCGGCCAAAGCAGATAAAAGCGGTCCCAAGAATCTGTGAAAAACTGCTAGGCCCAAACACCATTCACATACTGACGCCACACCGGTCCAGCGTCCAACCGCTGCTCTAGCAGGTTTTGCACTCAAGAAACAATGGAGGAAGAGGGTGCTCAAATGACTTGCCACTGCTGCATGTGCTTGCGAATTGCAGAAACGGTCTTGCACCCACACACTGATGGTTTCTGAGCTCCAGTCTGAGTCGCCCGTCAGCCTGAAAATTGAGCCGAGTCGAATGCTACTTCAACTTTCATTTCATCATATAATATCATATCATCAATCATATCATTGAATTATATTATATCATATATCATATTCTTCCATTGGCCGGCCTAATTTTTTTGTTTAATCAGTTTGCCTAGTTTGCCTCGTTTGACTCTTGACCGTCTTGGCTCTTGACCGCTGTTTGACACACGTAATTCCAGTCTAGATGCTGAAGCAGCTCAGCCGCTGTGGCCCAAACTCGCGGCTGCTTCGCGTCTGCAGGTGTATCTGGACCAGGCAATTTGCCCAACAAAGTCAGGATCCTTCTGTTCCTGGCCTGACGTCCCAGTCTTACCTCCAATGACGGCAGCTTTGACTGGGGCTGCAAAACCAAAGATTTCGAAATGAGGTGCAGAACAGACCTTTGCAAGATTTCCCAGCTGCTGGAACTTTTCATTTGGTTGCCAGCCCGGACGAGGTTTGCAAGGAGATATGACTCTTTAGCCTTATTGTTCTTCTGCTGCTGCTGCTCCTTCTGTTTCCCTTCATGGTCGTCCGGTTTGTCATCTTTTGATTTCCTACCACGGCCCCGCCCACCACGTCCTCTCCCCTTGCTGGTCGCTGGGGCCACTGTTTCAACCTTGCCCCATGGCCATTCAAGAGGCAGGTCCTGCAAGAGCAGGCCAGAACCAAACAAAAGTACATGCATACTGCATGCCCCACACATATACTGTATACATACTGTATATATCGTATACCTTTGAACATGTACATGTAGACATGCAGCATGCAGCATGCATGCACATATAATATATGTAATTGATTTTTAAAATATAATTAATTAAATCATAATATAATATATTAATATTAGTTAAGTTATATATGTATTTACTAAATTTCAGAAATGTAAACTGTAAACCATATTTCAGAAACAGCAATCGCACTTGAGCAAATCTGAGACGATGACCAAGCGAAGTGTCTGGTCATTGGAACACAAGTGAGTTCCATTGCACTGGCAATTGATATCCAGGACCTCAATGTGCAAACTTTACACTGCCTGTGTTTGAATCTTAACGTAAGCCTCAATCTGAGTCTTGAATCTTGAATTCTACCTGGCTCACTAGCAATGATATTGATAGTGACTCTGACTCTGACTGTGACTCTCAACTCTGAACCAAGATTGAGTTCAGCACCAAACTGTTCTCCTTGCGGCTGGCCGCCTGAAATTGACTCCACAATATGTCTTGTCAATGTCAATGTCAATATCCTGCAACTCAAGTCTACCAGTCTACACCCTCTGTAACCGCGCAGCCTAGAAGAAAAGAACAACTCTCTCCCTCACCAATTGAAATTATGAATTATTGAATCGCAACAGAGAAATGGAGCGGCCAATGATTCTATGTCAATGAGTCAATGACATGAGTCAATGAGGACTACGACCGACACTGTGAGCCTCGTACTTTTTGAGCACGGTATTGGCCGGTGCACCATCAGCCAAGTAGATGAGAATGTTCAAGACAGAGCCATCAGTCAGAGGACTCCTGGTTTTCTACCACTCTTCTGGGAAATTTCAATCTACAATTCGGTAGGGTGACAATATGCGACAATTCTGATGATGACAACGATAATGATAAATGATAATCTGATAATGTTTTTTATTTGATATACGGCACGACTATCACTATCACTATCAACCTGACTCAACTCAATTTATCTATCAGAGTCTCAGACAATCTATCAGACTATCCTCAAATTCTTAGAAGTTAGTCAGTTAGTCAGTCAAATCAAATAGTCATTGAAAGTCGAGTCTGGTCTGTGACATGCGCAACAAAACCGAAGACCAAAAGCAAAGCCTTCATTTTTTACCAAGGACCATCCAGTTGATATGGCGATACGATACAGTTAGCAGTAGCAGTGATTCTGTACTTAATCCTTGGTTGAACAAGCCTGGACGAAGAACGAAATGAAGTCCACAGAGAGTCTCTGATGGCAGAACTTGTCATCCGCAAGAGACGCAGCGGTGGCACAATGATCTGTTCCTGTAAGCAAGGCTTTGGGAGCGGTTCAGCATCTCTCATCTGTCATCAAATTGCTGCATACTCCATACTCTAGTCACATCAAGAGAACAGATTCACATTCACCAGCATGCAACTCTGTGCGTAATTGGAAATTCAGTGTAAACAAAGTTGCTTTCCTTGCTCTTAGACATCAACCAGTAGCCAAAATCAAACTTACACTTGCACGAATTGTCCTTCATGGCCAAAGGCTGATCCCACTTTTCAGCCATTAGGTCAACAACCTCGGCAATCAGAAATCATTCATCAGAATCAGAATATCAGAGTATCAGAAGTTCACAATTTCAGATTTTATTACTAAATTAAATATTGTTATTTTATGATATGATTAAATAATGTAATGTAAGTGTAAGTCACAGTGTAAGTAAGTCAGCAAGTCAGTCTGTCTGTATAACTAAGTCAGAAAATCAGAATATCATGTCAATGCCTCATGCCACTGTCCAAGTTCAAATTTATCCCCATCCACCAATCAACATTGATACATCAATGCAACGGCTCACAAAAAATCCCAAACAGTGAACAGTGTCAGCATTGGCAAACAATGAATTGCGATTGTGAAATTTCCTTTCACTTTTAGTGAGAGTCAGTGACAATGACATCATAAAAATAGGCGGCTGGGGCTTGCAACGCTGATTTCACCATGCTGAACCATGGTGGACCTGGGCTGGCTGGTCAACAAATTAAGACACGGCACAGAACCGGAATTCAATGTCCAAGAGAAACCTTCTTCAATCACCACGTTTGTTTAGATCTTGGGCTGAAAAGCATCTGGGCCCTGCACATGACTATGTTTCTCTTTGTTTCTCCGCTCCGCTTCCTCAGCAAGGGCAGCAACTTCAGTGCCAGTCATGTCATGTCATGTCAATCCTGACTCAAACCGTTCGGAAACTAGCTTGTGGGTTCCCCAAATTGGACGAGTTGACTAGAGACAAGAGATAAAATAAAGACTGGAAAACAAAACATCTTCCATCCCTAGCCAAGCCTCTATTTTTTCAGACTTTCTGGAGTCACCCTGAACTAGAGATGCTGCTCTGACCGAAGCTTTGAACTGGAATCCATTGTTCAGTACAGTACAGTATAGTTATTATTTATAATAAAAGATTAGAAACTATGATTTATAAATAAATTTCAAATGATACATAAACTAACTAGTCATAATCCCTGGCTCCAGAACCGTTCATGCGGGAAAGATTCGCTTTGAGATATGCTTCACTGATTGGCAACCCTGCCAATGCATGGGCTAGAAATGGGACTGAGTCACCACCGCCATTTGCAAAGAGCGATGCTGTTTGCTCCTGCGCCAGGAAACTTCGCCGGAGATTAGTGATTGGCAATGTTTGGTGTGTTTGCGGACATTTGCAAGTGGTTCCCATATGTTTTGATTATGATTCCCACAAAATTGAAATCACTGTCAATTTAAATCTACTTGAACTTGTAAGTGTAATCATGTACTGTAAGAATGCGACTGTGTAACCATATCAATTCATGTAGCCACTGGGCAGCCATGTGATATGTCACACCGCTTACAACAATGCAGCAAAGCTGCTGTCTCATCCCACATCCATGTTTGTGTGGCAACATACTTAGAGCTGCGCTCTGAGTTCGGGATGTGCAACTCGCCATCTACCTTGGCAAAGGGCCCAAACCCCAAACGTTCTGAATCTGAATCCAAAAAGTCATTTTCCATAACTTGCAGCTGCGAGACAAGTCGTTGGAGAAATTGTTTCTGCTCAGCCAGAATGATACCCGCTACATTGAACTTGCTGTTTTTCAGGAACTTTGCATTAAAGGTATCCTAGGTCACAATCCCAACTCACCAGAAACTCGAAAAACGGAAGCACTTCAATGAGCGCACCCACAAAGTAAACTAAGTAAACAGTAAACTTGTTCATCAATCTAAGCTAAGGGTCGCCAAGTTTTTCTGTGAGGTGTTGCACCGGTTTGCCCACCAACCCTGCCTTTTGCGTAACAAGCCCAATGGCTTTGGCTAAATGGCTGGCAGCTGTCGACACCTGGGACTCTGCTATGCGCCCTGGCATAAATGCCGCCGCGCATTGCAGCTCTGCCTAAATGCACATTGCAGTGGCAAATGATATATATTATTATATAATTATATAATTATATTATGTTTATTTATTATTAATATTACGAATTACGACTCTATTATTATTATGAACAATATCGTACCACTCCATGATGTAAAACAGGATGTGAGACAGTGAGACCCAACCCATGCAAAATTACTTGACTTTACTTTACTTATACTTCGAACTTCGAGTCTAGTCTTCGGGTGATCCCCACCCCAACACATTATTTTGAATTCTGCTTTCTTTAAGCTGGCAGAAGAAAGAGGCGGAGACTGAGAAGGTGGACGAGGACGAAGGAGGAGGGTGAGGAAGAGGAGGAGAAGAAGAGGAAGGAGGAGAAGGAGTTGTACAGGTTGTACATTTGTTAAAATCTAGAGACCCGGAAAAACAATAAATAAGGATGCTCTAAAATAAAACTAACTCAGTCCTGCTCAGAAACGTCTATGCTGGCGTTGCCCTGTGTAGCCACCCCCCCTTCTTCGACATCTCTACTACATTCATTTCTTTGTTTGTTTTTTTTGCGTATGGACTGCAGACCAATACGGGCGTTGCTTGTCCTCCTTCGTTTTGCAGCTTGCAGATCTGCTTGGTCAGAGACTTCATCGACAAAGTCTAATGGATCCACGTCGTGCCCCCGTCTTTGCTCCATGTCACCAGCCAAACACACCAAAGCCAAAGCCCATGGCAGAAACTCTGAAAGTGTTGAAAAACTATTCTTTGTTGATAGTTGTTAAATTATATCATATCATATCATTATATCATATCACACTGTTATCACGCAACGTCAAAATACATAAATATTATATTATATTTGAAAAATCCAATGGTTAAATTTGCTAAAATCAATTCAGGCCAAGCAAAAACTGATGCAATTTCCTTCCGTCTTCCATCTTTGCATCGCATCCCGAGCCAAAATGGCCAATAGGCCCGTGCTTTGAGATTTTGGAACTTTTGAGAATGATTGGGTTGAATTAATGGTTTGAAATGAACTGACATGGAGGACATGCGGTGAACAACAAAACAATGTGTGTGGTGGACATGTGACATGTGCTGCATATCATCTACTGCATCTACATTTTGTATTGGCTGACAAAACTTGACAAAACTAAAAAAATGCAACAGGTGGTGCTCAATAAGGCCTATGCCCGGTCTCCTGTCCCGATCCCGTCCCAATCGGCTTCTGATCCGGAGCGTTCCCTGCCGGACCTCCACCACAAGCTCAGGATCAGAGTGTTCCCTGCCCGGCCTCCACCACAAACTCAGGATCAGAATGTTCCCTGTCGGACCTCCACCACAAGCTCAGGATCAGAGTGTTCCCCGCCGGACCTCCACCACAAGCTCAGGATCAGAGTGTTCCCCGCCCGGGCCTCCACCACAAACGCAGGATCAGAGTGTTCCCCGCCGGACCTTCACCACAAGCTCAGGATCAGATTGTTCCCCGCCGGACCTCCACCACAAGCTCAGGATCAGAGTGTTCCCCGCCCGGGCCTCCACCACAAACTCAGGATCAGAGTGTTCCCCGCCGGACCTTCACCACAAGCTCAGGATCAGATTGTTCCCCGCCGGACCTCCACCACAAGCTCAGGATCAGAGTGTTCCCCGCCCCGGCCTCCACCACAAGCTCAGGATCACAGTGTTCCCCGCCGGACCTCCACCACAAGCTCAGAGTCAGAGTGTTTGTTGCCGTGGAATCAGCTGACGCGCTCGCACTCGAAGAGCGTAAGCACATCAGATCATCAGCCCGGGTTGTGACCGGAGCCTGGAGCCTTGTCGCCTGAAATATTACAGAACAAGTGTCATATACTTCTCGGCTACTAGATCTGGCAGAAACTATGTGTGAAAAAAATATACTTTGCCGGGAAGCTCAAGATCAGAGTGTTCCCCGCCGGACCTCCACCGCAAGCTCTCCCCGTGAACATCAGCACTGTATATAATATATAATATATATATAACTTATTTGTTTATTTAATTATTTATTTTTGCAGTCACCAAAATGGACGAGAACATGCAAAAAACAAATTGCAGATTTACGGCAAAAAAGTCAAAATTCTCTAAAATTAGTGAAAATGCAAAAAACAGAAAATTTGCCAAAAAAGTGAAAATTTGCCTAAATTGCGATTTGGCAAATACGGACTTTTTTGCCATAAATCGATATTTCGATGAAAACCAAATTATGTCCGAAAAGTGCCTAAATCAGGAAATGGCTATATTTCATTGATTTCACAGAGACCCCCCCTCACAGGCCCGAATGGCCGTTCTTAAATTTTATCCTCTGAACCAACAACAAGGCCCAGCAGCTTTGCTGTTCTCCATCGGGACAGCTTTCCACTGAACGCAGTGCAGCATAAATTGCCATGAAGCCCCAGAGAAGCGCCAGAATCAGAAACGAAAATCTCCAAGAGAAAAGCTGAGCACTGAATCCTCAAGGTGAGGTCGGCGGACAGGTGAATGATGGTGAATGTGACTGGCCCTTCAACCGTTGGAAAAAAAAACATGGAACAAAAAAAACGGAGGAAAACCATGGGCCATCTCTCGCCGTGACGGTCGGTGACGGTATTTTTTTGTCCTCCAAACACGGGCGCCACCAGTTCTCCAAAGGTGGACATCAGCTGCAGTAAGGCGATGATGGTGAAGCGATCGCCTGCCTCCGGAAAGTAATCCTCGGATGTACATGGGCTAGAAAATTTCCCCAATTTATGGAGGTTTAAATGGGAGAATCATCTGTCACTGCTGGATGTTCATTTGCCACCCCTGATTACCGGAGGGCAGAGGCAATTAAGCCAGACATAACTAGGACATGCAGAATCCCAAGTTATAATTGCGAACATCTTGGAACCCAATTTCTTCCTCTGGCAACCAAATCAAACTTGGCAATGGACCACCAACATCCTGCCAAGGAAAAACCACGTTCGATTGGCTGTTCCGGGTTCCAGAGGCTTAACCTCTGAACTTTGAAGCTTTCCCCGGCATCAACATGAAACATAAACATTCAAAATTCCAAGCTAAGACCTGCCGGCTGCTCTGTTCCCACTTTTTTTTCAACATCAATATTTGCCCGATTTTCTGAAAAGTATACTTGAAATTTCATTCTTTGCCCCAACAAAAATGTCAGAACCCCACCTTCATTCCACACCACCAATCTGTCCCCACGACCTGAATATCAGCCAAAAAGCAAGGCCCTCTCGGAGAATAAACGCAGCTAGCAACTGGTCAACAGCGTTGGTGAATAAAACCCCTAACTTGCTTATCCCATGTGTAATTGGCTTAGGATCCCACACATTCCCACACGAACCACTTACATCCATTTGCGCTGCCACGAAACATGTTGCATTTCTAAAATTTTATACACCCAACCCCATCTAGAAACAGATTCAATTTGTTGAAGCCCAGGGCCCAGACTTGCACCAATTTACCCTACTAGTTAAATATCAATTACACACCCAGTAGCTAACGAATCCCATTAAATCCACTAAGATTCCATTTAATCTCATCAAATCCCAATCAATCTCATCAAACACCGACTAAAATCCCACAAAAAAAACGGATAGAAGCCACGGACCCGAATGCATTTTTTAAAAGCTCACGTAGAAGGAGGGTCCCTACAGAACAATGAAAAGCGAACAGGAGATGCTCGATCGCATCAAAAAAAACTCTTGCAGAACACTCTTGCTTGACATTCTTCTCGGACACTCGTGTGGGACACTCTTTTGTGACACTCTTGTGGCATACTCTTGTGGCGCACTCTTGTGAGACACTTTTAAGGGACACCCTTCTGAGACACTGTTGCCTGACACTCTTGCTCGACACTCTTGTGGCACACTCTGGTAAAAAACACTCTCTCAATACTCTGGAACACTCTTGTAAGACACTCTTGTTGGAAACCCCTTGCTTGACACACCTGGAGCACCTCGCAGTACTACTTTGTACTACAAAGCGTCCACGCAGTACCTCAGAGTACTACTTTATACTGCAAAACTTGCACAGAGTACTTCCCAGTACTACTTTGCACTACAAATCCTGCACGAGGCACTTCCCAGTACTACTTTGTACTACAAAGCTTGCACAAGGAACTCCCCAGTACTACTTTGTACTGCAAAGCTTGCACAAGGCACTTCCCAGCACTACTTTGTACTACAAAGCTTGCACAAGGCACTTCCCAGTACTACTCTTTACTACAAACCTTGCACAAGGAACTCCTCAGTACCACTTTGTACTACAAAGCTTGTTGTACTACAAAGCTTGCGCAAGGCACTTCCCAGTACTACTTTGTACTACAAAGCGTCCACGCAGTAGCTCACAGTACTACTTTATACTGCAAATCTTGCACAGCGTACTTCCCAGTACTACTTTGTACTACAAATCCTGCACAAGGCACTTCCCAGCACTACTTTGTACTACAAAGCTTGCACAAGGCACTTCCCAGTTCTACTCTTTACTACAAAGCTTGCACAAGGAACTCCTCAGTACCACTTTGTACTACAAAGCTTGTTGTACTACAAAGCCACTTCCCAGTACTACTTTGTACTACAAAGCGTCCACGCAGTAGCTCACAGTACTACTTTATACTTCAAATCTTGCACAGAGTACTTCCCAGTACTACTTTGTACTATTACTTTGTACTACAAAGCTTGCACAAAGCACTTCCCAGTACTACTTTGTACTACAAACCTTGCACAAAGCACATTCCACTACCACTTTGTACTACAAAGCTTGCACAAGAAACTTCCCAGTACTACTTTGTACTACAAAGCTTGCACAAGGCACTTCCCAGTTCTACTCTTTACTACAAAGCTTGCACAAGGAACTCCTCAGTACCACTTTGTACTACAAAGCTTGTTGTACTACAAAGCCACTTCCCAGTACTACTTTGTACTACAAAGCGTCCACGCAGTAGCTCACAGTACTACTTTATACTTCAAATCTTGCACAGAGTACTTCCCAGTACTACTTTGTACTATTACTTTGTACTACAAAGCTTGCACAAAGCACTTCCCAGTACTACTTTGTACTACAAACCTTGCACAAAGCACATTCCACTACCACTTTGTACTACAAAGCTTGCACAAGAAACTTCCCAGTACTACTTTGTACTACAAAGCTTGCACAAGGAACTCCCCGGTACTGTACTACTTTGTACTACAATGCTTGCACAAGGCACTTCCCAGTACTACTTTGTACTATAAAGCTTGCGCAAAGCACTTCCCGGTACTACACTGCACTTCACACCTCAAACTTCACACTTCACACCCCACACTCCACACTTCACACTTCACACCTCACTTCAAACGTCAAAATTTTCAAACACCACACTGCACACTTCACACATCACACTTCACACTCCACACTTTGCACTCCACACTTCAAGCTTCAAGCTTCACACTTCACACTCTCCACACTCTCCACTCCACACTTCACACTTCACACTTCACACTTCACACTTCGCACTCCACACTTCACACTTCACACAACACACTCCACACTCCACACACCACACTCCACACTCCACACACCACACTCCACACTCCACACTTCACACTCCACACTTCACACTCCACACTTCGCACTCCACACTCCACACTCCACACTCCACACTCCACACTCCACACTTCACACTCCACACTTCACACTCCACACTTCACACTCCACACTCCACACTCTCCACTTCACACTCCACACTTCGCACTCCACACTTCACACTCCACACTTCTCACATCACCTTTGCTTACTTTCCCCATAGACAGCGCGGCGAGGTAAACATCAGAGAGCCGCGAAGCAACTTTCGCTTGAGTGCCACAAAGTCCCACGCCTGCCACGCGAAATGTACTTTCACACAGCACAAAACATCACCTTTTCTCACTTTCCACATAGACAGCGGGACGACGCAATTAGAGAAAAAAACAAAACGACGAGCAAACAGTCCACCACCCCCAGACCCCCAAGAAAGAAAACAAGAACCCTTCGCTACGCATTCGGGAAAACATAACTGTCAAATTCCACAACAAATGTCATTAAAATCACATTAAACCCCATTGAAATCACAATAACTTCAATTAAAATCACAAACACAAACTCCCGAAATCTATCCAACGCCCATGCTGGTTTTCTTGCAGCCTTTTATAGGTCGCCCAGCATCCCTGGCCATGGCAAAGATGACCGGCTCAATCGACTCGCCGAGGCCTTGAAGCAGTCGACCCAGCAGGAACCACTCGATGTGATCTGCGCAGGCGCAGCATAGACTGGCTGCGCTCCTCAGGTGACTTCGGAATGGGGACTTTCCATGGGGACTTAATGAACATCATGGTGATTTTATGGTGGCTTAATATGGTAATTAGGGTGACTTAATGGGGAAACGTAGAGACGGATATATGTATGAATGGTCGGGGACATAATTCAATAAAACTGACGATCTACGATATATCATGATATATCAAACATGGCGGGCTGCTGAGGAAATCCATGAACTACCACAAATGAAGGTTTCTAGATGGGAAAATCACGGACCTAATGGGGAATTGTCCAGCACGACAGCGATTACCAGAGGGTGATCATGTAGCAAGCGGACGTCGGGTAGCTACTCGACTAACATGCCATGGGAAGATTCAACTATGGCATACCCCATAGGATCCATGTATGCTATATATGGTAACATTTTCCATCAATGTACCCCAAATGTATCCAAATGTTAGCATATATACCATACATGGATCCTATGGGTACTACAGTGGAAAGCTATATCCTTCAATCATCGAATGAGCTCAGTTGGAATGCTGACCATGGCCACAGTCAAACCAAGCATTTTTCGGAGATCCCAACGCCAAGGATCAGCAACGACAAGCAGAACAAGATCACCTGAGTGGATCGGTGCCGTACACACATGCCGCATAGGCATGAGCTGAAGTACAGCTTGTACAGCTAATGTTTATTTATCTTTCTGTATCTGCATGTGTCCAACCAGTGAGGCATATCCTGTCAATCTGCGTTTGCGCTGTAAAAACTCAACAAAGAAGAAACATGTGAAACCCATACGTATCCGAGAATTTCTGTGGTCAAAGTAAAAATCTGCGATTGTCTCGTAAACAAAACCATTAAATCTTGAGCAACTGCTACATGCATCGCATAGATTTCCCCCTGCTTTGCCATGACCGACATGTTGATCCTCCTGCTGGTTTTTATGGGATATCTACGCGTACATATGCGGTCCAACCCAAGAACCAGCCCCTCCCCTTACTGTAGCTATGGAACAATGATCGAATTAAACCGGCCATCTATGCCATTGCTATGTTAAATTGCCGGAAGGTATAGCCCAAATACATCCCATGATTATTATCATTCCAATGATTTCTATAATATACCAATTACTATACCAATTACTATACCAATTACATCTGTTAAAACACCCCATTCCAGCATGCTTGAACCAATTACAACGGTTTATCCCATTATAGGGCCATTGTGCTACGTCCCATAAGAACATAATAATGTGATTATATAAACCATGTCAAGATGGTTGAACCCAAAAAAACAATCAGACGGCGTATATTGTATATCCCATATTATGATTATTATGCACCATTAAGCCACCTTTTCAGGATGATAGTTAAGAGATGTCAAGAGGTAACCATAGTTAATCATAGTTACCCTCTGGTAAACTAACGGAACTATGGAAAATCACCATGTTTAATGGGTACATCCACTATACATGGTCATGTTCAATAGCTTTTCGTATGTTTACCAGAGGGTAACTCCCATTTCACAACCCATGCCATGGTTGACCATGGCTCCTAGCCACTGGTCTTCGCCCAATACGATCTGACAGGCTGGCGGTCAAGATCCCAGCAATAGCTTTCACCACCTGGCAACAACGGCAACGGGGATGGCGTAAGAAAGCGTAAAACCAGCGGGAAATCGTGAAAATTTGGGTCAAACTAAAGAAAACCTGAGAAAATCCACAGAAAACCAAAGGACATGGCGTAACACCCATAGCAGTAAATTATTGCTTAATGCTTTGCTTATGATGTTATATTGATGTTTATATAAGGGATATGTAGACGCATGTTGCCAATGCTCGTTGAAAATTATTGGATCCATCCTGTAATGCACATCAGCTGCCACCGTGCTGGAAGTGAACTCACCATGGGCATAACCATTCACGACCCCAACCGTACCACCAAGGACTCGCATACCTACGGTGGATGGTGGCGAAATCCTGCACCAGACAATAGGTGGTTTATTCCACTATTTATAGGGTTTCAACCATCCCAGGTGGTGCAGGATTTCTTCCATCCACAGTATGGCAGACTGTGAAAGAGATACAAGATGCTACAGGACGCAAAACTAGGTACTGACGCCCTCTCTCTGAGCCTCAGTAATTTGATCACTGTTACAAAGTCCAGAGGCACGAAACCTGCATGTTGAACCATGCCTGAATCAATGAGAACTTTTGAGACCTGAATATTGCGTTTGGTATTTACAGGAGGGCCAGCTTTCATTTTTCTCCAGTGGATTTCAAGTTTTCAAAAATTCTTTTGTGCCAAACAATCACCAGGCCAATCAATCGATTTCAGCAAGTCTAACAGCCCTGAACGGTAGCCGGAACTAGATGGACTCTGGCTCAAGGCTATTCATTGATTCACCTCTGTTTCTTGAATCTGCCACCCAAACAGCTGCTTTTCAATAAATGTCATTGCAGGAGCTGCATGACCAGCCCCAAAAATAAACTAGGCAGCATCACATCGCCATGAAAAGATATTATCGAAGACAATGAGCATCATAATTAAAGCATTATAAGTTTAACATTCATATCATTTTATCAAGCCTATGGCATATTGAATCATATTTGGCTGTTCGTAGTTTTTTTTGCTTCACCACCGGCATCCGATCCCTGCCATCGATGAAAAAATTCGCCGTTCCGCCAGGTGACGAAATTCATTTGGATCGAGGCGCTCATAAGCCTGGAAAACTGGCGTTGCAACTGACCACAAATGGTGCCTTTCATGTGGGTAAAACAATGCCATAAACCATCCCCCAGTCATCACCATTTTTATAGGTGGTATAAACTTACCATTCCCAGTCATGGCTGGTTTATGACATTGTTTTACCCATATTAATTAACTTGTAACTGGTAAAGGGGCCATAACTGTACCAGGGGCGGAGGTTTTTCCAACTTCTGTAACATCTTCTTGGATATCTTAGATTGTAGGTTGTAGGCCTTACTTGTTGGGGGTACCCAGTATGATACCCTTGACCCTGACTGCTTTTGCTAGGCAACCCTTGCGGCGCAAGCAGATCGATGCCCATCTGTGGCAGGCTGGGAGTATACTGATCCTCGGCCAAAGGAGCTGGAGAATCTCTGGATTTCTGCAGGCCCTACGTCTGTTTCACCTCAAGAGCCTTCAAGGGGTGGCAAGTTGCATCCCTACTGCCCAGCAGCTAAATGCCGTGATGTTTGTGCGAAAAACCCACGCAGCATGCCAGGAAACAATGACTTTGTCCGTAAATATGGCATAGGGTATAGACCAAAACCACTGGTCAATCATGTTAAATCCATGGTGAACTCTCATCATCTTTACCCATTTCATGTTACATCATTTTCCTGGAAAAACGACTGGTGCGACTGGAATCCCACGCCGATGTCATTGACATCCCAGCATCCGTGGTGAAGTAAGTGAAGGTGTAGATCAATCCCAGGTAAATCACCCAAGTCTCAGGACAGCCATCCTGTGGCGGGTGAACCCCACAGTGGGCTTACATGATGTGATCTACGTCTATCCCAACATGAAATGGAGGTTATGAACATACCCTCTGGTAAACGTTTACAAAGCTATAGAAAATCACAATTTTTAATGGGTAAATCCACTATTTCTATGGCCACTTTCAATAGCTATTTTGACATACTGTAACCAGAGGGTATATCAACAAAAATCGGCCCAACCGCATCCCCCCGGCGCATGGATTGATCCTGCCCCCTTCGGCGCCTTCACACTTTCATGTTGCGGTGTTTTCTTTGGCAAACCAAAGAGGCAAAATGCAAAGGCCACCCTCACTTCGCAGCTGATTGCTGGATACATGTATTGGCCCAAAATGAAATGGTTACCCTCTGGTTATTTAACATAGCCATGGAAAATGGCCCATAGAAATAGATGGTTTACCTATTAATAGCATGGTGAATTTCCATGGCTATGTTAGTCAAAACCAAATGGTAAAATAGATGATCGATGAAGGATGAAGCCCTGGGTGATAAATCCCCAATTGGAGCTTAGACAAGCGGCTGATAGATCTGATAGTTGGCATGTCTGAATCTGGGTGATATAGCAGCCATGACTTGGTGGCTTTGGAAAGCGATAGAAACCTATAGCTAGACATCAACAATCATCCTCGTCGATCTGGGATCTCGCCCTTGTTTCCATCTACACCAAAAAATGAGAGAAACGATTGCTCTGACATTGAAATGCTGTTTTGTGACCGCTTGGGCCTTGCTGCAGGGGCCCGAAACACATGCAAACATCATCTCGCCAAGGTCCATTTAAAGAATATCTTTGAAACTGATCATTCATGCAAACAAATGTATGAATGTATGAATGTATGCATGTATGTATGCATGTATGCATGGATGCGTGTATGCATGTATGCATACATGCTGCATGTATGCATGTATGCATGCATGCATGCATACATGCATTGTATGTATGTATGTATGTATGTATGCATGTATGCATGTATGCATGTATGCATGTATGCATGTATGCATACATGCTGCATGTATGCATGTATGCATGTATGCATGTATGCATGCATGTATGCATGTATGCATGTATGCATGTATGCATGTATGTATGTATGTATGCATGTATGCATGTATGTATATATATGTGTGTGTGTGAGTGTGATATCTAGATATGCTATTTATCTTTCTTTATTAAATATACATATTTGCCCCCCGCATCCCCCAGAATCAGAAACCAACTTCTCATCAGAACTAGGCACGCCAGGAGCGCAATGAAGCCAAGGATTGCAATCCCTCTGCTCAGCGGTGCCAACATCTCCAGCCCGGCACTGATTTCCTGCGCCACTCGCGTCATCGTCTCTTGGTAGGGCTGAAGTCCCACGCTGAGCTGATGCTGATGCTGCTGATGCTGCTGATGTTGCAGTTCCATGACCACGCAGTGCCCCAAGGGGAGACACATAGCAATGCGCCATGAGAGGAACATGTAGTAGTCACGAGTTAGAGTAGTAATCCACCTGCGCGATGAGGCGATGTTACGGGAACTAATGCGCTGAGACTTGAAGACATGTTTAATACTATATATATATTTACTGTACACATACATGGAGAACATATCAAGAGACCTTGGGATCTAAATGACTTAGGACATCTTCGAAAAGAGACAAAACCAGGGTCTGCATCATGACCTACAGCACTGGGGAGCTAGTCTCCATCAACTTGGATTCCAACAAGGACCTTCAACTTTCTCTTTCTAAAATCCACATTGGAAAACAGTGATTCTTGGATGTTTTCTTCGCCCAAACTTTGGAGATGGAACATTCAACCAAACTCATCCGAACACATCTAACCACAACTTACTGTAATTACTCATTTTCAACAGGGGATGAAAAGCTTCTCCACCCGTGTCCCAAGAAAAAACAAACCACTTCCCAACCATTCACCAAGCTGGGTATGGGTCAAAATTAGGTGCTCCAATACTTAGATGATTGATACTAAACATATGTATATGCCACACACACACACATATATATATATATGAGATCGAACCTGACAATGGTCATCGGCGCCGCGGGAAAATCTCGAATCTCGGATCTCGGATCTCGAATCTCGAATCTAGGATCTCGGATCTCGAATCTCGGATCTCGAATCTCGGATCTTGCATCTCGGATCTCGGATCTCGGATCTCGAATCTCGAATCTCGAATCTCGGATCTCGGATCTCGAATCTGGAATCTCGAATCTCGGATCTCGGATCTCGAATCTCGAATCTCGGATCTCGGATCTCGGATCTCGGATCTCGGATCCCGAATCTCGGATCTCGGATCTCGGATCTCGGATCTCGAATCTCGGATCTCGGATCTCGGATCTCCGATCTCGAATCTCCAATCTCGGATCTCGAATCTCGGATCTCGGATCTCGAATCTCGGATCTCGGATCTCGGATCTCGGATCTCGGATCTCGAATCTCGAATCTCGGATCTCGGATCTCGAATCTCGAATCTCGAATCTTGAACACGAATCTCGAATCTCAGATCTCGTATCTCGGATCTTGGATCGCGAATCTCGAATCTCGGAAGTTGGATTTTAGATCTGGGATCTCGAATCTGAACTTGCCGAAGAGATACCAGTTTTTAGATTCTGCAAGTTCCCTTGGCGAAGATCTTTGTCTGTAGGACATCGTGTGCAAGATGTTCGTGACAGCTTCTGTAGAAGCTGCTGTGCAAGATCCCTTTGCAAGGTTGAAGGCTATTTGTACAAGGTGTCTACAAGAAATCTCCACGCAAGATGTCTGCAAATGTCTTTAAGAAATCTCTAAGTAAGATCTCTGCTCAAGCCTCTAATCTAGAGGAGATCTCTTAGCAAGATCTCTGTTTTCTGCACAAGGCCTCCGTACAAGATCTTTACAGACTCTACAAGAGGTCGTCTCTTGGCAAGACCTCGTACAAGCTCTCTGAAAAACATATCTCGACAAGCTATCTCGACAAGCTCTGTTTACGAGATCTAATGGCAATATCTTTATAAGAGGTCTCCTGGCAAGATCTCTGCACAAGATCTCTATAGGATATCTCTTGGCAAGATCTCTGTATGAAATCTCTGTACAAACTCTCTTTGGAAGCTTTTTTTTGGCAAGATCTAAGTAAGAGACCTCTTGGCAAGATCTCTGGACAAGCTCCCCATATGAGGTCTCTTGGCAAGATTTCTGAAAGAGATCTCCGTACAAGCTCTCTATAAGAGCTCTCTTGACAAGCTCTTGTCCCCAAAGGCTCACACCTGCTACGAAAAATGGACATAGATTCAACAAAAGTAACACGCCTGCTCAGTACTCGAATGAAAATCTTCTTGCCTGATCTACAGACATTTCTCTCCTGTCTTTCTCTTTGGTACACACAGTCCCAGAAGCGCCATCAAGTGTGAGTGCATCAAGTGTGTGTGTGTGTGTGCAGGTGCCAGAGAAGATCCTACAGAGTAGCATCATGCGTGCGCAAGTGCACGAGAAGATCCTACAGTGTAACATCAAGTGTGCGTGTGTGTGTATGTATGTGTGTCTGTGTCTGTGTGTGTGCAAGTGCCAGAAAAGATACTACAGCGTAGCCTCACATGTGTGCGCGTGTGCAAGTGCCAGAGAAGATCCTACAGCGTAGCCTCATGCGTGTGCGCGTCTGCAAGTGGCAGAGAAGATCCTACAGTGTAGCCTCATGTGTGTGCGTGTATGCAAGTGCCAGAGAAGATCCTACAGAGTAGCATCAAGCGTGTGTGTGTGTGTGTACAAGTGCCAGAGAAGATCCAAGAAAAAACAAGCACGTGACACCAAAAACAGCACGGCGCGCCGGTAAAACTAGACCTTCGGAAGAGAGCCTTCTGGGACACCATTTTCGTGCGAGATTCTGTCGAAAACAGGAGATCGAAGGACTTTGGTGCTGTAAGGGTCGCCAAAGTTGCCGGACACCCCGGAGACCACCTTGAATGAACACCAGGCCTTAACCAATAGCATAAGAACTTGAAGTGTGGCCATATACTGTTTAGGGTAACCCATACCAGATCCATCAGAATCATCACCATGAATTCAGGGCCAAACCAAAGGTACTCTTGCCCAATCCTTGTTAGCTCCAGCCAGAATGTGAGCCCAGCAGCATAGGGCGGTGGCCCTTTGAAGTGGCCTGCAGGTGGGAAGCAATGCGGCATCAGATCCAACTGGCGACATGCACCACGCTCTTAACATGCTGCAGCTGAACAAGCAGCAGAAGTAAATGCGGCACAAGCGTGCTGGGTGAATGAGAAAGTGGCAGGGCAGATTGCAGGAGCCAAGTTTGCATTTTGTCACGATGCGGTGAAGAATGCGACTTTGTCTAGGATGCCCTCACTCTGCGTGTCCTTTGAAGCCTTCAGCACACAATGCCATGCACTCCTGGAACTTACACTCTTCAAAAACTGCTGCAGTGTCTCTTTTTCCCAACTGCACTGTGACCTTCTGCTTGTCTCCAGGCTTCAAGATGCCAACCTTCTCCAACTCAATGACGATGGAATCGCGATCTTCCTGAGGAACCTTCACAAGGTCAAAGCTGTTGGTTTTGTTTGGCGTCGGCACAGCTAGCGTAGCTGAAATCAAAAGCTTTGTGACTTTGGCAGCCAGCACATAGGATTTTTCTGTTGTTGGATGAACCTCTCGCACTTTTTCATTCAAGCGCCATTGCGGCATAGAATGGTTCTTCTGCTTGAGGATCCAAGCCAGCATCTTCGTCATCGTGTCTTTGTGATTGCGCAGGTCAGCGACTTGGAGAGGTTCGTCTTTCAGCCGCTTCGCCGGCGGCTCATCATCACTGGCCTCAGGATTTCCAAGAGCAACCTGTGTCAACACATGCTGTTCTTCCGGCTTCTTGTGCGGAGAAGTTGCGACAGCTTGTGATGCACCAGGATCAGGTTGCGAAGGCGGAATGTCGGCGTGCACAGCAAGAGCCTGAATGTCAGGCAGCTTGTCAATGGCAATCGGGAAGCCTTTCAGAAGTTTGACCAATGCTTGACACACAGTGTCTGCATTGTCCTGGTCAAGGTTGGGAAGGGGCCCTTCATTGAAAGGAACGGCAGCGCGCAACTCCTGAAAAGAGACTTCTGGGGAGAACAGTTGCAGCCGGTTGGCCGCCAACATGAAGTTGGGATCATCTTCTGCGTACTTTACCTTTGCCCAGTTTCCATGGCCGATGGCAATGAAGCCAATCAGGGCGAGAAGGATGAGGTCGCAGTGCTTGGCATAGACTTCGGCATCCGTGTTGCTGGCATCGAAGACAAAGCGTTTGTAGGTAACCCTGTCCATGGTCAGAAAGGTGTTGCCGGGGTCAATCAATGTGGCAGCAGCCTGTCAAAGGAAGGAGGACACGGGCTTTACCCAAATCCCCTCTAGCACCCAGTGGTAACAGTTATAGAAACTTAAGACGCACAGAATTCATCACACTCTTAAGGCACGACGAATGAAAAACCCAACCGCCCAACCGCCTTTTGCAGCTTCTCAGCAAATGCTTGGGCGCTCGGCTGCGGCAAGTCCGTCTTAATAAGACGGTCTTTTCGAAATTCGTCCAGCTTTTGAGCAGCGTTCGTGCTGAAGTGGTAGACGGATTGGAACCACCTGGAAAGAGAGAATGCTGCATCAACGGATTGCTGGGTAGCACATGGAGGCACGGAGCTTGGCAGAAAATCACTGAAGAAAACATCTGGATTTACCGCGGCCACTTTCCGCACCATGTCTTCTGGGGAAAGGTTCTGCCATTGATCAGCGGGGACGCTTGCCAAGGACAAGAGGTGGAGCAAGCCTTGCTCAAAGATGTGGATGCCTGGGATGAACTGAAGGGGCCTGGTCTTGTCTTTGCTGAGAAGTGCTGCCTTGGCATCGCCTGCTTTCTTGGCCTTACGGTAATCATCCACCATCTCATTGAAGTCTTGTTGGAAACTGCTAACAACGCCCTCTGCAAACTCCATGGTGTGAATTCCTCGGATCTCGGAGTACCTGCTTGCGGCAGGCCCTACTTCATCGTCTCTCCGACGCTGATAAGGAAAAGCCGCATCAGCAAGCAAGAGCAAGTTGGTTGCAGCCTTGACAATCTCATCATAAGAAAGGTCATTGAAATAATTGGGGTCTTCGAGGAGCAAGTTTTGCATTTCCTGGGCAGACAAGTTCTCTGGGCAGACCTTGCTGCAGACTGATAAGAAATGACCGATCAAGAAGCGTGGGAGTCCCGCAACGCTGTCGCCTTTCTTCCCAATGTCCAGCAACTCTTCGAGGTGCATCAGGACAGCGCCCACAACATGCGGGTTTCGCACATGAAAGCGAGACTGTCCTGTGGCGGGGTTGTTCTTGTAGATGTCGTGGTCGAGAATTTGGTTCAAATCCTCCAAGCCTCCGCCTTTGGCATGTTCGAACGCTTCAGAAAGCCAAGACTTGCCTTCATGCAAGGCCAGGAATGCACGCCCACCTTGCTTCTCGAGGAGGCATCCCAATCCTTGGTCGCAAAGTGAGCAAAACATGGTTGTACATGGTTGTACTTTTTGTGGCGGTGAAGAGTTAGCAGGATCTCTGCTCGCAGAAGTTCATTGAAGCATGCTTAGAGAAACATTCATTACATTGCAGAAGTTCACAAGGTTCCTCTGAAGCAATACTTGTTTCTAGCAGCAGTCAGAAGGAGAGACATGAAACGGTAAAAAAATGAAACAAAACACAAGGCAGCCCAAGCGTCCATAGAAAGTTCCTTTGTTCTGCACAGAATCTCGTTTTTCTGGCTTGGTTGGTGGAACTGGCTCTTCAGCTTCAGGGTCATTGATTGCAAGCGCTCCTTCGTAAGCCCGCTTTGCTTCTTCATAGCGGCGCGAGTCGATGCGATGCCTGGCAGCATCATGCTTGCTTTTGATGGTGTCGAAGTAGTACAAAACTTGAAGGACCAGCCACAGGGCAATGGATTTGCCATCCCCAGGTTCACCATGCTGAAGCATCAGGATGTTGGGGAACTTTCCTAAGATGCCTCCAAAACGGACTTGAACGGCGTTCAGGACCAGTGACAACATGATGAGAAGGTGCACAAAGGCGCAGCTCTGATGCAAGCTCGTGGCCCGCGCTAGGGCCCCAGCGAACTGCCAAGAACAGGGCACAGTTTGGGCCATAGTCTCGGAAGGGAAAGGGCACATGGTCTCTAAGAGCTTTGTGGCTTGGCGCACATCTTTGCCATTCATGGTGCGCTCCTCAGGCATCGCTGGCGTGTATTTCCCTCTTTTCGCAGCACGTGCTCCACAAACCAAAGCCAAGCAGAGGAAGTGTCGAAGTGGGGACATCTTACAATGCGTGCACCGAGACAGAAACCTTGGATGCCTCCGTGAGGGCAAGGTGCTTTTGAGCAGAGCCGGCTCTTGCAGCAACTGAGTTTGGCTTTGGAGATGCATGTGTTCGTGGGGCAGGTAATCAACACATTTAAATACGCAATGTTCCTGGAGGACACCATCTTCAGTTTGACTCTTGGGATGTTGCCTACGTTGCAGAGCTGACTTGCACAGCTTTTGTGAAGCGCAAGCCTTGCGACAGTGCTGCATTCTGTCAGCATCAGCGCACCGTGCATCAAACCTGCTTCAGGGAGGCGCGGATCTGATGAGACAAAGGCCATTTTCTGCCTGGTGACTCTTCCTATTCACGGCGCAAGACTCAACGCAACCAAAAAAACAAGTTGACTTTTATTTGGCTTAATGCGATTTGAAGCAGGTAGCCCACTGCTGCATCACTTGCCCAACTTCTTTCCACCCAGCTTCGCCGATTCGCCCCAGGTGGCGCACCACGTCACATCATCAACATCATCATCATTATCATCAGCAGGAGCATCAGTGACATGTCCTTTGCGCCTTGTATACAGTTGGCCAGTGAAGGCTCCGATGTCGCAGCGCTGTATACCTTGGCGCCGCGGATGGGTGACAAGCGGGGTACTATACGCGTTCCCACAGGAACAGAACACACACTTTAATTAGGCTTGATCATGATGGATATGTTTTAAAGCGCTTTTCTATCTGATTTGCAAGTCAAATGGGGCGTTTAGAGGCAGATAAAGATGCCAATGCTGTCAGGGACCTTCTCCGCCTACCAAGTTGCTTCGCCTTGGCTCATGGGCAACGGGAATGCTAGACATTCTCATACAGGCAGTCGGTGGGCAAAAGACAGGGATTGCCATCCAGCAAAGATAGGGTAAAGACAGACAACACAGCTAAACCACTGGACCTGCGGGCTACGGCGAACCAGCTTGAATCTTTTTTTTTTGGGAAATGCATGTTTTTACCCTATGATATTCTCTTTCCCATACCGCCTCTTGGCAACACCTCGCAAAGAATAGAGAAAGCAACGCATCCCTCCAAAAGTCTTTGCGCAAGGATGGCGCGTTGCTGAATTGAGTTTCTTCATTGCGTCGCGGAGTCAGACTGACCGGCTCCTTTGATGGCAAGAAACCGTTTGGATTGAGAGTACCACAAGGCAAATGTATGGTTGAACACAAATGATAGGGAACTCGTCGCGCCGCAGCCTTTCCCACATGCGGATGTGATTAGTTTGGGCAGGCGGGGAGGACCCCAAACTCAGCAAACATGATTTTGAAACATTTTGGACATGATTTGGAAGGAAGATGCAACTGTAAGAGCGGTCACCTGTACCCAACGGTCATGAATCCGATTCCTTTTCCACTGTTAAAGCCGGCAACCTTTCATCACAGGATGGTCAGTATGGACGTGCTCAAGTCCCAACTTCATTGCCCAAACGCTTGGATCATGGAACCCTTGGGGCCGGTCACTTCAACCCTTCACATCTTAATGCAGCCAGCAACTCCAAGTGGGCTGCCTTCTCGTCCGCCAACTGAAACCAAGCCAGAGGCTTTGCTGTCGCACCTTGGGCTTGGACCATGTACCTGGAAGGCAGGCGAGATGTGCAAAAATTTGGGGCGCTTCAAATGGGAGCTTCAAACTGACCACTGCCAGATTCAAATAGAACGTTACCATTGAATAACGATTCGCCACTCCAAACGTTTACCGGGTATTGGCTTGGAACCGCCCATATGTCAATGCATCACCGGTGTCTTGGAGTGATTACTGATTCGAAACATTGTTTTCTTCCGTGTATCACGGTGTCTTGTCAGCATGACATCGTCAGGGTTTGCTTACAATGACGGAATTGGCGGGCCACGCGGGGAAGTCTGTCTTTCACAGCGCTCTTCCCCTCTGCTCAACGGCGCCCAGGTGCGGCCGCTGGTCGTGCACAATGAAAACCTGGAGGCATCAGAGCTGCCAGACATGACTGTCGCTGAATGAGGTGCGAAATCGCAAAGAAAAAGGAAGAGAAAGTTGAGGTTTCTGGGCTATCCTTGGAAGTGCATGAGGATCTGGCATGGAGAACACCTATTTTCAGAAGGTATTAAGAGATATGAAACATGTGAGGAACAAACGGCAAGAACAAAGAAGTCACGGGTAATGATTGCGTAGCAATTTTTACCCACTGCGAGTCTTGTCAGGATCATGCTGCATCTTGCCTTTGGCAAATCGTCTTCGCAAGCAGTCAGCCTCTGCCTCCAACCAAACATTGTGCTGCTGGAACAAGGTGCGCCAATAAATGGCAAAGCGACCAGGTGGCATCTCCAAGCTGGATTTGGTTCTTCCTGTGATCCAGCTGTTCAGCTGTTCGCACGCTTCAGTGTTTTTGTTTTTCAGCAGCGCCGCATTTTGCGGTGTGTCCGGGTTTGTCTGGGGAAGATTCTTCAAGCACCACGTATGATTGCGCTTGTGGAAGTGGTCCAGAACCAGCCCAATTTGTGAAAAGTTGGTAGACCATGGCGGCCTGCTATCCTTCTTCTCTTGCACTGTTTTCCACAGCTTGCAAGCATTATCATAGGCAACGCAAGAAATGGAAACCCCACGCGTCTGCATGTCTTTGAGAAACTGAAGGAGAAAGACGTACACTAATTCCATTTGCTCCCCACGCCACATCTCGATGAAGTCGGCCAACAATCCGCAACTAAGCACACAAGTCAAAATGCCTCCTGTGGTTCGGCGGCGGCGGTGGGTATCTTTGTCGACTGTGCACTCAGTGGGCTCTAACTTGGCAGGCTTGGCAGGCAAACGTGGCTTCTTCTTGACACGCGCCTTCTTGGGCGCCAGAATGCTTGAACAAGATGCATCGTTTTTTCGCAGCCACCGAGCTTTTTGTCTCGAGCCCTTGGCTTTTGCAGCTTTTTTGTTGCGATGATCTGTCTTTTGTGGCAAAAGCCCTCTTTCAAAGGTCAGGAGCAAATCTTTTCGCACCTCTTGGCGCGGCAGAAGCAATTCCACTACCTGCGAGGCATCAGAAGGATCTTTGCATTGCACGACGTACATGATCTCAAGGCCTTGGCCGTCAGCATCCTCGCGCTCTTCTGTGCCAAGCACGGAAAGCTGATCGGCAATGAGGTGGTCATGTTCGGGCAAGTGGCGGCATGCAGAGCAATGCTGGTGCTTTGCGTGCGCAAAGTTGGTGCAGCCAGAAGCGAATTCTACGCCAAGGTCTGGGAAGGATACTGTACCATCTGTGCCTGTCATGGCCAGCGGGGGTAGGAGGGCGGAGCTACAGTACTTGCAGATTTCTAGAAAACTGTATGAGAATAAGCTGCTTCGGAACCTCACACCCAGGACGCCGAGTCTTCGGGACCTATGTTTGTCAAAGAGCGGGTATAGGTCCAGAGAAAGAAAAGTCTCAAGCATTTTCAAGCCAAAGTCAGATTTTTTTAGGGGTCGCTCGCGAACTTTATTGTAGCCCACCCACACACAAAAACCACGGAAGAAATTAAGAGAAGCCGGCACCGGGTGTACACTCTGTCCTGGCCTGCGCAAATCAGTCGCCGAGCGCCAGCCTTCCCATCCACAATGACGCAAGGATTGTCACGACAGCGAGGGCATGCTTTGATATGGGCCGCAACCCAATCTAAATGCTGCTCTCGGATGGCCGCTGTATGCGCTAACAAGGAAGCGTCGAAGCCGGCTGGGGTCATATCCCAAACAATAGGCTCAGCTAGCTGGCCTGCCATGTCAAAGGCCCTCCAAGAATACCAAGCGGACAACAAGTTGCTGATGGTATGCGGCAGCTGAGTTCTGTCTGGGCCCAAGAGCAAATCCTGCTGCCAAGCCTCTGAATGACGCATGGCCCATACCAAGACTGCAGCCTTCATCGACCCTCCGCTGAAATGCAAGCTGTCAGTGAGGTGTTTGAGAAGTGCTATTTCAACCGCAAAGAAGCTCCGGTAGCGAGGTATAATGAAAAAGCCATCTGCGGCGGATGACTGACATTGCAAATTTGATATATGCCCGAAGCCAGACTGTTGCCGCTTGAAAGACCAATTCCCCAAGAAGTACTTGCGGCAAGCCGGGCACTGCTGCTCCACAAAATCCGCCCACAAGAGGCCTGCGTTCAAAGAGTAAACCTTGTAGCGATTGCTACTAGTCCTCCGAGACGCAGCCGCATTGTTTGCAATGGTGGCTTCGGCAACTGGGGCTTTCTCCCGAAGATCATGGCCGCAAGGACATTGGGACCTGGCACTGGACACCCGCACCACAGGGAGCGTCGGGCAATCCTTTTGCAAGTCTTTGAGAGAGGACAACAGTGGCGCCACAGTGCGCTGTCCGCACGTGAGCGCTGGCAAGTAACGAGCAACTTTCCACACCACATTCTCCGAGCTATTTGATGCTAGAGACTGCTTGTGCCAGGCCCATGCTAAAGATTGCAACACAGCTCCGGCAAGGGGGATGGGCACGAGCTGAAGAATCAACACTACTGTTGCTGCGGCGCTTGCCTCAAGAGGCTGCAGAAGAGCTGCCCATGAAACTTCTGCCATGGCAACAGAAGGAGTGACAAGCTTACTGCAGTGCAAAAAAACACAAAAGGCGTCTTGAATTGCTGAACGTTGGTAGCCAGTGCTGCTAGTCATGGCTGTCTAATCTGAACTGCTCTTCATGTGGCCACTTATTGCTGTTGGGCGTTTCTGCGGCGGATGTATGATGGATTACACTCGAAGTGGCCTGTCCCAGTTGAAGTTTAAAAGGGCCTATAGTTCGCTGAAAACAAACTGGAGGAGAACGAAAGAAGAATCCATTCTAGGGCCCTCTGGCAAAATTTCAGCGGGGCCCACCAGTGAGTCTGCTGCATTTCATCCCGCCGAGGTGCGGTAGAGCATCTCTGCGCTGTCTCATTTTTACTCTTTGCACCACACGATACGCGATGGCCTCATGCAGTTCCAAACGGGGTTCCGAACTTAACACGTGTAAGTCAGTCATTAGGTCACCATGCCTTGGTCTGAGGCAAGGCGCACACATCAAACTCAAACCGTTTTGAGAGTCTGAGTGAGTCTGCTGCATTTCATCCTGCCGAGGTGCCGTAGAGCATCTCTGCGCTGTCTCATTTTAATCAACGCGCCACGCGAAAGGCGACGGCCTCAGTTCCAAACAGAGTTCCGAACTCAGCCTGTACGATATTTGGTCACCGCTTCTTGGTCTGAGGCAAGACCCACACATCAAACTGAAATTGTTTTGAAACATGTATATAGGGAACAGAGTAACTTCCAAATTCCACGACTGAACCTTCAACTAGATTTGGCGATGCAGGCGCTATATATCAGATCATGAGGAATGCGTGATGGGTGGCACACACGAGATCGTATTCAGAGTATACCCAATTCACACGCTTCGCGCATGGGAAAACACCTGAGAAGAGAAGAAGGTGGTATGAGACAATATATGAAGTGGAAATTCCGAAGGGGCTACAGTAAAGACACTGCCAGCCGTCGATCAGAGGTGGAGGGCCTGTGAATTGGCCCATTTGCCACTACGGACTTGTAAACTGAAGTGATGTTACCTGCAACAGCTTAAAGAGAACAGCTTGTTGTGACAACTAGCAGGTGCAGGAAAGTTGGCAAGTCTGCCTTCTCACTTCTATCCGCAGCTTCATTGCGTGTGTGCCAGATGCCCCTGCGATTCTTGGTTCCAATGTGCACATGGAGCGAGTGCGCTGAAGTGATATTACCCGCAACCGCCTGAAACGAACGGCTTGTTCATGACAGGAAAACTGGCAAGTTTCCCTTCCCACTTCTATATCTTCTATCCGCAGGTTCGTTGCGTGTGTGCCAGATGCCCTTGCGATCTTTGGATCCAATGTGCACATGGAGCGGGTGCTCTGAAGTGATGTTACCTGCAACAGCCCGAAGGGAACAACTGGAACTTTCAACCTCCCCTCGCAAGTTTGCATCCAAACTTTCAACCTCGTCTCGCAAGTTTGCATGCAAACTTTCAGCCCCGCCTCGCAAGTTTGCACGCAAACTTTCAACTCCACGTTCCGAATTACCTTAAAATTAGATGACATGTTTACCTTTAAAATTACCTAATTAGGTAGGAAATAAAGAATTAACACGAATTATACAACTATGAGGCAGGAAATTGCCTAACCTGATCTTTTGGGTGTCGAATCTCGAATTTCGGATCTCGGATCTCGGATCTCGAATCTCGGATCTCGGATCTCGGATCTCGGATCGAATCTCGGATCTCGGATCTCGGATCTCGCATCTCGGATCTCGAATCTCGGATCTCGGATCTCGGATCTCGAATCTCGAATCTCGAATCTCGGATCTCGGATCTCGAGTCTCGAATCTCGGATCTCGGATCTCGGATCTCGGATCTCGGATCTCGGATCTCGGATCTCAGATCTCGAATCTCAAATCTCGGATCTCGGATCTCGGATCTCGAATCTCGAATCTCGGATCTTGAATCTCGAATCTAGGATCTCGGATCTCGGATCTCGAATCTCGGATCTCGAATCTCGGATCTTGCATCTCGGATCTCGGATCTCGGATCTCGAATCTCGAATCTCGAATCTCGGATCTCGGATCTCGAATCTGGAATCTCGAATCTCGGATCTCGGATCTCGAATCTCGAATCTCGGATCTCGGATCTCGGATCTCGGATCTCGGATCTCGAATCTCGGATCTCGGATCTCGAATCTCGAATCTGTCCGTTGTCAAGTGCGTTCTGATATATATATATATATACTGAAATCTGTGGTTCCATAGGCTTTAAATAGACCCATACACACCCATAACTGAGTGTAATGGGTGGAAAAACACCGTTCCGTTCAATCCCACGTGCTGCATGAAATGGCCCCTGCCTCCGAGAGTGGACGGGTTCGGTCTCGAATTTCTGCCCTGACCCCCTTCCGGAAGGGTGGAAGGAGGCTGAGCCAAAAGGGCTGCGAGGTAAAGAAGTGGTAGGAACTACAGTAGACACTACAGTAGATGGACAAACAAATCAAACCCTACAGACATCTACCAAGTAAAACCGCACACCCCAAACTTCAATGTTGAACGAAAGTCTATGTAGCTTCCCTCTGCGTTCAGGGTTTGATTTGTTTGTCCACCACACCCAAGCGTGCAGCCCAAAGACAACATTAAAATTTGGGGATGCGGGGGCGACAACAATACAGCCTTTCGATATTTGTACTCCAGACATCCCATATCCATGTGTTTGTGCCTATGTATGGTGTGTGCCTATGTATGGTGTGGAAAGCGCCACGGGGTTTCCACAGCTAACGGCGTGGGATCCCATTGGACATTCCCACCAAAGGACCCACAGCCACTTGCGGGAAGGTATGGTAGCCTCGGCAGGTCAAGTTCCCCACACTTTTTAACGGTGCCATGGTCAAAACACGGGAATGGGGCATGGTCATGGTCCATGATCTTCGCTGTTTCATGGGAATCCATTTTGGCAAATGGATGATCCGAATCCCCATTGTCCAGCTTTTCAATTCTTCATCCTTTCTGATTTTTTTGATGTGGATCGTTTCCCATGAACCATGATAAACATCTATATAAACATCTATAAACCATCTATATCGTGGATGACCAGCCCGCTTTCGCAGTTTACCCAACATTACCACGCCCGGCCCGGGGCCCGGTCAACTCAAGAATTTCACCGGGTTCTGTTTGCTGACCGAACCAATGACCCACCCACGGGTGACCCATGGTTTACCCAGAACCGTTTTTCAGGAAACTTCCCTATGTTCCACGGAAAATTGAGTGTTCACAACAACCAGATTGGTATGGCTCAAAAAGATATGCCTCTAGACAGACCCCCAAAAGTCAATGGTCAACAGACAAAATGACAACTTGAGCGGCCCCCCTGCTTTCTTGCTGGTGAACCATGTCATGAATTCCCCAAGCATTCCTCATAGATTTCTCATCTTTGTCGCTGGTTTTGGGACAATTCTTAATTAGTCAGTTGTCCAAGAAATCCAATGTCTAAGCCATCAGCACAGATTATGAAGATCAACTACCCCACTTCTGCCGAGTAAATCCCCAAGCGTTTGCTGCTTAATTAATTAAATATGCTTAGGTCACCAATTTTGCAAGTACGATTACCATCATCCCATATCCCTCGTGTTTTACTTACAAAAACCTGGGAAAATCGCCCGGAAACCGGGGCATCCGGCCCCAAAAACTCTCATATCTGGGCAAATTGCAATATTTCACTGACCTGAAACTTACTTTCTGCCAGATGATTCATGATGATTCCCATACATTCACCATGATTCCAAATTTCTTTCACGTGCGGTCCCGTAATGGTCCCGTCACCCGCATCTCTAGCCGAGCCGCCCAAGGTCACCCTCAACCACGTCCCGAAGACGCCGCCCAGCACCAACGCTGCGGCGCCCACGAAACGCCACGGCGTGGCGTCTCCGTTCGCCAGGCGCAGCTGGGGTGCGGTGAAGGGAAAGGAGAGATCCAAGGCGAAGGAAATGGAGAGAAATCCTAGGGTAGCTGGGGTTAGCGAAGTTGATATTTTTGAACTCCAAAATCTATCAAAAACTAGGGTTTATGGCAAGTATAACTGTAGTTGATAGGGGTTATGAACCAGCTTGTAATTAACTGGGTGACCCCTACCTTGTGTCAGATTGGAAGATCATTTCGGGAGATATTTGCGAGAACTAAGCAAAATCGTGGGGCTCTATGGATTTGGATTGAACATGATTGAACATAAGATAAAAGTATCAACATGGATTCAAACGGGCCTTTGAAACTGTGAAATTCCTGAGGTTGGAAGAAGATGTTTAAGAAATGCCCAGTTGCGGATTTATGGTGATGTATGACTCATGACCCATCATGACCTATCATGATCCTTTTTTTGTTGGTTTCTTAGCCTGATTTCTGTCAAGGAATGAAGTCCGGAGTCCTGAGAAACGGATGGACTTCAAGGACAAAATCAACAAAACGGATTTTGGGGGATGATTTTCACCGGATCCTATCCACCTCGTATTAGAACAATCCCCATAAACCATGATTTAGTCTATTTGATGGTTCGGAAACTCTAAGTAGCTCCTTGGCTCCCCATTGAATGGGGAATATATAGGGAATATGAATACCCCTAGCTCCTTAGCTCCCTCCTAACCACTGGAGAGTAGTGCGAAATGGATTACCTTAAACTCATGGCTGGTTGAGGCGTTCATCGTTCCCCACGTTCCTTCCCACGGTCCTAGACTCTGCGCGTGCGAGGATGGCATCCCAGGATCGATCTTACGTGCACCGCTGGGTCGGGACTGATTGATCAGCACCTGCCATGGATGGTTTCAACATGCTTCAACCAACACAAAAAAAAAGGCGGCCCCGCAAATAATGGATGGTTCATACCTCAGAAGTCGTTGTTGGTGGTTGCGAAGCGCTTGATCATGTCGATATCATCCCTCGAGCAAACGGGTTTTGGGACTAATTCTGCGTGAAATAGTGTCCAATGAAAACGATGCTACACTCAAAATGTTTTAGAACATATATATATATATATAATATCAATCTACCTCTATATTACGCAGCCTCTACATCACTCAAAACCTAAACCCATGCCCATATCTAATAATTCTATTTGATTTAATTAATATACCCTCTCATATCCTTAGAGGATCTTGGTTTTATAGCCTGGCCATGGCCTTCAAAGCCTTGCAGCTGGCCGCGGCACAAACGGAGCCCAGCACACACCAGCAGGTTGCCTGTCGGCCACGGTCTTTAGGGTCCTACAAGGCGGGTTGGTGAACATAACTAGGTGAATTCTACAAGGCATCCTCTATTGGTAGATATATCGAACTATAGTTCATGGAACTTTTTAATAAGCAACTTAGAACTCGCGAGCACAACATTGCGGGGATTATGGGCGCTCCCAGAGGATTCCATGATGATGATGATGATGACGATGATGATGATGATGATGATGATGGTGCTGCTGCTGCTGCTGCTGCCGGTGGTGCTGGTGGTGGTGCTGGTGGTGGTGGTGGTGGTGGTTTTTGTTCACGGTTTTGTCGCTTCCAGTCTTGCGAAACTCCCTGAGTGTAGGGTGGGTATCTTGTTCATCCAGCTTGTGATAGGCCCAGCTACACTGTCGCGACGCCACAGGAGGATGCCAAATACTGCCCCAGAGACCAGCCACTTTGTGCCGTCGTTGATGAGGTGTAGGATACGAGTCGCAGTGCCATGGGAAGGCATTTAAAGTAAACCCTGGCTGCCATAAGCCATTTGGGGATGGTTTAGGGCGTTCATAAAAATGGTGATGACTTGGGGATGCTTTATCATTCGGCTTACCATACTAGGGATGGTGACTGATGGCGCCAATCAAAGAATATGAAAGAAATGCCGCTACACTTCTTGTTAGAGTGAAACACCTGAAATGCTTACACCATCTTCCTGCATCGCAGCCAGATATTCACAACACCGAATACGCCAACACCTTTACTTACAGAAAAGTTAACGTAGATATTATTGTGAAGGGCAATCGGCAATGACTGCACACTAACATAAAGATCAGGCATAACCATGGGGAGCCTTCGTGCCCCCGCCAACCTGCCCAGAAGCTGCATATATACGCATATATCACATCTTGTGACATCACACCACAACATGTGTTTTCTCAGTCTGAAAATATTAGAAAATATGATAATTACCACAAAATCTGATGGGTGTTCATCATTGTCCCTATTAAAATTGCCATTTGGGGGATAGACACTTCCCCATTTCTCACTCATACGTGCTCATTAGCCGAAAAGCTGCGAGAGAACAAACAACGGTCACAGTGCTGGGAACCCGACACTTTCGATGATTTTCAAGGAGGAACTTGTACAAACGATTCCAGCATATTCCAATCAAAAAAGTTCATAATTTCAGAAGCAAAAAAGGTGGTTGAATGGGATTTAATGGGATACTTCATGATAATTTGGCAAAGCCAACAGTAAACAATCGGTCATGCTTATACAGATACACTGTAAATGTATATAAATGGGTGGTCTAAACCATCCGTCAACTGCCGGTTTACTATTGGGGGTTTACCACATTACCAGGCTATCCGGCTATCCCAACCCTATGGTTTTCTGCATCAACATACAGTTTCTTGAGTGGCTCAGTTTCTCCGTTTCTCCACATTTTTCCCATGCAAAAATGTAGTAAAGTAATCTCATACACGACCCATATGAATTGATGGTTGGAATCCCAGCCATAAAAATGTTGCCGTCAGCCTTCACCCTTTTGGGGAGCCGATGGAAATGGGACGACTCAAGGAATATTTGAATAGGGATTGATAGCATACCCTCTGATTTAACATTTTTCTATGGTATAGATGGCCCATTTATAGATATTTTATATCTATCAAAAATGGTGATGTTCCATAGTTTTGTTGAATTACCAAAGAGAAAATTCAAAGAACGGATCTAAATTCAAAACAAAACTGCTCCTGGATCTGAAGTTTTGTCACATTTTAAGTCCTCTACATGCTTCAAGGTATCCATAGTTATTCTTGCGACCAGTAGCTTATATTTTTTTATTGGGGTCGTCACTGTCTTATCGCTACAAAAGAGGCATGTGTTAAATCATTACCACCATTCTGGCAACAAGTAGCTGATCTTTTGTTTTGATAAAGTTAAGGCGACAACAGCCACATGCAGAGTACAAACGACTTACTGCAAACATTGAAAAAACACATGTAGTTATAGTTTTTAATTCACGCATTCATCGCATTAGATCATACATATCCTCTGTAAAAGTCAATGTCGCAGACATGTTCACCGTTGTTTATTTTTAAACAAGAAACACTCCATATCAATATAGATGCGTTTGTTAAAAAAAAAAAACATACATATTGGTTTTTGTGCTGTAAAAAACAAGGTACATATGTGTATATGTGTATATATATATAATACATACTTAAAAGCATTATACATATAATCACGCACACACACATATTAATATATATATATATACATATGCACACACACATAATATATGTATATATATATACATACATACAGTACACATATTCATGTATTACATTCATCAAACTTCACACCCCGATCACGGCACATCGCCCCTTCACCATGACCCCTTCGGCAGCCCCACTGCCCAGTGGCCGCGTCACCGGACGTGACTCGCTTGGTGCGGTCTTGGGCCTAGGTGGATGACGTCACCATGGAACGGCATGGGAAACCCATGGTTTTTTACCGGCGAAAAATGGTGGTCTCATGGAATTTAATGGGGCTTAATGTGATTTCAATGGGTTTCGATATGTTTAGATCAGCTAAGTTGTTTCCTTGTCTCCAATCATTGTTGAGTTGATTATCTAGATATATCCTAAGATTGAATTACAGTATATATAGTTGGATGGGTCTAGGAACCAATTTATAGCTGGGGGGAGTTACCCTCAAACCACAAGCTTTAAGTTGTCGTTGATTGCTGGGTATTGGACAGGAATCTGACGTTCCAAGAACAGATGGGTTTCACAGAGTTTCACCATCCAAATAATCAGGCCCAACACCCACAACAACATGTACAGCCATGTACAGCATGTTTTCTTGCTGGATATTGATAGCTTAGCGCAGAAATAAGCCCTTGGTCTACCAAACAAGGTCTACAGAGATCTTGGTGTTTACACTGGAGGGATGAACCCAGACCCGGATAGGGATGGAAGGAAAACATCCAAAACCGCCGGATGTGGATTGCACCAGCAAGCTCTACACAATATATTGATATAGTAACAAATGTACATATGGGTAGATGTAGATATACACATGCACACGGACAGGTAAGAGAGAGAGAGAGAGATATGTATATATAGTATGCAATTACCAACTGGTTATTTAACATAGCCATGGAAAATCACAATTTTTAATAGGTAGACCATCTATAAATGGGTCATTTTCCATGGCTATGTTAGATAACCAGAGGGTATATGCGTGCTTGTATGTGCCCGTGTTGTGATTTCCAGGTTGCTCCCACATCCAGCTCAAGTGCCCATTTTCTGGACTGATCGTTGCCGCCGTTGTCGAATTGGGACTGGTTGTCGCGCAGTGTTCAATGGTGTTTCTGGTTTCATTAACTAAAGGGGTCGCATCACCGCCCAACCCCCCATCCCCAAAAACTAGAAGCAGCAAGCACTGGGATATCGTGGAACAACAGAGTTGTTCCACATCAAAGTCAGGTATCCGATGAAATGGCATGAACCCATAGTCCATTGAAGTCTGCAAGCCTATAATATACTATAATATGGCAAAGAAGACTTCGATTTGCCTATATAGATGCCCCAAACGGTGGATCAATCAATGGGAAAACAGGATACATCTTCGGGAAATCCGATGGAAAAAACAGCCAGTAAACTCCCACCACAGTCACTGCGAGACCGTCCGATCTGATTCGATGCTGCTTCGCCTTGGGCGAGATCTGAATTTCAAGGCAGCAGCTTGCACGCGACGCCTTATTCTGAGTCCCGAGGTTGTTTGGCCTCAACTTTATTTAAGTAACCCAAATCTGACGGGGGAAGTTTACGAATCAAATGCCAACATTGTATGAAGGGTCATTATCTTGGATGTGTTTGAGAGTGCCTAAACAAAAACCGAAAATGCTCCAAAGAGTTTCCACATGTGGAAATCCCCACTGCTCTGATCAAGGTACCAGATGGGATCTGCCTGCCCTGGTGAAACGAGGAAAAAACGATGAATCGGCTCAGGATGGAGAAAACCTGACACGCGGTGAGTCGAGTGCTGCTGGTTGGGTTTTTAGCCACGACTAAGGGACGTAGATGGATACAAAAGGCAAGAGAGGATCAAGTGAGACAAGATGAGATAAGATGAGATAAGAGAGAGAGAGATATATATATATATACATACGTATAAACAAACTGATGAATTGAATGTATAGATTAATGTTGACCTCTGATTAATAACCCCCTCCGCTCAACACCCCTAGATAGAAACTCAGAAAAAATCTCGATTGACTTTAGTTTTCGAAATCGTATTGCCAATAATTGCTTGATCGAAGACACAATTGGAGGAAATGCGCGTACACCGGGATGAGAAAAACAAACTAGTATTATTGTCAGATGAGCATAATTCAAGGTTTCCAGGTCAAAGATTTTTGGGTGACAATTATTCAGGATACAGTATCCATATCCACAAAGGAGGCAAACATTAGCTCTGTTAGATTGGGTAGAAACAGTGTAGGTTACCAGGTTAGATACGTAAAATTGTGTGTATATATATATATATATATATGTGTGTGTATTCATACGTATACAATATATATATATATATATATGCTGTAGATTAGAGACATACACATATGTAGACAGATCGACAAGCAAGATCAAATCAGGGTATGATAAGGTAAACTTCAATATTATATATAATATGTTTATTCATACAACATCAATCAACATGACATAATAAATTAATCCCTTCTTCCTATTACTAAAACCCCCCCAAAAAAAATAGGATTGGTGTGGCACTTCCGGTTTTATTGGGTTGGACACAATCGGATTCTTAATTGTTGTAATTGAGAATCAATAGGAGAACAGGATGGTGAAACAATGGGTTCAACCCCCTATTAATGAAAATATATTGCCACCTGGATGTTTTTTTATTAGGGACCCATCTCACAGTTTTATTTTTATTAAGGTTCTCATTGGAATATTGGGGGAAGGAAAGCTTCGAAATCCAGTTTTTGGCAATATTTTATAAAGATTTTATGCAATAAGGGAATTGAATTTGAAATCGATTTTTTTTTTTAATTATATATTAGGGTTTTCATTGGAATATTAGGGGCACCCTAATACAAAATAACCCCGGATGGTATTTTAGTAATAGGGAGAGTAAACAAAAAATAAAATGAAATCAAACGCACTAAAATCAAATCTAATATATGATTCGACTGATGTCACAGAAAGGGTGATTGACTAATTTTGATTGGGTAAAAAATCGAAAGTACAACTAGTTGGTGGTTTCAATTTCAACCCATCCCAGAACGCAAGTCCACAACGTGGGGATTGAGAGGAAGAGACTAAATTATTCCAATCGAACAGCACCTTCACCAGAAATAAAAGGGAAGCAACAAAAATTGGAACATCCCGCATCAATAATGCGTATAAACAACAAACATAGACCCTGAAAGAGTGGCTTATCCCCAAGATCATCAGCCGCAGATCACCATCAGCTTCGGAGACCTCACAGCTAGATAGACTTAGAGATGGGCGAAGAAAGTCTGAGAAGTTCGGTCTTTCCATAGATCCTGTCTTCATGTCATACCCGATCCAACCATTCATATATCGCAAAGTAGAGAACCAGATTCATGAAAAAAATGGGGTAGCTTATTTTCATACAAGCCAACTCCATTATACTGGTTGGTTTATAGGGATTCCCCGTTCTTGGATACAATCCCCCATATATAAAGGGTAGTATAATCCCCGAACTAATCATCAAACAACAGGGGTTTTGAACACTTGAATCACCTCGTTGCTCGCCGCAGAACCAGCAGCCATCAGAAGCCTCGGTTGTGGCCAGGGCCACGTAGGAACGTTCTGCAACTCGGTGCCCTGTGGTAATCTGGCTATGGAGCCATTGAGAACGGCCCTGTTGTAGACTAAATATATATATATATATACACTATAACTTAATATATATAATCTAACATAGTATATATATATTATCATTTTAAAAAAAATGATATAAAAAATAATAAAAGTATATAATGATGATAATAATAAGGCATCACAAAACATAACATAACAGAGCATAGCATAACATAACATAACACAACATAACATACTATAACATGAAATAATATTGTTTGATGTAATATAATTTAAAATAATAATATAATAAAATATAATTTAATATAATTTAATATATATAATATAATACAATAAAACAACATACAATAAAATATAATATAATACATAATATAATTTAATTTAATATAATATAACATATGATATGTTGTATACTGTAAATACTGATATACAATATATACAAAGTGGTGACTTTGCATCGCTATGTTAGATTACCAGAGGGTAGTTTTTTCATAAACCGGAGAACAAACTGGGATTCACATGGGCCGTAGTCAGCTATGTAGGGATATACAATTGGCTGATTTTGTTGTTGCTGTTGTGGCCACACTTCCCACAGGCAACTTCGACATACTTCGATCATCACATCCCGGCATTTGACGCTGACTTCTCATACTTACTGTAACATGCTGAAATCCGAATATTTAACCAATACTGAACAAATGCACCATGGCTGCATAATCCCGTCCCCTAGCACTAAATATCCCCCTGGCGCCGAACTTGCGCGAATTGAATCATTGAGGTCATGGGCCATGGGATCTGTTGGTTAACATCTCATCTTTACATGCGCGCATGCGCGTCAAAAAGAAGGTAGGTGCATATTTAAGGCATGGTCATCCATCCATCCCACAAAGCCATGGCTATATGTAAATCAATCTAAATCACTATGAAACTGGGTTTACTATTCCAGTTAATTACCAAAAAAAACTGAGGGTTTTTAATCCAACTTTTGACAATGGCACATGCGAAATCCTTATCAAATATGGGTGGAACACACCAGGCTCTCCCACCGTTCATCTTATGTCTCTTCTCCTGGCAAAATCTGGGTGATCTGTAGAGATTGATCTTCCCACCATGGACCAATGGACCTTATGGGGATTCATGGCTTTTACCATCAGTTTCAGTGAGAAAAACCATGGTATTCAACAAACAAACATAGGAACGTAAGCAAGAAACATGGTGGTTGTTGTCCTCTGAATGTTTCTCAATCCAATCCTGGGAATGAAGATATGAATTACTGTAATATGGTTTCGAGGCACACTATGGGCCTCTTGATTGTTGTCATTTTAAGCAAACACTGGAGATTTAACAACCATGACATTGGGACACAGCTGACATAGCCAATGAATTGGGCTTTGCCTGGAAGGGAGGCTAGTCTTTAACTACAAAAAGATCAGGGGAACATTCTAAAACCAACCACAAGGGGAGGTATGATGGGATAAAATGAGTATATAGTAAGCGACAATGTGAAATGGGCGCAAACAAAAACTAGCACGCACCATAATACGCCCGGTAGTCTTAATGGGCAAAATTATGGTAAATCATCACTATTGATCACTATTGAGTGCTCCTGTTTTTCAAAAAGCTCCAGTTTTGTCCGCAACTTGAAGTGGGCGTCCTGTTTTTCAAAAAGCTCCAGTTTTGTCCGCAACTTGAAGTGGGTGGTTAAACCTTGTTAAGCCATCACGCAGGCCAAAAATGAGGAGTGATATCATCATCGAATCTTTGGACATGGAACATCAAGGTCATGTGGAAATAAGAGTCGGTTGGGGTCATCATCATCATCATCATCATCATCATCATCATCATCATCACCATCACCATCATCATCAAAATCATCATCATCATCATCATCATCACCATCACCATCATCATCACCATCACCATCATCATCATCGTCATCATCATCATCACCATCATCATCATCACCACCATCATCATGACCATCATCATCATCATCACCATCACCATCATCATCATCATAATCACCATCATCATCATAATCACCATCATCATCATCATCATCATCATCATCATCACCATCACCATCATCATCATGACCATCATCATCATCACCATCATCATCATCATCATCGCCGTCATCACCATCATCACCACCATCACCATCATCATCATCATCATCGTCATCACCATCATCACCACCATCACCATCATTATCATCATCATCATCGCCATCACCATCATCACCACCATCACCATCATCATCACCACCACCATCATCATCAACAAAATCATCATCATCATCTTAATCGTCATCTTAATCATCATCATTATCACCATCACCATCATCATCATCACCATCACCATCACCATCACCATCATCATTATCATCATCATCATCATCTTAATGATCATCATTATCACCATCATCATCATCATCATCATCATCATCATCATCATCATCGAATGGTCCAACAGCAGCTGAAAACCATGATGGACACTCTAGTTGTTGGATGCCCTTTGAGTGTCCTCTGCAGCGATGCGTCGGATTTGATCAATACGACTCTTCTCCTGCGGCCATGGCCAGGAAAAAAAAGGCCAACCTCCCATCCTCAAACCATCCTCAAAGCACGGTCCAATTTGGCTATTTTTCTAGGGGACCCAAATAATTGGTAAATGACAATCGGGACCACAGCAATGATCAACTATCTATCAATTGATCATGTTAAAAATGTTTTATTAGCAAAAGAAACACCCAATATCCCAATATCTAGAGGCCCATTAGGCCCATACCGTGGAATTGCATATTAAAAGGATGACATTCATCTTGAACCACAGTGACTGCGTGGTTTAAGTCCTTGTTCTTCCGCTGCCTTGGGCCGGATTCCGGGTGCTTTGTTCATCCCCTGGTGCTTGCAAAACTCTATCTGTAACCCCAATTTTTTGTGCAATCTTGTCCTGGTTGGTGGCTTTAACCATCTTGAAAAAATATTAGTCAGTTGGGATGATTATTCCCAATATATGGAAAAATAAAATTCATGTTCCAAACCACCAACCAGTTGTTGATTTAAAGGCCCATCTACCAACACATAGCTACCATAGATCCAAGAAAAAAGGGCACCGGGATGAAAAGCGGGTCGCATTGGGCCCATCCTGAATGCATTTGATTGATCCAGCTGAATCAAATCTGGGATTAAGGACCCCAACAAACACACATACACATACACTATATAATATTAATAATATATATTATAAATAAAATATCACAGGTAGTGGATTTCCCACTGGGAAAATCAACACCTCCGCCGGAGAACCGATGTCTGAGGTCCACGACTCTTCTTTCACCCGTTGTAGGTGCAACGGCAAGGGTGGTGGAGGAGGCTGGTTCTTCCTACACATTACCATGGTCAAAACATATGGTAGATGGAAGAAATCCTGCACCAGTTGGTAGATGGTTTATCCCATTAAAATCCCATCATTTGCAGTGTTTCATAGTTTACGAATGGTTACTAACTGGTGCGGGATTTCTTCCATCCACACAGTATGGTAGATGGGTGCAAATGGTTTCCAACTTTGGACTATGGCGCACGTATATGAACATTCTACGGAATGGTTGAATCCACTCCGTTTTTGTATTGTAGACCAAGCCATTCCAATATGTTATCTAAATTCTGAGCATTGCCACACAGACACCACTAGCGGCTGCATTGTCTGACTGTCATCATCAGTTCCAGAGATTCAATGAGTGGCTAACTACAAAAACGGCAGGAACCAGCCCATGTCTGCAGGAAACTAATTCCTTTCCCCTAACATCAAACACATTCATAGGGAATTCACACATATCATACTTCGTACCATTTCGGCCATAAATTAGCGGGTGTTTAATATCTAGGGGGATGGGAGTAGTGGTATATAGTATGTAGAATATGTATATATATAACATGAAATATATATTAATATATATATATAATATTATAGCATTATGTGTGTAGATTTGGTATATTTTGGTCTTAGATCACCATTATGTCGCCATTTTCCCAAGTTCAATCCTCATTTTGCTCACCAAGCGCAGCCGGGGCAACCCTCAGGATCCCCAAAATCACCAGAAAAAAATGCTGCTTTTTCAACATCTATAAACCATCAACCCATATGGGTGGTATGATTGCTTTACTATAAAGCAAGATGTACTATATAAAACAAGATGTTTTCAATACGGTAATTATATAATAATTATGGTACACCCAATGATAAACCCTCCTCAATTTCGATTTCGGGAATGCGCCTTATTTGGGATGATTCAAAGGCAGCGGCGTCCTCGCTTCACGTCGACGAGCTCGCTCTTGCTTTGCTTCTTGGATGGCGGTCCATTCTTTCCTCCCAACGCGCACAGTGACCATAAAAGTAACCTAAAAAAAGCACAAAAAGAAACAAGGTAAAAACACCACGTTTAGGAGGCAAAGAGCAAAATTCAATGAAGGTCTAGCCTTTTTTTGAGGACTTGGCACAGTGCATCCAGTAGGAATAGGCCAGTGATCTATGATAGATGATATAAGACACCCTCTATGGCAAAAAGACTTGGCCCACTAACAATTTAGATACCCTGCATTTGTTAAGCAATTCTTGAAGTATATATTATCAACATATATCAGAATCACTATGGTATTGTTCTGAGTACTAAATGTACTAACAAGACAATCCATCCAAGCCTTCCCCTAACCGGCCCCTAACCACTTGATCCGCTCCCACTTTGTCGCCCATCCCTGGTTTCCGCATCCGCGCCTCTCAGCCTCCTTCTTTTTCTCTTCCTTCGTTGGTTCCTGGCACAGTTTTTTCTGGTTACCAAGGAACATTTGGTCATCCAGCGTGGCCAGCCCTGGAAAAAGGTGACTTGGGGATCAAGAAATCCCCTAGTATAATGTCAACCCTGGACTCCAAAAAACCCAAACGGCTGTTCAATTGGGGCGGGTACCATCAAAAAGTATCAGATTATGACTATTGCGTAAGTAGCCTCTAATTCATAAACCATGCTTTATCATATCTGGGGTTGATATATATATATATACATACATACATACATATCAATATTGTACATATCTTAGACTAAACCCCAGTGGCCAACGGCCAGTCATCATCCTCAGGTCAGCTAGAGAGTAAAGCTGTACCCTAGCACGGGGTCGCAGCCAAAGACCGGCAGCCGCAGCTGCCAGTAGAGATCACATAGTAGAAGAAGCAGGAGCTTCCGAAGCTCCTACTCCCCCTTTCCCCACACGTCTTTTTCTGAACTCGGCGCCGTGAGCACGAGGAATTGACGGGTGTGATTCACTCTGATTGCGCTCCAAATTCGATACACAATTCATCCTCAGGTCATGGAGCCCAACATCAAAACCCTGGCACACCAATGACCCAACAAAATAGCTGGCTAATGGATGTTTATTCGCCCAAAATATGGTAATTCAAAAAAAGACACTAATGATAGGTTTTGACCCATGGATAAAATGGTGGGTTTTGTATATCTATGTCACTTGAGTCGAGGGCAGATATTGCTGATCCGCATGCTACACCTAGATGAACAGAAGTTGTGCAGTTCTCCAAGCACGATTTTCAAATATGTTCGACATCCTGTCCATGCTTAATGGAATGCCACATGTTTCCCCATGACTTCGTTCGACGTAGTTTCACAAGAAGAAACAAGAGCGCCAACAAACCATGCGTCTGAACGAATATTCATACTACACCATCCAGAACATTGGGCAATTTGGGGATGGTTAATTCTAGTTATATATAGTTAACTACACCTTACAATCACTTCGCAACAGTCGTGATCAAATTCATCCCCACATCATCTATCACAAAGATATATATATATATATATTCATATTCCCAGCAGATCGGCTATTATATCACCAGTTTTGTAATTTGTTGCGCAATTCCACAAATTTTGTGGGTTATCAACATAGTTTTTGGAGCCCCATACGCCCTCATGGAGGTGACCGTACCGTTCTGGCGCTATGGTTTTGGGCACCAGCACCCAAAAGTGGGTTATCCCGTCATATCACCCCATGAAATGCCATAATCCCTTCCCCCTAATATTAAACACCCCCTAAACGAAACCATGATTTAGTAGGGGATTTCCACATTTTTTTGGGACCATAGAAATGGTGTGTTTAATATGAACGGGTGATGGGATTAATTATGTTCAATTACCATTCCCATAAACCCACAAAATGTTACTAAATAATTTATATAATTATAATATTCCCATATTACCATAATTAATTACCATTCCCAGACTACCATAATTAATAGTCCCATAATTATTACTAAATCCTGTTTTTGTTGCTTAAGTCACCAGTTCCCGGCCAGAGGATCCCCCAACGCACCTTGATTCCTTGCCGCTCCATCTTTCGCTGATGTCTTGTGCGGAGCCGGTGTCGGGGGGCCATGGTGGTCAGTTTGCCGGGGTTTAATGGATGGGCTGAAGCTTGGTGAAAATCTAAAAAATGGGATCAATTAATATGGATTAGTCTCCAAATTCTGCTTACAGAATATGTGAAAGGGTTAGAATATTTGACATTTTGTTGCCCCTCCCTTGATATATGAAATAGATTGGAATATTGCATTTTCTCTGCTTGGATCACCCCCGGAGTTAGCAAAGGGAGAACCGAACACGAGAGTTTCTCGACACCTGTGTTCCTCACGGGAGTGGGACCCACATCTTTTTAAGGATCTTCCAAAAATAACCATACCAGCATTCACAAATAATTACACACACACATATCCACGGAGATACTCTTTGTTGATCAAACATGGCAATTGGAAATCCCCCAAAAATTGAAGTTTATTGGGAACATCCTCGAACTCATTTTTTGGGATTTCCGAAAAAATGCTTCGTTTGATGACACCGCAACACGGGTACGCGGCGGCCACCTCTCTTGCTTCTTGATGTCATCCCATGGGTTGTAGGCTTTCTCTTGCACCATACCTCGACGACTCGAGACGTGCAACGGCTCGCGATTGAAGAATCGGCATGTTCATGTGCCCAAGTTTCATTGGCTGTATTCAAAGTGATCCTCAGAGAGAAAAAACATAAACGCCAAACATCAATGACATATACCATCGACATTTATTGAACAAATATCCTGAAATGCTTGAGCATCGCGGAGTGGGTCTTCATTCTTGCTCCAAATTGGCGGGGCTTCGACACTTGGACAGCGTTGACAAGGCACTGTTGGTAAGAATTATCTTTAGCAATGGTGCTTACTACAGTACATGCTAATTAGATCTAATTAGTGCTGCTAGTAGCTGCTAGTATCTCAGCCACTTTGAGGGAATCCAACGATGCCAGGCCAGGCCCCACAACTTATGAAGAGCCGAGCCCTTCAACCCGAAACGCAGGGCACCGGATTTGAAGGAATTTCCTCTCAGCTGCTCCGATTTCACGAACCTCAGCCGGAGCGCTGCCGGAATCTGTACGCCCACTTTCCCACCCCGAATGGTCGGAAAAATAAATTGGCATGACTTAGATTAGATGATTAGATCGTTATCTCATGTCCAAATATGTCACGTTGTTTCTATAGGAATGCAACAAGAGAGCTGTACACGAGCCAGTGACAAACATGTGTTTGCGGCGTCAGGCAGGAATGGTATGGTGTGCCTGTTCAACTGGTGATTCACCAATAATGAGGTTCCAAACTAGACAAACCCAACATAACCCAACCAAACATCGGGAAAAAATGGATAATCTTACAATCTCGCCATCAAATACAGGCTTTCCTCTAGAATTTCCCTTCGACCAATGCTACAAACAAGAATTCCCAGCTGGGGCTGGGTCAATCCCACGAAACCTCACCATGGATCCTGGGTTAAAGGTTCCCCCCCTGTAAAGTAATATGGATGTTACAAAAACCCAACATCTGATAACATCTGGTAAACTGTCCCATAACTATGGAAAATCACAATTTTCAATGGGTAAATTCACTATTTCTATGGCCATGTTCAATAGCTATGTTTGTTTACAAGAGGGTAACATCTGTAGATCATGTTCCTTTCGTTTCTGGGTTTTCCACATCTTTTGACACATTACCCCCAGGGTAGTTCACAACTCAGCCAGAGCCCAGGGTTTGTTTGAAAATAGGCTACCCAATTCCACAGGATTATTCGAATGCATCATCCCCATTACCCTCTGGTAATTTAACATAGCTATTGAAAATGGCCATTTATAGTGAGTTTTCCCATTAAAAATTGTTATTTTCCATAGTTATGTTAGTTTACCAGAGGGTAAAATTACCATTAAGTGGGACCGGTATACCCCATTCTCAGACACATGTTGGGATGAAAGTTTCCTTCATAGGTATGGTCAGCGAGGCTTGATCCCATGAAGACCGGTGGTTTTACCGGTGAAAAATCCTTTAAAAAGACTTGTCATCATCCCATGTTGAACAAATGCTGAGAGAATCTTATCTCAAATCATCCAAGATATGTACGCGTATGGAATGCTGTTACAATGACAAATGATAGGATAGGATATATATATATATATATATACGGTGACTACAATTAAATTTACGGAGTTTTAAGTATACGAACAAGTATTTTAGACTACCTCCGGGAAGGTTTCCCTTGGCCCGCCCAGCCATCAAAACATACGGAATCCAATTCATTTAAACATACTGCAACTACATTTATATAAATATACGAACTGGTATTTCATACTACCTCCGCGGCCTCGCGGCCTCCACATATTTAAATGTTGTTACCGTATGTACACCTGGACATCCAAAAGCTGCATTTTTTTGGCCTGGACTGAAAAGTAGTGAACGACCAAAAATCGAACAAACAAATTAAGAAATGCTGATTTTGCCCTGTCAATCACATTTGGAAAGACCAAACATATGATGCTGTCATTGAATCCATCGCTCTTGGCCCAAACGTGATCAGTTCTTCAGGCTTAGTACCCCCCAATTTATTGGGCTCTTAAATGCCGATGATTGCAGGTCAAATCCCACAATTTTGAAAAGAATCCAGTTTTATTTTGAGAAAAAACACCGGCTGTGCCGGGGAAATCCCACTGATTTAGCACCGGGTGCTGAATCATTGGATAAAACATTGGATTTGTGTTTGCCTACTTCGCCGAAGTCATGCCATGCACAAAATTTTGGAACCTCAGGAGATCCCACTACTTGAGTGTTATATCAGTTATATCCCAACTTTTGGGGTTGATTTTTGTATGGTTATACCTTTCGAAAACCGTTCTGTCTTACCGTTACTGCCATGTTGTAGCCATGGTTAAACCTCAACTGCCAAGTAGGCCTTGGCACCCTTGGATCTGAGGAGCTTCTCACGAAAGCGTTTCGACATCAGCACCGGGTCCTTCTCATCAACGTCGCTGCGCACCTCGGTGCCGTGGCCAGAGGGTCCCCAGGGTGGCAGGGCCCTGCCAGGCCTGGATAAAGACGTCGATTGGTCATGGGATATAAAATATGGGAAAATCATGGAAAATCATATCTTATAAATTGTCATTCATGGGATATTTAATACTAATATATTATATAATACAACAAACAAGATGAAGCCCACGAACCCGAATGCTCACACGTATGTTAATGGTACAGATGTCAATACACATGGTTATGCAGTCACGCACAATACCTTGCTGCAATAGTTTATTTGAACAGTCTTGTACATGTTCCCTTGTTACCAGTCTGCAGTGTGGAATGTAAAGTGTAGAGTGGGCAGTGTAGAGTGTGTAAAGTGTAGAATGAGGAGTGTAAAGTGTAGAGTGTGGAGTATGGAGTGTAGCGTGTGGAGTGTGGAGTGGAAAGTGTAGAGTGTGGTGTGTAGAGTGTGGAGTGTGGAGTGTAAAGAGTAGAGTGTGGTGTGTAGAGTGTAGAGTGTTTAGTGTAGAGTGTAAAGTGTAGAGTGTGGAGTGTAAAGTGTGGAGTGTAAAGTCTAGAGTGTGGAGTGTGGAGTGTAAAGTGTGGAGTGTAAAGTGTGGAGTGAGGAGTGTAAAGTGTGGAGTGTGGAGTGTAAAGTGTGGAGTGTGAAGTGTGGAGTGTAAAGTGTGGAGTGTGGAGTGTCGAGTGTGGTGTGTAAAGTGAGGAATGTAAAGTGTGGAGTGTGGAGTGCACAGTAAAGTGTGGAGTGTGGAGTGCGGAGTGTGGAGTGGAAAGTGTAGAGTGTGGAGTGTAAAGTGGGGAGTGTGGAGCGTAGAGTGTGGAGTGAGGAGTGTAAAGTGTAAAGTGTGGAGTGTGGAGTGTAAAGTGTAGAGTGTGAAATGTGGAGTGGAAAGTGTAAAGTGTGGTGTGTAGAGTGTGGAGTGTGGAGTGTGAAATGTAAAGCGTGGAGTGTAGTGTAAAGTGTAGAGTGTGGAGTGTGGAGTGTAGAGTGTAAAGTGTAGAGTGTAAAGTGTAGAGTGTGGAGTGTAGAGTGTAAAGCGATGAGTGTAAAGTGTGGAGTGAGGAGTGTAAAGTGTGGAGTGTGGTGTGTAAAGTGTGGAGTGTGGAGTGGAAAGTGTGGAGTGTGAAGTGTGGAGTGTAAAGTAAGGAGTGTGTAGTGTAAAGTGTGGAGTGCGGAGTGTAAAGTGTAGAGTGTGGAGTGTAAAGTGTAGAGTGAGGAGCGAGGAGTGGAAAGTGTAGAGTGTAGTGTAAATATGGAGTGTGGAGTGTAAAGTCTCAGGTGAGGAGTGAGGAGTGTAAAGTGCAAAGTGTGGAGTGTAAAGTGTAGAATGTGGAGTCCAAAGTGTAAATTGTGGAGTGTGGAGTGTAAAGTGTAGAGTGTGGAGTGCGGAGCTTCCCCCATAGACACGGCGACGCCACAGGAAAACCAGAGACTCGAGACGAGACACGTGGGAGCACCAAAACGGACATTTCGTGCGAGACTTCCTCCAATTTTGATATTTTCGACACGTTATCAAACAGGTTGGAATGTCACAAAGTGCCACGCCTGCCACGCAAAACGACATGACAACTTGCTTGGACACATTCGATTAGGAGAGGTTTTCCAGCTTCCCCCATAGACACGGCAACGCCACAGGAAAACCAGCGACTCGAGACAAGACACGTGGATGCAGAAAAACCAGGATTTCGTACGAGACTTCCTCCAATCTTGATCTTTTCGACACGTTATCAACAGGTTGGAATGTCACAAAGTGCCACGCCTGCCACGCAAAACGACATGACAACTTGCTTGGACACATTCGATTAGGAGAGGTTTTCCAGCTTCCCCCATAGACACGGCGACGCCACAGGAAAACCAGCGACTCGAGACAAGACACGTGGATGCAGAAAAAACAGCATTTTGTAGGAGACTTCCGGCAATTTTCACAGTTGGCAACATGACAAAAGGACAGGTTTTGCAGCTTCCCCCATAGACACGGCGAAGCCACGGGATAACCAAAGACTCGAGACGAGATGCGTGGGAGCACCAAAACGAGCATTTCGTGCGAGACTTCCTCCACTTTTCACACTTTGTAGCTTCAAAATCGACGTTTTCCTACGAGTTGAACCTGAAAATTTGCAACCTCAAAATCGATGTTTCGTGCGAGGCTTCCGTCAATTTTCAGCACATGTCACAAAACGCCACGCCTGCCACGGAATTTGCACCTTGTCGCCATTTAACGCAGCCTTGCCAATGCGATTTGCAAAAAACACGCAGCGCGACACGTCTAAAGTGCTGCGCCTGCTACGAAAAATGACGATGGACACGTCCAAAGTGCTGCGCCTGCCACGAAAACGGCAACACATCTTGTGAAAACGTCGCAAAAGTATTGCGCCTGCCACACAAAACGACTTTCGACACGTTACAAAACACCTCTGAATGTCACGAAATGCCACGCCTGCCACGCGAAACGAAGCAACGACACGTCTGAAACACCCAAAAAGGACCACCTCTGCAGAACTTCCCATAGGCGCGGCCATACGGGGATCGCGCGGACGGTTGCGAACGGTTGCGGACGGTTGCGCTCGTGAACGCAACGTCGAGCGAACACACCCTCAACCCCCAGACCCCCAGAGTGAAACGGGAACCCTTGCTACGCATTCGGGAATAAAAATGGTGATGACATGGGAAACATATGGAAAAATGTGGGCAACCCAATGACAGAAACAACTACCATTTGGGGATGGTTTGAATCCCATCCATTCAAATGGTGAGTTTGGGGACGGTTTATGACATTGGGTTTTACTGCAGTATAATGGGATATGAAACCAGCGATATGATAAGGCTTTGTCTGAAAATGATTGGATTTACTCCAAATATCTCCAGTTTCAATGGAGGAGCCACTTGATTTTGGGGTACCGGGTACCAGGGGTCGATCCCTTGGATCCACTCCGATGTTTTTTGCAGCAAGGGTAATAAGGCCAAGGGATTGTTTCAAGTTCAGCACCGCCCCTAAAAACTGATGTAAGTTGGGTGAAGAATCACCTGGAATGGTAGGAACCCCTCTTGCGCAGAATAATTGAAATTGGTTGAATCACCAACTTCTCGTGATCTAACATGCCCGTCCATTCTCAGAGTATGTTCCTATGGCGAGATTTCAATTTTCGATGGAGAACTTGGAAATGCAGGCGGCAGACTGAAATAAGGCCTCAATCTTCCTATCCTCCGGCCAACCCCCCCGAGGACAAGAGCCGACCGGCGACCGGGGACTGAAATACGGCCCATTTTGGCATAGTTACACACAGTAGATAAGAATGGATCATTGTAGTGATCCGGCAGGAACTGAATCCTGTAACATGCAGATTAAATGAGAAACAAACTAATCCACGACGTATCCTACGAATAATGGAAGTTCTCCTGAATGATCACCATGTCCTGAATCGACATCAAAAAGAATAGAATAAGGATCGAAAAGTTAAGTAACCAAAAGTAATGTCATCGGCGATGTCGTCGGCGAAGATTACCCGCAACCAATATGCATCGGCGACGATGTTGTCGGCGACCATGTAAAAACATGTAAAATAAGTTGTTTAAAAAACGGCATGGTGGTTCTCGGGTTAGCCACGTCCCATCGCGAAGAATATTGCAGGTACGTTTTCACCCCCAGACTGTCTGGTCTTCATTGGCCAGGACAGACAGTGATGGGTTCCTGGCCCCCTGCATTATTTAAAAAGGGGGAAGAGGGAAGAAAAAAGAAGGAAGCTTTACATCTATCCAGATGTTACACACACTAGACAAGAATGGATCATTATATGATCCGGCAGGAACTGAATCCTGAAACATGCAAACCAGCCTAGATCGTTAGATTAGTAAAGGAGCCAAATGAGGTACTTCACGAAAACGATGTAGGGCATCCAATATTGTCAAACGAAGTCATAACCAGATTCCATAGAGTTTTAACCAGCATGTTGAGAATCCACAATAATGTTTCGGCGAATGTTTCCCAAAAGGACCCACAGTTCGTCGGCGACATGATCTCGGCGAAAATAGATCAAAAAACATAATACTGTCGGCGATGTGGTTTTCGGCGAAAATCTGAGGAAAGTTCTGATGCATGTAAATGTCAAAATTGATTCCAGATTGCGACAACAGTGCAGCAAATTGTATAATATTGTGGTTGGGGTTCTTAGCTTGGCCCCTTGCTATGTCCGAAAAAAGGCAGGTACGTGGAGTTGATCAGACTCCATATCCTAGTCAACTGCATGGAGCTTCGTTGGCGACAGCCATGCAGCGACCCTGTCGCCCCCTGCAAACTAGTGAAAACCAATAAGAAGTTTTACATCTGTTCAGATGGTACACACACACACCTCGCATATAGCGAGGTTGGATTTTTTTGGAAGAACTTCGCTGGCGGAATCGGCAATACACCAGTGAGAGTGAACCTGTAAAAACCGAATGTACAAACGGGCGATCACTTCAGTCAGAAGAAGAAGAATTCGGAGCTTGTAGAAGGACTTCGAAAGCATCGTGGAAGCTCATGCGTTCAACCATCGCCCACGTCTCATTGAATTCCCCAGATGCCGTAGCAGCCTTCAAGGTATCAGAAAGATCCTTGGCTAATTCATGGATCCGGGTGGTAAGGCTCGGTTCATCTGCTGGAGATGTCGTCTCAATGGGCACATTGTGAAAAGGATGGTGTCCGTGTACAAGGGGAATCTCGAAATGATGTCGCCAATAGTCCGCTGTACGTAGGGACCACTCCCAGTTGCCCGAAAGACCATAAAAGTAGTGTTCAGGGTCACGACATCGGGAATGCCCTAGCAAGGGGATTTCTTCAATGAAAAGCTCCCTGGTGTTGTTGGAGTGGGTAATGACCTTGAACTGGATCTGGTGAACCACGCGAGAAGAGAATTGAGCACGATGGAGGTAGTTGTGTGCAGAACTTGACTCCATTGGAAACGGGACGCAAGGAGGTGCTGGTCCTGAATATGTATCAGGATGGGCCATAGTACCCGTGGCAGGTGCCGTACTGTCAGTTACCAAAGGTGCCGACGTAGGGTTGGTCGTAGTGTCGGGAGCTCCTGAGTGACATAGTGCAGAAGTCTGGGCGTCGGGTACTTGAACTGGATTGGTAGGAGCGAGTCCACGGGTAGGATTCGAAGGCCAAGACAAGCCCGCCACGGTCGCGTCTCGTTTGTGTTCCATGGGTGAAACTGTCACAAATGCGAGAAATAGTGCAACAACGGCTGAAGCATCAAGAGTTGCAGAAAAAAGCCAATCCCGAAAATGATAATATTCACAAAAATGATAAAAGTGAAATCCAGTCCTCAATCAAGTGGGTCAATTGCGACGGAGAAGCCACAGCTCAAAGTCGAATAAAATAGAAATCGAAGAATCCTTTGTGTTAGTGGGGTGTCAAGGAAGAATGGAAAACCCTGAAGCATGGTCTTTTTTGGCCGGCTAGCGTATCAGGGCAGGATCACACCGGAGCTAATTTTGTAGCATTGCAAACGTAGTACGAAAGGCTGTCTGGTACCCGGAATGAGGAACGAAGATTCGCGGGAGTTGTACTGCCGAAGTCGCCATTCAGGTCGGTATGCCTCTAAAAGCTGCAAGACCGTCATATCATTGGAAACTTGGAATGTATCACCGTCCAGGTCGCAAAAGCGAAACTCCAGATTCGAGGGATCAATTTGGATGTCCCATTGGGACCTCAATCTTTTGGAAATACAGAAGCGAAGTTCGGCAATTGGGATGAGGCCAGCTTCAACTGGTTCCATCTGACGTGACCAGGTAAACAAAGCTGCAAGTTCAAAGCCACTGACATGTCTAAAATTGGAGTTCACCAGAGCCATGTAGTGTTCACGGTCAGGTTCGCTTCGGTGAGTCAATGCCTGTAGGGGAGAGAAGTCAACCAAGATAAGGACAGGTCTGTTTGGAGGAGGGTTCGCATCACCAGGAAGGCCTCGATGTCCAGCAATCCATCCAACGGTTCGTGTACCAAGCGGTGTCTCAATCGTGGGTGTAGCGCGATATGGATTGGGTCGAGAAGAACGAGCCATTGCGTCGAATGTGAAGTATCGAGGATAAGGCGAAAAGCCCAAGCTGCAAAATGGGTTGGAATGGCCACAGAAACAAGCTCAAAGTGTTGGAAATGGAAGAGAAACGGTGTACCTAGTAAATGGTCACACAAAGAGACGATGAATCACAGGTCTTTTTCCTGCCGACAAATAATGTGGTATATTACACACTTGAGTCCGACATATCCATCGGGTCAATATCGTTCGCATCCAGCGGACCATGCAATTGTTGAGGAGGGACAGCGGGGCGAGTGAGATGTACAGTACGTTGTAGTGTTGCCGGTGGGGAAGAAGGTGGTGTAGACCGCCAAGGTGGCCAATATAAAGAGGTAGTAGTTCCTTGAGAATGGTGTTGGGCAGAGCGTCCCCAGCATGACTGTAAAATATGGAGGTGGTCCGGTATCGCTTCGTACGGCTGTGAGACATAGACGTTGGAGTGTTCAGGGTGTGGTAAAACGGGAACAGTAGTTGCCGTAGAGGAGGAGGATGATGATTGAATTGGTACGTCATAGTATCTGCGCCAATGGTTAGCTGTAGTACGCAAGGTCGCCTGGTCGTTGGTGAGGTGCATGTTCTCCAGGAATGTTTCCACTGGTTTCCACGTTTCAAGACCATCAAGTGTCCTTTCCACGATCCAAAGTTCATCTGAACGGTTAGACAAAGGATAGCTCAGCTTCTTGATGAAGACGGAGTGGACAGTGGTAGAGGTCGGAATCATTCTCGCTGCACGAGGAATATAGGATGCCGAGGTAGGATCATCAGGTGGCAAGTGTGAGGCAAGGCCATGTATGGATGTAGGTGGTGAACGGTACGAGACCAATCGAGCAGGATCATCCGTGTTGGAGGTCATCATGTACGATCACAAGAGTATGATAACGAGAAATACTGAACTGAAGCCAAAAGGCCGTGGGGAAGGTCAATGATGAAGGAATAAATAACGAATATCACCCAATGGAAAACGAGAAAAGGATGACACAAGGGAAAATCAGAACCAGGATGGTGGACATCATAACGAATGTTGGTCTTTTTTCTCATAGACATGAGCCGTGCCAAGATCCATCAAGACAGCTAATCACTCAGCGGCTTTAGCGTATCGGGTGGCCGTGACGAATGGATGCCCACGGGGAATCACTTGAACATGTACAGCAAAGCCGGTGTCTTGTGCATCTGGATGGGGTGTCAGCAGCAACGGTGAACACTCACGGGTCGTGAAGGCATCGAGATGTTGATGAGTTTTCCATCTCGGGTAGAACCAATTCAAAACATCCAGAAGAGAATGAGGAAGGTCGTCAAGCATCTGAGCTCCTTGATCGGTGTCAATCATCATGTAGAACTCCGACGCTGGTAGGTGTATCGACCAGCGTTGTAGCAATGTGTCGGTGACTACGGTTTTGAGGTCTGAAACGAAATGACTGCGAGCATAGTCCGGGTAGATCACCTTGAACGTCTGGAACAAGCTGTCGTAGGTGGCCGTAGGAAGGTTGCCCGCGACCTTGGGGGTCAAGATGTTGTAATAGGGGTTGCGTACGGCCAGTTGTTGCATCGGCTTCAGGTCCAACTGGAAAATAACCGGTCGGTGAGGTGTCGGAGGCGAAGACCGGTTGGGTGGGTGCTGAACTGACGTAGAGCCCATAGCGGAAGATGAAGTCCTGGTTGGAGAGCGTGAGCGTCGTGTAGGTGAGATCCTCTCGTGGGACATAGCTCGCTGTTGGCAATAGCGGTCCAGGTGAACGCGGAGAGACATAATAAATGGCTGGCGGGTTGTGTGATACGACGTGTCAGAATTCAATGGGACAACAGCGCCCATGGTTCTGAAGATTAACAAGAAGAAAAATTCCCAAAAGGAAGACCAAATGGTTGGTGAAACAGTAATACCGTACCGCAACGTACCTTTTTCTTTTGGTTCGCATATGTCAGTGGTCAGCCAAGTTGGTCTTTGATCTTATTCCACATAGAGCGAACATCTTCTTCAGACTTGCCCATCTTGGTCGAGATCACCTTCCATGAAAATCGAGATTTCTCATCAGCCTTCAGAGTGCGTAGTTTCTGTTTGTCTTCAGAGGTCCAGAGTGACAGTGGGCTCGAGGAGCGGGATCGGGATTGGTCACGTCGGCGACGACGCTTGGCAGGAGCCTTTGGAGCGGATTTGGCTTTCTGTTTGCGACTTGGCGGTGATGGTGTTCTAGTAGAAAGCTTCGAAGGTGCAGGTAAAACATCAGGAGGCGGAGCAGCAACATGTTGGTGTGGCTCAGGGAGATGGGTTTCCACCAGTTCATCCATAAGTGTCTCTTCCTCCTCCAGATCCGGCGATGGGATGGGGGCATTGTCAATGAAGGCATTGGTCTGGTCCGAATAATGTGTTCGTAGCCCATCAGGTTGATTCCATACGTCTGTACTGGGAAGAGGAGTAGGTTCAATGTTGGGAATGAGTGTGGGTGGTAGTAGCGCCATTGCTCGATGTAGTAGAAGGTAAGCATGGTGAACATCATGAAGAAATTGAAGAAACACTTGTTCTTGGATCGGAATTGACGTCGTAGGAGACGAGGAAGCCATGACAATGCGTCGAGTATGGGCCAACAAGTAAATGAAGCCGAGTTTGAGGGTAAGCCAGCTGGAAAAGCACTGTTCCGTGATCAAATAAATTCTAATAAGGTTCAAAGGGGTGAGACTTTCAGCAAGGTGTGAGCAATGAAACGTAAGCGCCAGCGGCAAGACGGTTCAGGATTTTACCACAATAAGGAAACGTGCAAATATTGACGAATCGGCTTGGCGGCAGCGAAAAGATCGGACTCGGTAAAACCTGCAGATCTGTACAAACGATGCAATGCGGCAAAACCTCGTGTTCGTTCATGTGTAGGGTGCGCGCATTTGGCGACCAGAAATAATCGTGAAACAAAGCCTGAAAGTTGGACGGCCAAAGGTGATGCGGAGAATGGCGCCATGACCTGGTTGAAGTCGCGTGGAGGGCTGTAGCGAAGGGCAAAAGGCTCGAACTCGATGCAAAAGCCCAAGAACTCCTGGTCCGGTTCCGTTTCCAAAATGATAGGATGGCCGTAGAACTCCGGGTGGAGGAAATTGGCGAAGCAAATTTCGTAGTCCCAGCTGGGGTCCGACAAGCACAGTCTGTTGTCCACGTAGCGAAGGAGGCGAGCTGTGAGATCCATGTTGCTAAGGGTGGTGCGGTAGGTTTTGTACCAGATTTCTTCAGATAGTGCGACAACCATCATGCACAAAGCTGGACTCAGTGGGGAGCCCATAGGGGATCCTCGGATTTGTTCAAAAACCGTAGTGCCAATGGAGAATTGAGTCATCTTCAAAGACATGAGGATGATGCGTTCAATGTCCCGAATGAAGATCTTCCTAGTCACATTGAGTGTACGGCATGTGCGGCCTTTTACTACGTCCCCTGTGTTGTTGCCCGGAGTTGCCTTCACGGAGATGATCTCATCGGGGTCGGTATTCATGAGGGTCGAGAGGAACTGCAAGGTCAGTCGCCAGCTCGCGATGAAGCGGTCAGTGTCAATGCTTGTGAAAAAGCCCGCAAGATCTTGGTTGTGTATTCGTGGAGTGGGGAGCGAATCAAAGTCAGTGTCCTTGAGGAGCTTGATGAGATCAAATACATCACCCCTTGCCAGGTTGTGGGGAAACGCTTGGGGTAGAAGGTTGTAAATCAGCTTGGCAGTGCAGTTCAACATAGGTCGGAAAGGTGCCGTGAAGAAGCTGACAATGGGTCGTCCAGCCTTGAACTGTTTTTTCCGTTTGGGTAGAACATAGGCATTCGGCAGGTCTCGTCCAGCACCAAGTGCCCATGGGTATGCTTTGCCAAAATGGCGGTTGATCTCGGCGATGGTCCGTTCGATGATGTCACTCGGGCTTTGCTCCAATTTACGAAATACCAACGGGTCGGCGAAGGTGGTGGTGAGGCACTGGAAGTAGAGTACGGGGCAGTAGATTCGTAGGGATGTAGCTCGCTTGTCCTCGTTGTGGAAGACGGCTTCTGGAAAAAGACGTTTGAAGCGGCCGATGTCTTTGTGAGTGATGTGGTTGTTGAGTGTGTGGTAGTGGGATTGAATAGAACTATGCCAAAGCTCATCAATATGGGACTTTTGTAAGGAAGGGAGTGAGTTTCGGGTAGTCCATGTCCGCAAAGCCAGGCGAAGCGATGTCTGGATTTCTTTGGGAGGTGGGAAGATTTTGTTTTGAAGCGAACCAGTCGCAATGGATGTGTGTGGGCCATCATCGAAATGTAGGTTGTCGCCGTCGAGGACCAGGTGTTGATCGGGTGGGAGACCACGAAGAGCATGAGGTCGCAAGGCATCACAGGCACACTTTGGGGTTTCGCCGTCAGCCCATTTGGTAGTGGCTTCTTTGTGATTGCACAAGCTATCCATCACCGAGGGGAACTTTGTGAAGACAATCGCCGTGGAAGGAGTCTGCAATGTGGTGTTGTAGTGTCGGGTTTGATGAACGTGGGAGGTGAGTAGGCGTCGAAGATCCCGAGTCCAGTTGGGGCATAGTAGCCAAGGCGCACGAAGAGGAACCGGTTTTCTGACTCGTTTGGCTTTCCAGAACGTCAAAGCTCGGTCAACGGCATTGACGGCGTACGACCTTTGAGGTTCTCCAAGATTGTTGGCAAGACGTCGGATAAAGTAGCAGCCTTGAACTCCAATTTCGTTGGATCGTAGTTTCTTCTCCATGTGGAAGCGTCGAACGGAGTTACTGCCCAAATCCTGGATAATCTCCCAAAGTTGTACTCGTCGATGGAAAAGAGGACTATGAAGGGCGTGTCGAACATGATGAGGTGTAGATCGCCAGCGAAGTTTCCGCCACAAGGAAAATGTTCCAAATTGTCGAGAGGAGGAAAATTTGGTACGTGCAATGAGTCCCTTTCGGCAATTGAAAAACTGGTAAATGAACGGGGTGTTCAATCGAGGTTGCCACAATTGAATTAAGGCCTGTTCCAAGGCCCAAAAGTTGGATTTATTGGTGTAGATCGGGAAAACAGACCACATCCAGAAATTGTCAAATCTGCACCAAAACCGTAAGGCTACTTCGGCCAGCACGAATTTATGTTGTTGCACTTGCAGAAATTTCCGATAGCGAGAGTGTTCGCGGTCCAAAACAAAGGAAGATGTGGAACCAACATAAAACTTAGGTTGAAAATTCGCAATGTGACAGAAACGGATATACACCGCCTGAGGATGCTTGAAACATTGGAGGGCGACAGACAAGTCATCCCAGGATCTGCAAAAGAAAATACTCTGCATCGGAGTGCCTTTGAGCAAGGCTTGGAGTTTCGGATTGGCCCGTGGATGTAATAACACATATTGGCCCATCAATACTGTTTGGAGCATCCGAAAAACAAAAAAGACATCAACAGAAGGGGACAACGTGAAAGGAGTCAATAGTGCAAGAACAAGAATACAGGAATGAGCCACGGCCAAAGTTCGCATAATGTTGGCTGCTTTTGAGCCAGGTGCTTTCAAATAGGCTGCTAGTCAGGATTGCATCAATAACGCCACCGTCATGACCTTGAGGACGACTTCATCCGTGGATGCCCCTTGTGCTTGCAGGGGTCAATACCCATAGCCACGCTTGCGCGTTGGATAGTTTTCGAAGCATCATCGGGTTGGTTTTGCCACCATTCATTGACCTTTTCCAAGTTCTTCTCCAGGATGTCCTGTTTGGGCTGGGGTAGCTTCAAGGCTTTCAACCACTTGGTGTATTGAGTGTCCGACAATGATGTGGGTTGGTTGTCAACGAGCCAAGTGTTCACGGCGCCCGGAGAGATAAGCAGAGTGGAGGGGTCAAAGGTCGTAGAGGCGGCAGGTTGTCCTTGAAGTGCGCGTCCAATCGGTGTCGTGGCCGGAGTAGAGCCCTGAGGTGCCGTACCTGGTGAAGTAGTGGCGGCCGATTTTACCTTGGCCAGTTCTGCCTCCAGTTCAAGAATGCGTTGTTGGCTCGCTACGTCCGCGGAGGGTTGAGCCGGGAGCCAAGATTGGAGAAGTTGAGCAACGTCTTTGGCCATGTTTTGAGTTGCTTCCTTCTGGTTGAGACATTGGCCTGCTGAGCGAGCTCGAAAGGTAGCAAGTTTGTCCAAATCCACATTGCGGGTGCGTAGTTGGGATACCAATTCGGCCACAAATACTGTAGTGCCTATGTTGTCAAAAGGAAGGACGAAGGTTTCTCTTCCGTATGCAACTCGACGAAGCCAAGTATTGTGTAAGCCCTGGTACAAGAACTTCCAGAGTGGGACTTGTAAAGGATCCATCCCTTCAATGTCTTTGTAGCTGGAGAATCTGCTCTGTCGGATTCTGGAAGGGAAGTCCAAACCATTGATTTTGTTGGAGTCGTGGAAGTCGACATCCGGTTTCCAGTTCTCCACTGGCGGGATTTCAATTGGTCTGCATGTATATCCGTCGTTGACAGAGGAACTTGCTCCTGGGGATGACATAGGTCTCGGTGATCTCGGTGTAAAAGGGTGACGTTGAGGTGCAAGGTTGGCGTGGTTGGGAAGTGTCTGTGAGCTCGGAGGCGGCGTGGGCGGGAAAGGTGCCGTAGGTGAAGTCCATGGTGGGCGTGTTGGGAACGATGGAGACGTAGGTGGCGGAGGCGGTATTCCGGAAGGGTTCCAAAAGGGTCGATGGGTCGTCATGGCATAGTGCATCGGGCCACGGAACGCCGGTACTGCTTGGTGCCATCCATGTTGATGACGAGGTGGTGTGCGCGAGCGATCCGGCTGGGAAGGAGGAATTCCATTCACATCCGCGCTGTATTGGGAGATCAGGTCCTGGGACGCCATGATGTAGCGAGGGTCACGAGATAATAGATCAAAATGCGCTCGAACTGCCGAAGGAAAGCTGCGGAAAATGTCGAGGTGAGACAAAGGTAATGTGAAATTGAAAAAGTGTGAGACATAATACGTGGTCCCAGTGTGTGAGACGTGAAGTGAAAACGAATCGGCGAAAGGATCAACAATATGAGCATGCAGCGATTCACAAACCTTTTGAGGAAGAAGTGGCGGCAATACCGAATGTCGGGAGAAGCATTGTTACTCCAAAATGATCGGGCGGGGCCACTAGGCTCACTGTATCGCTGACGTAGAATAGTCGATACTAGTTCCGGTGCTTCTCAAGGGTAAATAGTTCACCAACGAGATCGAGAGTAGTGGGTCGAATGTCGAGAACGAGGTCGGCCTTCATGGTGCTGGTCACGAGAGTGGTCTTCCTGGTATGAGGATCGGCGATCTCGGTGGCTGTAGGTTGAATTGTCCCAAGAAGCATTGTCGTGCCAAGATCGGCGAGCATAGTCCCGAGAGCCAGAGCCAGCGGTTTCGCGGTGGCTCGGTGTGTCGCGAGAGTCGTCCGGGGCCGGCTCCGAAGGTTCAGGGGCGTCGGCAGAAGGGTCAGGTCGTACTGGACGTGCAGAATCATCAGGAGGTTCCGAAGGTGCATTGGTCTCTGTAGTCTGGTGTGTGATCAAGCCCGGGAAAACCGTGTGAGTGGAGGCAACGTAGCATATAGATGCGGCGCTTGAGTTCATAGCCGTTGCATTGTCTTTGCCCTTGGCGATGCCCGCAAGGTTGCACAAGCGTTGGATTTGGTCATTTCCTCCAGCTAGGGCACGGATGCATTTGGGTGAGCGGCATATGGCCATTAGGCCTGATGGGTTTTGTCCTTTGCCTATTTTGTAGAGCTGAGAGGTACAGATCTTGACAGCATAGCCGGGTAGGTGGTCTATGTCTGCGATCTCCGAGGACATTCCGAAGAACCCGTAACATGGGTATTGAGTCGGCACGCCGGCTTCGTTTTTGGTCCAAGTTGCCGGGCGAATGCAGTCCTCCGCAAGAATTTTGGCAACTGATTCCCAACTCGTTTTGTGGTAGATCAGGTAGGTGCCCATGTGTTCGCCACGGTAGATTGGTTTCTTCTTCAATCCTGTGGGAACCGTGATGGTCAGCAAGTTCTCTGGCTCGATGTAGAAGGCTTGTGTTTGCTTTGCGAGTTCGATGTCCAGTAAGTCGGATTGTGCAAAGGCCCTGGCAATATTCCTGACGGTGGCTTGACTTGCTTTGATGTAAATACGATGGTTGTTGACGGTGCGGTATGGTTGAGCCAACCTTTCGAACATCGCGTCCACAAATTGGTTGAAGAGCTGCGAGATAGCCGGGGTCAATGATCGGCGTAGAGGAACAACATGATCGGGGTCAAGTTCAGTAAGGCAACGGACCCTATGGGGGTCATTGGCCGCCGCCACCATTTCATCGAGGTCGATGTCATTCGTGTCAAACTTGGTGAGCGAAATTGTATCTGTAAACTCAGAATTTTCACTGTCGCCGTCCGGAACTCGGAAGGACACCGCGCCGAGTGGTGCTGAAGTGTGGGTTGGTGGGTTGGTTGGTGGTTCCGTTGGTGGTGGATTGGCAGGAGAATTGGGTCGAGGATTGTGGTGATGGTCGTTGTCGGTGTAGTGACTGTCGTTCCATGTACCCCAGGTGTCATCAACATCGGGAGTGGGGATGTAGTTCGGATTCGATGGGTTCGCAGCTGGTCGAAGTATGACTTCACGGCCTCTGGATCTGTGACGTGGTGTCGCGGAACGTGGACGTGGGCGAGATCGATGACGTCGAGGGACCACGGGAGAGCGGCGTCGTGGTGGGGAGCGTCGTCTGTATGGAGATGGGGTTCTGCGGCCCTTGTCAGGTTTTGTGGATGATCGATGACGAGGGAGAGGAGAACGAGGTCGCTCTGCTCGTGGAGGAGAATAGCGATGGCGATGAGAATGTACCGAAGGTCGATGGGAACGTGGTCGTGGAGTCCTAGATCTTGGTCGGCGTGTTGGGGATGATGGAACTGGTAGTGGGTGAGGAGGAGCAATGGCTGGGGCTTGAATAATGCGAAGGTCCGGAACGTCAGGTTCGGTAGGTCTGGCTTTCGGTGCGGGTGGAGGTGTGGCTGTCAGTGGTGGCACAGGCGTAGGTGGTGGTATGGGTGGAATAGGGTTCGGTGGAGGTCCATCTTGTTGGAGAAGTAGCTGACGTTGTTCTTGGGCCCGTTGAGTATCCATGATCACCTGTTGCTGAGCTTGGATAAGTCGAACCGATTCCGCAAGTTGTTGTGTAGTGGAACCCAATGCAACCAGTTCGGGTGGCACGGATGACGTCGGTGCTGCCGTGGGTGCTGGTGGTGTAGTCGAAGAAGGGGCTTTTGAAGCTGGCCTGCGCGGTCGATCCATTCTTTTGTCAGAGCGAGGTCTGGGAGCTGCCTTAACTGCAGGAGGCCGTGGAAGATGTTCATCAGGAGAAACCATCAATGCTTTCGTTTGTAATGGAGGTTGAATGTGATGGGATGGGTAAGGGGAACTTGGCAAAGGAGTCGGTGGCATAGTCGATGTAGGTGGTGGAGTCGACGTAGGAGATGAAGTCGGTGGAGAAGGCCAGGCAGGTGGAGCGGTGGGTGCCGAAGGAGATGGGAAAGTCGAAGGAGCGGTGTGCGCCATTGTAGGTTCGGAGGCCAAAGGTGCAGGCATGGTGGGTACGAGCTGTGGGCCTGGTACTGCATGAGGAGCCGGAGACAATGAGGTAAACGGCAACGATGTTGGGGATGATGTAGACGGCATGATCGAAGCTGAAGAAGACCATGTAGGATGCAAGGCTGAAGGATGTCCAAATAGATGTACGTTTTGTGATGATTGCGGCCACGTCGGAGGTGCGTTCGTAGGCTGCGGTGGAACAGGCCATGACGTTGGCGGAGGGTTCCACGGATGCATCGCTTCAGTAGATGAAAACAAAAGTGAACAATCACATACAGGATTCAGTCCCTAACTGCCTAAGATGTCGTGCAATTATTCCCTGCACCGGGACCGTGGTCAAGTCGTGCCGCAATGGCATAAAACAGCTTCCAAATTCCAACGAATTAGATGCACAAAATGTTTCACCTCACCAAAAACCAAAGAGACCACACCTGCAGGAAAAGGACATGCCTGTTGCCTTTTGTCGTGAATGTCATGTTGAACTTCAAATGCGCAAGCTGCAGTGATAAAAAAGTTTCTGGCAATTCAGAACAGCTTCACAGTTGAAGAAACGCATCGGCGAGAAATCCCTGGGACCACAAGATCAGCGGGACAATCTCAAAAGGCTGGAAAACCGCAAGGCTGATTGTTGCCCTTTACTTAGACGAATTACTAAGTTAAAATGTGTGAATTCCGAATTCAAGTCTGTCAACACTCACCCTGAAGAGGGTTGCCTCCAATGGCTCCATGGCACCATGTCGGAGCCACCATGGAAATCACACTAGACAAGAATGGATCATTATATGATCCGGCAGGAACTGAATCCTGAAACATGCAAACCAGCCTAGATCGTTAGATTAGTAAAGGAGCCAAATGAGGTACTTCACGAAAACGATGTAGGGCATCCAATATTGTCAAACGAAGTCATAACCAGATTCCATAGAGTTTTAACCAGCATGTTGAGAATCCACAATAATGTTTCGGCGATTGTTTCCCAAAAGGACCCACAGTTCGTCGGCGACATGATCTCGGCGAAAATAGATCAAAAAACATAATACTGTCGGCGATGTGGTTTTCGGCGAAAATCTGAGGAAAGTTCTGATGCATGTAAATGTCAAAATTGATTCCAGATTGCGACAACAGTGCAGCAAATTGTATAATATTGTGGTTGGGGTTCTTAGCTTGGCCCCTTGCTATGTCCGAAAAAAGGCAGGTACGTGGAGTTGATCAGACTCCATATCCTAGTCAACTGCATGGAGCTTCGTTGGCGACAGCCATGCAGCGACCCTGTCGCCCCCTGCAAACTAGTGAAAACCAATAAGAAGTTTTACATCTGTTCAGATGGTACACACACACACACACCCGGCAGAGCCGGGAAAACCCTGAAAGGCAAGAGGAAGAAAAAAGCGGACACACGACGGGCAGACGGCCAAAAACAGCGCAGGGGGGGAGGGGAACAGACGGACCTCCGGAACCAACCTACACGGCGAAACGGACCTGACCAAAACAGCGCACACACCTAAACCCCACGACACATTACGGAGAGGCACGCGGGGAAAATTAGGGACCAAATGGGGGACTAGTTGATGACAAGAAAACCAAAACAATTAATTAAAGACAGGACTCAGTTCCTAACTACCTGAAAGTCGTGCGTTATTCCCTTTCTGGGACCGTGGTCAAGTCTTGCCCCAATTGGCATAAACGGCTTTCAAGTTCCAACGAATTAGGTGCACAATATGTTTCACCTCACCAAACAACCATCAAAAGAAAAAGACCACACCTGAAAGTCGTGTGCCTGCCAGGATCCTTGTGCATGTTGTAATGCCACTGTCATGACAAAAGCTGCAAGCGCAAAAGGAGGTTTCTGGATGTTCGGCACAGCTTCACTCAGTAGAAATGCATTCCACGGGGTTAGCCGGAGCAGCGAGAATCTCCAAAAACGGTGGATAACAGTAAGGCCCACTGTTGCTCTTTACTTAAACGAATTACTAATTCAAAAGTGTAAATTCGGAAGTCAATTCAGTCGACATTCACCCCAAACAGGGTTGCCTCACTTGGCCCTATGGCACCATGTCGGACTCACCATAGGAATCACACTAGATAAGAATGGATCATTGTAGTGATCCGGCAGGAACTGAATCCTGTAACATGCAGATTAAATGAGAAACAAACTAATCCACGACGTATCCTACGAATAATGGAAGTTCTCCTGAATGATCACCATGTCCTGAATCGACATCAAAAAGAATAGAATAAGGATCGAAAAGTTAAGTAACCAAAAGTAATGTCATCGGCGATGTCGTCGGCGAAGATTACCCGCAACCAATATGCATCGGCGACGATGTTGTCGGCGACCATGTAAAAACATGTAAAATAAGTTGTTTAAAAAACGGCATGGTGGTTCTCGGGTTAGCCACGTCCCATCGCGAAGAATATTGCAGGTACGTTTTCACCCCCAGACTGTCTGGTCTTCATTGGCCAGGACAGACAGTGATGGGTTCCTGGCCTCCTGCATTATTTAAAAAGGGAGAAGAGGGAAGAAAAAAGAAGGAAGTTTTACATCTACCCAGATGTTACACACACATTTATGTGTATATATATAATATCTATCTATCTATCTATCTATCTATCTATCTATCTATCTATCTATCTATACATATATATATATATATACAGATCATTCAGAGACGTCGCAGTGCAGCCGTTACGTAACTTCTCCAGATTTGCTCATGGAGGTCTGGTGGACTCCTATCGGCCTATCGGCCTGGGCCTAAACTGGTTGATGGTGCAATAACCATCTTGAAATATTAGCCAATGGGAAGGGAAGGATGACATCCCATATATTATGAAAGCATAAGGAAAATAACAAATGTTCCAAACCACCAACCAGATTGTCTCATTAACCATTATTAACCATTATTAACCACCATTAACTTCCATGTTCCAAACCACCAACCAGTATATAAACGTTGTCAACATCCAAAATGGAGACCCATTTTATCTACAAGGCACTACGGATCCATCCATGTCATCCAGGGTGTCCACCAGTTCCGCCAGGTGGTCGTTCAGGTCATTCACCTCCCGCCCCGGCAACGTCGCTGGAAACTCCGTAAGAACTCAACGAGATCTAACGAGGTTTTAGTTCGCTGGGAAAGTCATACAACTGGCATATTTCCCGTGTTGCTATGTTTGACTGCCGGAGGGTAATACATGTAATACTAAACACTGACCAAACGTTCGCTAAGAGATCACCTGCAATTACCACCTCAACGTGCCTGAAGGTACCTAATAAAAATCAGCGTTTGTAGCACGAATTTGGTGTTTTCTAAGTCACTGGGTCAACTGAAGGTCCCTTAAAAAATCGGGAATTTTCTAAGCCCCTAGCGGGACAATGACGAACAGTTTGCCAACATGGCCCACAAAAATACGTGATTTACCTATTAAAGATGGTGATTTTCCATAGCGAACTATTGGTTTACCGGAGGGTATCTGATATATGTGTAGATATTTCAAAACCACCAGCCAGGTGTATCCACATGCTGTTTGCTTAGATGGCTTATTTATGCTAATTTTCATCTTGTATCGTCATTGCTGCAAATTATACATAGTTTCGTTGGCTCTACACTCTAGCCTGAGCCAACCATACACCGGAAAAAATGACGGCGTGTCCACTGGCGCCAGCAATTTTTTACTGTGATGTCTTCGCCTCCGGCTTTGCTGAGCAAAAGACCCCAGGCCGGCTTAACTACTGCCTTGACCAAAAGGGGACAACGCGATCAGCGATATATGGTCTGAACTGGGCCCCCCAAACAAGTAAAGAAACAAATAGAAACCCATCAATTCACCCGCCAAAATGGTCAATTTTTGACAGATCTCTCTGTATTTAGATGCCCCATGGCTCTCTTAGACTCAGCCAAAATTAGCTCCAGCAGCACAGGACGCAGACCGGAACTCAAATGAAGCAGCCCAGACTGGCAGCTCACTCAGGTTCCCATTTCGTGTTCCAAGCTTTCTCGAGCTTCTTGATTTGGTCTTTCCACACATTCTCATTGTTCCACATGCTCACCTCATTGCTCCCGGGGGCCGGAAACTGTGTGGAGATATATAGGGAATGAAATGAAACACAAAACACGTTCTCGAAATAGATTGCTTTATCATCTCAAAAACCAGCAATGCTGCACGGAGAATACAGCATAGCTGACTGTGGATCAATCAAAACGTAGCGAATAGATGGGAATAGTGGGGCATGTGACGGTCTACACTGTGGCCCAAATCATGAAGAACTTGACACTTCCAGAGTGATGCTGATATGCTGGATGCTTTCAGCTTTAATGACCTTCAACGCAAGCAATGACCCGCCAACAGCAAGAATGACCAGAATGACCAGCCTTTTGTGATCCGATTGGTGCCCGCATTTTTGAGAGCAAACAACAATCTCAAAGATTCATGGTTTTATCAAGTTTTAGCGTGTTTTATCATCTAAGATGTACCACCACCACCACCACCCTAAAAGAAACATGAAGAACATGAACAAGTGCGTTTGTTCGCTGGCTATGTCCACCAAGTTCTGGCTCTTACCGTCATTCCCCTCCCGGGTGGAACCAGCACTCGAGGACCAGGCGGACTGTCGCTTAAACAATTCCGTGGCAAAGTCATAAATGTCCCTGTCCTGACAAATTTGGGTGGGTTTATGAGGGGAGACCAAATGCCCATGGGTGGAAACCAACCCAGGAAACAAGTATAGTAGCCCAGTAAGCCACGAAATCATACGAAGTCAGGGTTTCTTTAACAAAATGCTGTTCTTTCTTATAGTTTCATGACACTTCCCCTGAGCAACTTACTTACTCCCGAAACCTAACTATAGCAATTTAGATACATAAGAAGTGCGACATAGTACAGAAAAACATGCCAAACCCCAGCAAATCCCATAAACATCTGAAACAAACAAACATCGAGATCTGTTTCTTGCAACCCAATGGTATACCCGGTCACTTGTTCCCTGACCCAGCTCCAGTCCTTGGCAGTGATGTTCTTCGCCAATTCAAGGTCCGCCTTGTTCCACTTCTCGGGTTTTTTGGGTGGCACCTGCAGAAGGCTCGGGGTCGGTGGACCATGCTGAAGCCATCTCCAAAATTCTTTCCAACGCATCCTAAACACAAATAGAGAAAGAGAGAGAGAGAGAGAAAGAGATGATAAGAGATGTATTCAATTACATATGCAAATATAGTAATCAGTAATAATAATAGTCATAATTTGAGTCTTAATACTAATAAGAACTGCCATTAATAATAATACCAATAATAATGGCTGATATGGCACCTCCAGCAGGGTGTCACGGGCCAAAGTTCCCATCCCTTCGGGGCTCTTGCCGTAGAGCCAGGCGAGGGAAGCCTGAAACCCAGCTGGGCTCATCCCATGAAACATGGCGTTTTTCATGGGAAAATATGGGAAAATCCATTATAAATAAAAGGATGTTTTAATATAGGAAAATCAACTAAATTCATGGAGGTTATATGGGAAAACGATGGAAAACGGAGGTTTTAATCCGAAAATCAGCTCTCAATGGAGTGTTTTAATAGGAACATCAAATATATGGGGTGGATTTCCATTGCCACGTTTGATTACCAGAGGCCAAATCCATGGCTCCATCACTTTCTTCATGCTTTGACGATTTTTATAATCCAGTCAATTCGGGGTAAGCCCCAATTTCTATCGAGGCCTAGCTGACCTCTGGACAACCGAAATGATGGTGGACATTCCATTAAAAAATGAGATGGGGCAATGGCATTGGTCATGCTTGGTCAGGAAGCAATCCAACAATGACTTATAGAAAGACCCATCATTTAGTTCCAAAAAGTGGGCAAGGATTTAACTCAGTCTGCACAGCAATAAAGTTCTATGTACATTACATCAACAAACATGGGTTTCGGGTTTGCATGGCTAATTATGGATACTCTGACAACTGTTTTGAAGCTCGGCGCTTACAGTCCACGGAGGGAAAAAGAGCACGCACATAATATCAAAACAAGACCCATGAGTCAGGATATTTTCCACATCTGGATAAGGCCAGCTTGGGGCAGTCACCCTTCTCGCCAACTATCACTATCATCCCCGTGCTGTGTGCTGAGGGGCGAGGGAGCCGGGCAAATCCTCATAGATTCCGACCTTGGGCACATCAGAATATACGGACGGAGAAAAAGATGCAAACATCTGTGCTTCCCTCCTGTCTATCTATCTATGTATCTATCCATCCATCCATCCATCCATTCATCCATCCATCCATCTCTCTCCATCGCCATCTCCATCTATATCTCTATCAAATCTGTGTATCTATATCTGATTAGAGTTACCATGGTGAAACTTCCATGTCTTTTTTGGGACCCCTGTAGCTGCAGCTTCGCCGGGGTACGAAATCAAAGTGGCTCACCAAAACCCGCTTGGCCTTTGCCACATCGCAATTGCCTTATGGTTGAGCCATGCATAGGCTGCATAGGCATTGGCCCATAGGCCCCAGCAAGGGGCTTAGTCAAACGACAGGAAGGGAGGTGGCCGAGTGCATGGTGAGGAATGGAGGTGATGACACCCCATGATACGCAGAATTGATAGTGCAAACCACCGTGATAAGAACCACAAGCTAGCTAGTGATTACTACCATAATCGTTATGTCAAAACTTGAGAACAAAGAAAAACAACTTGGAACAACACATAATTACAGTAATTAAAACCATGTGAAACCAATATTATAACGATGTCAGCAGTGGGTAGCCCTTGCTTGATAACTCCCTCAATAACTGGATGTCATCACACATGGCCTGGGAACTCCCCGAGCTAAAATGGAGCTTTGTATCTGGGAAAGTCAGCGAACTAAATGAGGTTTGATTACGGGAGCTTACCCTCTGGTAAACTAACACAACTATGGGAAATAACAATTTTCAATGGGTAAATCCACTATACATGGACCATGTCCAATAGCTATGTTAAATTACCGGAGCTTAACTAGAATCCCAAATCAAACATCTGTGGGCCCATTTTGGGATGGTTTCCCAAAACGGCCGGTGTAGTGGTTACAATCTGCCCAAAATTCAAACGGACAAAAAAAAAGATGGAAGAACCAGTCCCAAAACGTTGTTTGATGTTGATGACTGACAAAGCTGAGGAAAAAGGATCTTGATGGACACGGCTTTGTCTGAAAAAGGCTTGCCAAGTTTGTCTGGTTGGTGGTATACCTACCCCTCTGAAAAATGATGGAGTTCGTCAGTTGGGGATGATGACATTCCCAACATATGGAAAGTCATAAATTTCCAAATATTAACCATATATGTCCATATGTTAACCATATATTTATGATTAACCGTCAGAAAATTCCATGGTTCCAAACCACCAACCAGTTGTTGCTTGACCGACTTGTCCTATTTGTTAAAGAAACCATTTCATTGGATTAAACTTGTCGTTGACCCCACTGCCGCCATTGGGGAAAACAATTATCTTCTGTATGAGTCTTGCTTCTTGTTATCCAAAACATCCCATTACACCATCATAAGAAAGCGATCACTAACTCACATAAGTTCACTAAAAAGTCAATCGTTTGCTTGCTAAAACATATCTGGGCAAATTATAGTAGTTCACTAACCTGACATAAGGCCATTCTGAGATGGTTGTCCTTATTAACCATGATTCCAGGGCTCAGGAGAACAGAGGTTGCTATAATTTGCCCAGGTCATATTAAACGTAGCCCATTTGTTCATCATTTCTATCCCCATTCATCCCCATTCTATGATGGTTCAATCCCGAATTTTGGGTCAGCTTCACTGGGACTCAGCTCAGCGTCCTAGGTAATGGCCATATTCGCAACAGCCCTGGATCACCTGGAGCGCTTCAGAGAGGGCAGCGGAACCAGGAGGACCTAAAGACCACCATGGACCGATGGACCATACCATTCCACATCATTTCCAAGACATCAATTGTTTTGATCATGTTTGATCTCTCTTTATCTGCGACTGTTGGGAAAGGTTTTGGATGCTTTCGGTGCTTCCGAAGTTTCAGGGGCTGAACATGTTCCTATCATGAATGCTGTGCTGTTCCATGTTCCCATGCTGGCTAACCAGCACAAGGGCCGATGAAGCACCAGGTTCCAATCACCAGGTTCCTCACCGTGGAGTTCCTCCCGCCTTACGCCAGGGGATGCCTTCGGCCTGGATTCTGGCCATTTGAGGCTCTGTCATGTTGCCATAGGCTGTGTCACGTTCGGCAATCAGGAAGTCCTGGCCCACTTCAAGGCATTGAAAAATGGGTGCACTCGAGAAGAATGACAACTACATTTGAGTGTTTTGTTTACCCTTTTTGATGAAGACTTTGATACAGTTTCCTAGCTTCTAAATGGACTTAACTAGCAATGATGGCTCCATCACTCTGCACCGTTGGGCTGTGAGCATCAAAATTGTTCCCACCTGGTTTTAGTATGAAATCTACAATCTGAAACAGCACCCTTCAGTAGCTTTTGCAAATGATCTTCTCAAACAAATGGCAATCATCAGTCAGTTTTCGGCTGCAAAAATGATGATTTTAGTTAGGCGGGAAAACAAATATCTAATCATCATTCATCATCTCTAATCCTAATCTAACCACGATATAATCTAAAAATTTTACTATTTTACAATTATTCTTTGGCTGGAATCCTCTAATCCTCTGGACCCAAGTTGACTCACGGCACCCCCTCTCCGTGAAGTTCTCGGGCGAGTGATCTGGGCTCAGGCTGTAGAACACCGACCTGCGGTGGTTGGACCACCAGCTGCTTGGTGGTTTCTTACATATTTTTGTTGGGTCTAATCCCTTCCAATATTAAAGACCCCCTAAACGAAACCACGGTTTAGTAGGGAATTTCCACTTAATTGGGACCATGAAATTGGGGTATTTAATTTTAGGGTGATGGGTTTTTTAATATGTGCTTCTTGTTTTTTAAATATATATAACCTATGTGTAGAATGTTTTTGCGGCTTTATATGTGTATATATATATACATATATGTGTGTGTATGTATATGTATGTTCTTAACTATTGTTTAATGTTGTTTACCTATTTGGAAAATGTGAGCCAATTGAGAACTGAGGATAACCCCTCGAAATATAGTTGAACATGTCCAAAATGTATTGAAAACACCAAGCAGCTATTGTCTATTCATAATGGATCGGTTGATGGGAACATTTACAAGTTGCCAATGGACCCACAGAATTAATCCAAAATCTTACCATCCAATTTCTTCAGCATTTAACCACCAATCTCTCAGAAATCGATGCGGAACATGTGGGATTTTTACATGTTGCCAACATCGATCCAACCTGGATTCTTGGTAAAGTCCTGTAAAGCAGTTTTTTTTTCTAAATGTGCTCTTTGGAGGTTTTTAAACATCACTTTCTTGTCATATACCCAATAGTTGGAGATCATATACCCAATAGATAATAGACTGTTCAAGTACCTGTTGGAGATCACATACCCGTTGGGTGATGCGTCAGTGGATTCAGCCCCATCTCCTCAAGATGTCCTGACAAATGTAAAGTGAAAAAAAAGGCCCATTCAGGGTGGCATAGAACGGTTCATAGCTTGTTTCTTGCATTACATTCAAATGATCTTGACAAACTTATATGCACAGAATTAAAAAATGTATGTATATATATATACACATAATACACACATAATATGCACATAATAGCTCTCTCTCCATTATTCATATGTATTTATACACAAGATGCACCAGGGAAATATGTTCATAATCCATGATGAGCCCAAAATGATGACCATGTCTGGCCTCAGCCTCTCCACTGGATCGCGCAGAATGGTGGTGATGAGCACCCGCTTCCCAGGGCCCCACAACAAAGGCAACCACTGAAATGTCATGGCCTCCAGTGGCGAACGCATGGAAAAACAAGGGGATGTTAACCATCAAATATCGACATATAATGAGGATATCATGGGTAATTACCAACAATATGATACAATATGGTCTGCTTGGATTTGAGCCATCAAACACTTGGAAATCCAATGAAACCCACTGCTGAATCATCCTGTTGCTCATTCAATAAGTGCCATGAAATCAGTTTCCTGAGATGGTTGATCCTATGGAAAATCTCCATTTTGTTTGGGGTAAATCATCGAACAAAATGGCCCATCTATGTATCATAGCAAAGTGTGAAATCAGGGTACAGTACAGATCTCCATCAAAAGCAAAAAACTTCAGGCTCCCTGGCCTGAAGAATGATTCTTTTGATCCAAGTTTCATTATTTCAATCCCAATAATATATATATATATATATGTTTAAAATTAGATGCCCTATCAATCCCTATCATCTCTTAAAGTGCCCCTGGGGTTTCAAACTCTCAGCCTGGCTGTGCAGAAACCGCAAGGCGCTGAACCACGACCCTTGGTATCCCTTGGGGGCTGAAACAAACATCCCACTTCAGGGTGCATCCCAGTCAGTAAATGAAATTAAATGAACAACCAGGTATTCTGGTTGGTGGTATACCTACCCCTCTGAACAATATAAAAGTCAGTCGGGATGATTCTTCCCAATATATGGAGAAAAAGAAAATTTTCCAAACCACCAACCAGATATATATATATAGCATACCCCCAGTGAGGCCAACGGGCTATACATAGGCTATACATAGGCTACATGGTTTTTGTGTCGGCTGAGTCACTGAACTCATCAGCGTCTCATAACGCATCCGATCTGGCCATAGGTTCCTGAGCACTTGGCCCCTTTCAACACGATTTTTTGGGCGAACATGACGTCATAGGCCACTGGAAGTCTCGGGGTGCCTATGTTTAAACAACTTGAACAAAAAGAAGAAAAGTCGCATCATCAAAATCAAAACTTATCAAACATACTAGCTGAACAACACATTGCTAAGTGTAAATATGAACAAGAGTGAGCTGTGATACGCCAACACGCAAACCATGAATCTGCGATTCTCTGATGCCTGCCAAGAATTGGCCTTCTTCCTAGAATAATTAATTAATCTGAATTAAACATCCCCTAAAACCATGGCAAATCGTAGTGAATGTCCACATCATTCAGACCATAGAACGGGGGTGTAACGAATATGAATGGGGGCTGGGATTATACATTCACATCATATCCATCATTATCAATATGCCACCATAGTTGATTATGTCATATGGTTGGTTGCTATATAAACCACTAATATTCATTAATATTAACATCCATTCCATAATCTTTAATATATTACATATCATTAACATTCATTAATCTAATATATATATTAATATATAAACCATTAACATCCGTTAATATCATTCTATACTTCCATTCGGGGGATGTTCCCTCAGTGGTCCGGTCGACCTCCGTAAAAGCTGTGGATGGAAATCCTGCAGCATCCTGCACCACCGTCTGTCTGACGATTTTTCATATGAAATTCTATGTGATACCATGGGTTGTTTTAACATTTCAGTATCTATAATTGACATTAGTTCCATCTCGATTTTTCTATTTTTTGTGTTGCATTAGTTCATATTCTTTCACTATTCAACATCTAAACAGGTTGGCTTACACCCGCTCGACCTGTGCCATGGATCTTCAGGCTGCTCAGATCCGAAGAATTCACGCGATCTGTGAAGTTCTTCCCTGTGCCACAGCGTGCGCTGTATGCGTGCGCGACGCAACGCGAAGCATAGAGGTGTCATGGTCAAGCGACATGTAACTCCATACTTAAGTTGGTTTATAGCTCCAATGTCACGTGCAAAGTAGTTAAGTCGGTTTATAACTCACATGGCGGTGCCCCCCATAGTTTAAAAGTTGGTTTATAACTTACATGGTGTGCCCCATAGTTAACTTGGTGAACATGACGCCAACAACTATGGTAACTATATGGTTTATTTTTCTCTCTCTCTCTCTGTATATATAGTTAATAAGGGTTATAAACTAGCTTATCACTGGAGGGGCGCAGTTTATGGTTGTCCCACCATCGTGAATGGGATTCCTGAAAAACTGGTCTTTTCAGACAATCCCTGTGGATTCATTTTCCCATACCCGAACTGATGCGAATAGGGAATCACCAAAATGGATGGTTTATTTCACGGAAAGTCCCAATCTAAAATGGATGATTTGGAGGTACCCCCCATTTCAGAAAACCCCCAAATGTAGATATCCCGCCCTTGACACATGTTTTTTTGGTACATGTTATGCAAAAATATATTAATATCATAATTGCAAAAGGTTACGTCTGCGCACATTCTCCAAGAACCACGTGCCCGTTTGCAGTGAATGCTTGTACAACCTGAAAATAAATACATAAACAGGTCCATCCAAAATAATGTAACGTGGTAAAAGCAATAATAAACCACCCACCCATTTGGGAATGGTTTATACAACCTATTTATGTTGAAATTGCGGATGGTTTATTATTGTTTTGCCAACATTATTCCTCCAATTTTTGAGCTATGCAACATTGCTATATTATTATAATCTTTAGGCATTCTTGTGTAGACAGCCCACGCTCCAGTAGTTCCTGAAGCCTCCTGCAACCAAACCAGACTACCAGACTGCAACCTATTAATCAATTAAAAACCAAACAAATTTTAGGGGAACCTTCAAATTTCATGACAAAAAAAATGTTTAGGCTCACACTTTCAAGTTGTTTAAGTCATGACAAAATTCCTTGGTTTTACCGGCGAATTTATCCATTTCCTGGCGGCACCTTGGATGGCAGCCTCCATGACCAATAAGCCGCTGTCTTTGGTGCAGCTCCATGGCATCTTCAAGCAGGGCATCTGGGTGGGCACGACGCCAGTTGGAGCCGGATTCTACAATCGGGTGAAACACACTCGCTGATTTTGTTTGGATTCTGAAGGTAAATTACCAACCAAGGGGGGTTGACCATCCAGGAACAATTGGGATTAGTATGGCGGATTTAATGTGATTTAGCCAACAAAAAAGGAGTCAAAAATTGACCTAGCAAAGGTTGAATTCAACACGGAATTAACAAAACTTGGGATTCAACTAGTACAGAAAACTATGATGTGGCTGTAAACCGTTGAATCCATCAACAAAATCTGGTTTTAACTGGTGGTGCTGCAATGACAGCGGGATAGGCGCTGTGTTAAGTACAGCGCTAGATCAAGTAACTATGAGTATGGGGGAAGGGAAGGTCCAATGACAGGTATTGCCAAAGGGTCCTTGGATGTTTTTTGGGTTTTTTTTGGATGATTGTCCCGATCAACGGCTCAGTCCCTGAATTGCTTTGAAGGTAAACATGCAGGAAATCAGATGGGGGAAGGGAAGGTCCAATGACAGGTATTGCCAAAGGGTCCTTGGATGTTTTTTGGGTTTTTTTTGGATGATTGTCCCGATCAACGGCTCAGTCCCTGAATTGCTTTGAAGGTAAACATGCAGGAAGTCCTCTGAATGATACATGGTCCACGGTCCTGAAGAAAGTCCTGGGATGATGATTGCTGCTGAGTCACAATGTGCTAAGTAGTGTGCTAAGTTCAGGGGTGATCCCCGAACATAAATGGATGCAAATCCGCTTATTATTCAGATACAATGATATACAATTGGTTGGGTCATATACCATGGTTGTGTCATAACTCATAACAGATATGAGAACCGCAGGATGAATTGATCCCAAAAGAACCATGACAATCTATAGGAAGGGTGCCCTTGAAAAACCGAGCCAAGAATTAGTTCGGGGTTCAATAAGCTCCAAAAATCAGGCCGCAGGATGTTCACAGCTGTCATGGCTAAACATTTCGGAGATTCCTGGGCCCAAGGGCCATGCATGGCCCAAGGAGTTGATTGTCAAGGTGCCAGCTCGCGGGACTGACATTCAGTCTCATTCAATCCTTCCTCCTGCGGGAAATGTTAGCGGCTGGGCTGTAGAAAGCTGGAAGTTTTGAGGTCAAAGGTGTTTGTGGTAGAAATAACATCTAAAAGGTCACAGTCATGGATTGTCCTTACCTGGGGCGTAGACTATATATATATAATACATACGTGTATATATATATATACATATCTGTGTGCGCGCGTGTTTTTGCATGTATGCATATACATATAGATGATATCATGTTGGTTTGCATAATTATGACCTTATATCTTAAGATTTGTTCCCATCATTTACAGTTCGGCAAGTCAGGACACCATATTTCGCCCAACATAAAACAGATTCTGCGCTGATAAGGTCCTGCGCTTCGGGCAGCATGTGCATCTCCACATGAGATCAATCACCGATTGATGCACCCTTAAGATTCCTTGAGTGCAACCTTCTTGATTTTTAAAATGTCCCTCATGTGTTCTTCTTCCCATACCTAGAACCTCGAAGACGGAATACTACGGCGTAATTTGTTTGACTTGTTTGGCTCCGGCATTTCTCTGTTGTTCCAACGGCATTTTTGGAATTCAACTTGGAATGCATTAGTTGCGGTCTGACATCACATTGGCCAAAGATTTTGGTTCATTTCTTCACGTCCATCATTTTGGTCATGCGTAATTCAAGTCAATGAAAGTGGTTTGGCCAAACCGGTGACAGCCTGCTGTTGCAAAACGGTTGTTAGCAGTCCATGATGCTTGACGTTAAGAATCCAAAAAGTATCAAAAAGTACTTACTTTAAAAAAAATACTTTACTTCGTGTGATCCCCACCATGACATTTATACATTTTCTTACTGGCAAATCTTCTGGCATTCTATCTGACATATCTTCTGACATTCTATTTGGCATTCTATCTGGCATATCTTCTGGCATATGATCTGGCATATCTTCTGGCATATCTTCTGGCATTCTATCTGGCAAATCTTCTGGCATTCTATCTGGCATATCTTCTGGCACTCTATCTGACATTTTATCTGGCATTCAATCTGGCATTCTATCTGGCATATCTTCCGGCATATATTCTGACATATCTTCTGGCATTCTATCTGACATATCTTCTGGCATATATTCTGACATATCTTCTGGCATATCTTCTGGCATATCTTCTGGCATATCTATCTGGCATATCTTCTGGCATATTTTCTGGCATTCTACCTGGCAAATCTTCTGGCATTCTATCTGGCATATCTTCTGGCATTCTATCTGATATATCTTCTGGCATTCTATCTGGCATTCTATCTGGCATATCTTCTGGCATATATTCTGACATATCTTCTGGCATTCTATCTGGCATTCTATCTGGCATTCTATTTTGCATTCTATCTGGCATATCTTCTGGCATATCTTCTGACATTCTTTCTGACATTCTTTCTAACTTTCTTCTGCACATTCTTTGTCCCATATCTTCCTACATGAGGTCCGGCAGGGAACACTTGGCGTGGATTCTCGCGGTTGAGGTCCGGCAGGGAACACTGGGCGTGGATGGTCGTGGTTGAGGTCCGGCAGGGAACACTGGGCGTGGCTGGTCGTGGTTGAGGTCCGGCAGAGAACACTGGGCGTGGATGGTCGTGGTTGAGGTCCGGCAGAGAACACTGTGGATCGCGGGTCGCAGTTGGACGAGGACGACGAGGACGACGAGGACGACGAGGACGACAAGGACGACAAGGATGACAAGGAGGACGAGGAGGACGAGGAGGAGAGGAGGAGAGGAGGAGGAGGAGGAGGAGGAGGACGAGGCAGGAAGAGGCAACTGACATAAAATCTAACAACCCTCACCTGGCAGGTGGGGAATAAACAAATGCCAAAAACCACATTCCCAAGTTACGGCGTAAATTGGCATAATTGCGGCGTAAATTGGTGTAATTACGGCGTAAATCCTCGTAGTTTTGAACGTCTTGAAATCAAACTTTTGATGGGTCTTGGCTTAAGGTTTGGGATGAACACGTTTTACTCTCCCATGTATCATGGTCATCACTGGCTATGAAATGGTGGCCACTGAAGTTCTGGGCCCACAAACATATCAACCGTTCAAATAAAAGGCATTCAACACATAGATTGTAAAATCATGGTTCACTCTCGATCTGGTTGACGGCATTTTTGTTGAGCCACGGCGTGCATTTTTTTTCGTTTCCAGAGGTGACGGCCAAAATTTCAGCCACAATTGTAAAAAGGGCACTTATTTCAGCCACAAGGTGGATCTAGGTATGGCCTTTTGAATCTTTTGAAACTTCCAAAGAGTATACCCTCTGGTAAACTAACATAGCTATTGAAAATGACCCTTTTATAGTTGATTTACCCATTAAAAATAGTGATTTTCCGTCGTTTTTTGTTAGTTTACCGGAGGGTAATGACCGTTGTGAACATGAATTGTGTCCAGGCGAGGGAGATTGAAAACCATCAACATCGAGATTGTCGAGCCATGCTTACAGGTTTAATGACAACTTCTGTGACTAAAAGCACTATAATTACTGTTTCTCATGAATCCAAACTCTCTATGATGTGGGGAAAGCAATAATAAACCATGCCCCAAATCACCATTTGTGCGGTCTGGTTACCATTCGACATGGGTGGCTGGTTTACGGCATTGTTTTACCCACATGAAAGGATTTCCGAAAGACGTCATTAGCCTCTGGTAAACTATATATATATAATATAACTAAATAACGATGTTCAACGGGTAAATCAACGAACTAAATGGCCATTTTCAATAGCAAACTGTTAGTTTACCAGAGGGTAATGCATGACATAGCTATGGAAAATGGGTGATTTATAGTTGATTTACCTGTAAAAAATGGCGATTTTCCATGTAGCTATGTTAGATTACTAGAGGCATGACATCGCTCATCTTGGACCCTCCTCACAGCTGAAGAGATGGAGACCACAGGTGGCACAGTTTTGCCCGGAACTGTGCATGACGTTCAGCAGCGTTGCCTTGAGCACCGCGGACGGAAATCCCGTGGAAATCTGTCGGAGTCTATGGATCATTTTTTCAACAAAAAAATGGAAATCTTAAGATTGTCAGAGTCTATGGTTTGCTTAATTCATGTTAGCCATGAATAAGCCATACATTATATATATTCCGGTAGCCGCGTACAGCTGGGTGTTTTGTATGCTTCTTGCTCACTTGTTGCCCACTTAGTAACTGGGATGCACATCCAAATTCAAGTTTCTTATTGCCATCCACCTTTAATTAAATTGTCATTCAATGGGTGTATTTCAATGGTGCTCTTATGAGCTTTAAACATGGTTTCCTCCATTGAACATGCCATTTCTACTTTCCTACAAGATGGTGCCCCATGCTTGGCTAGGTTGGTTTAGTTCACTAGGCTAACCAGGATATGGATGATGTAGTTTGATTATATCCCAACTAGTTAGATGTGAAAACATACAAAGAAACATAACTGGTACGACATTCCGTGGTCATGGGTGTACCCCACATCTACTATTATTCTATGCTATCCTAGCCTCACACACACGGCCGCACCCCCCAAGAAACACACACACACATATCTAAAAGTATACATATCTATATGTATATAAGTATATATATAATAAATTATGAATATAATATATATATAATAAATTATGTATATAATATATATATATAATAATAAATTATGAATATAATATATATAAATAATAAATTATGAACATAATATATATATAATAAATTATGTATATAATATATGTATATATATAGTTATTATAATTGATAATGTATATTTCTAAATTATGTATCATTCAGCAGTCATCCCAGGTATGGAAATCACCCTATGCTGCCGGCACTGACGCTGTGGCTCAGTGCGATGATGATCCCATGGATATGGCTGGGGTACCCCGATAGCTGGATGAGTTATAATGGACAATCCTCTTAAAAAGGATTATAATGGGATATGGGGTAGACCCAAATCCTCCATTTTAGATTGGGATTCTCAATTGTCAGCATTTGAAAATGAAAATGTTTGGGGATACCCCCACAAAAAAGGAAACCTCGATATCAGCATTGCTGATGTAACGAGCGTTGAATCCTCCAATCTTTCGGACCCTTGAAGTCCTGCAACATGTCAGAGGCGAAAGGCCACAAGTTTGAGCATGTTTGGAACTTCTGCTCTCGAGGAGTATCTTGATTTCGGGTAATTCAGGTTCAACATTGCCGAACAAAAGACACTAACAACCTTCATTTGCTAAATATGATTGACTTGAAATGGCTTGAATACGGCACATAGAATAATCTCGACCCCCTATTAATAAAGGTCCCCCTAATAAAAAGAATGCCGGCGCTCGGGACCATTTTTTTTTTATTGTTTTTCCATTCCGCCTATTGAAAACCAATACTACATGAGCCGAGAATAAATTAACACGCCTCGTCGAGCTTATTAGGGGGCATCCTAGCAGCAATCGAACTTTTCGAGGACTCCATCCGTGTGTGTGTGTGCACACCGTTATCACAAATGGTTCCATTTTCATCTAAAGCAGGGCTACTGGAGCCAATTTGCCTATCCAGTCCAACGAAGCTATGGCAGTACCCGCTTGAACTGTTGAATAAGCGGGCCCGCAATGCCCTCAAGGGGTCAAAAAACATTACTGCTACTGCCACTACGACTGCTACTACACCTACTACCACTCCTTTCGCTACTGCTACTGCTACTGCTACTGCTAGTGCTGCTGCGACTGCTCGTGCTACTGCTACTACTACTACTACTACAACCACTACTACTACTACTACTACTACGACTACTACTGGTAGAATTGTTACTACGAAGCTATGGCATTTCGGTGGATGAGTGGTCTGATCAACCACTGGTACCTGCTTGAACTGTTGAATAAGCTTTTCTTCTCAGGTTGTTGAGGTATATTCCGACAGGTTGGATTTTCGATTTTCCTCACAGTGTGTGTCAATGAAATCGTGCTTGTGACTGTCGGTGCAACTGTCTTTCACATGCAAATAACGCTAGTACTAGTACTAGTAGTGGTAGTCGTAGTCGTAGTCGTAGTCGTCGTAGTAGTAGTAGTAGTAGTAGATGTAGTAGTAGTAGTAGTAGTAGTAGTAGTAGTAGTAGTAGTAGTAATCGTAGTAGTAATAGTAGTAGTAGTAGTAGTACTAGTAGTAGTACTAGTAGTAGTAGTAGTAGTAGTAGTAGTAGTAGTAGTAATTAGTAGTACTAGTAGTACTAGTAGAAGAAGAAGTAGTGGTCGTAGTAGAAGAAGTTAGTTTCTTGAGGTTGAAGTCCCTTAAATAAACAGTCTGAAACAGTCTGAAACAAGTCTGAAAATGCACTAATTATTCGAATGAGACAAGGTCGGGGGGGGGGCCGACCGGTTTGCTTTGATGCCTTAAGAAAAAGTCCATGTGCTGCTACTGGGCTTTCTTTCATTCCTTTACTCCTGGCTTCTTTGCCCCCCATTCCACATGTTCCTTTGTCCCTTGGCCGAAAGAATCCAAACGAAAAAAAATTGGTTTGAAGGGGAAGCATGCTGCATCGAAGGGGCGTCGTGGCAGTTGTGATCATCGTCACGAAGGTAGTAGTGGTGTAATCAGCCTTGCGTCAGTGGTGGAATCAGATTCAGTTCTGATCATCGTCAAGGCGGGTAGTCATTTACACCCAATGCCTCAGTAGTAAACGTCGTGGTCGTAGCATCGTAAGTATCACTAGTAATAGTATCCGTACTAGTAGTACGAGTGGAAGAAGAAGTAGTAGTAGAAGAAGTAGTACTAGTTGTCGTACTAGGAGTAGTAGTACTAGTAGTGGCAGTGGTGGTCGTAGTAGTACTAGTAGTAGTAGTAGTAGTAATACTAGTAGTACTAGTAGTACTAGTAGTACTAGTAGTACTAGTAGTACTAGTAGTACTAGTAGAAGAAGAAGTAGTGGTCGTAGTAGAAGAAGTCAGTTTCTTGAGGTTGAAGTCCTTTAAAAAAACACTCTGAAACAGTCTGAAACAAGTCTGAAAATGCACTAATTATTCGAATGAGACAAAGGGAGGGGGGCGCACCGGTTTGCTTTGATGCCTTAAGAAAAAGTCCGTGTGCTGCTACTGGATTTTCTTTCATTCCTTTACTCCTGGCTTCTTTGCCCCCCTTCCACACTAGCCTTTGTCCCTTGGCCGATAATACAAACGACAAAATTGGTTTGAAGGGGAAGAATGCTGCATCGAAGGGGCGTCATGGCAGTTGTGATCATCGTCACGAGGATGGTAGTCGTGTAATCAGCATTGTGTCAGTGGTGAAATCACAGTTTCAGTTGTGATCATCGTCAGAGTCTTTCAGGCTTTGCATGTGAAGGTTTGGGGGCATGTAAGGATTTTGTAAGAGTAGTAGCCATTGTCGTCGAACGAGAGAAAAAATATATAATTCGTTGTGCTGCTATGGCGAGGGTAGTGATGGTCGAAGCAAGCGTGGTAGTAATCGAAGCAGTCGTAGATCATGCCAATGCGAGGCAAACATGGCCAAACATAATATGGTATCTTGGTAGCTTCATCATAAGAACTCCTGCAAATTCAAAGAGAATCAGTCATCAGGCAACATAATTTATTACAACAGATAGCGCCACTCTGAAACACCCCCCTAATAAAAAGAATGCGTTCCCAAAATTTCGAATTTTATTATTAGGGGGGGGGGGGGGGGGGGGGGCCCGTTTATTAATAGGGGGTAGGGATTAAAAACATGAGTCTAACTTCGCTAAACAGAAAACATTCCCACAGCCACAGTTGATCCATATCTCCCTTGGGCGACCCCTGGGGCGAGCCGAGGCACCAAGATGGGATCAACTCCATGGAAATTCACGTAGTAAAAATAAGTCTGGACTTCTCCTGGACAACGATCGCAGGGGAATCTTGGAGATGTGGCAAGTCGTGTGGTGACCGAAACAGCTGAAATTCAAAAGTATGATGGAGATGGTTGGAATGGTTGGGAAACTCTATTTGTAACTCCCTGGGTCCCTATTTAATATGTGTGAATAATCCTAGTTGCTTAGCTCCCTCCGAGTCATTGGTGAAAAATCAACCAACCCATGTGGTTGATCAATTTCTACCAGGTTCCACAGGCATCACCACATGGCCAGATCCTGAGAGCCTGAAAATGAACAACGGACTTTGAGAAACCTCGTCGAGAAACCTTGGTGAATTGTATGGCCGTGAACCTTGAAGTTCATAAACTCGCATAAATTATCAGAAATTGGTTGTTTGCAAAAATAGTGTCTTGTTGCTGGTCTCAAAGTTTCTTGAAAAACTTGCCAACCGTCAGCGCGAGTCGCAGCAGGAACCCTTCCAGGATACCATCCGAAGAAAGAATGCACAAGAACTTCCCATCTGCATTCTTTTGGCATATGTCAAATGTTTTGGCATCCAAAAAATCATTTGACTGGACTTAGTTATGTCAAATCCATCATTCAAATCTTCGCCCGGTGACATCCGGTGACCAGGTCCACCAGGTCCACCAGGTCCCAAGGATCCCCGGCTGCGGCTCCTTCCCGTTTGGTCTTCAAGACCGTCGCCGTGCCCTTGGCGCGCGCCAAGGCATCTGTGGCGATGTTGGTCTCCTGCAGCTCCGACTGTGCCCCCTTAATGGGACAATGGATATGAATAAAGGCCAAGAAGATCTATGAAAGATAGATGTTGATCGATTTTTTCCAACCCCTTATAATATTGATGATGCATAATTAATTACAAATCTATAATTACATATAAATTCATATAAATCTTAAAGGAGTATCATAATCTCATTTTTTCGGGAACCTTCGAGAAGGACGTGTTGGTGAGGAAGTCTGTCTGGACTCCACCAAGCCGAAGTATCCAAGCTGGACAGGTGAGCATAACCATGATGTGGTGAAGCCCGAAACAACAGATGTTTTCGGAGATAAATTGTGCTTAATAAGATCCCTGTTGAAATAGATTTAAATAATTAGATTTGATCTAATAATGCCATACTATGGAGGTTGCTGGTGGCCGATCAACACATATTGGACCAATCTCAGCAGTGTGGAAGCCTAGTCTCTGGAGGTTGAATAGTTTGTCTTTTACCAGTAACTAGGTAGTGTAAAATGTATATAACTTCACCCAAATCATGTGGTAAAAACAATGTAAATCCCAAACAAAAACACCCCTCCCCTTTCTCAGGAACCAAGACTTTCACATGGCCCCATGGCACCTGCTGCAACTGCAGAGATCGCTGTAAGAACTGCGTGTCTTCGCGGAGTTCCTCCGAGGAACTTTCGGAACACGACTGGTCGGCCCAGGCGACCAGCGGTAGGATGGCGAAGAGCCGCCACATGGACATCGACATGGATAGAAACGTTGGAAGCGTCGAGGGGATTTCGAGCTTCGGCTGCGGTTGAAAGTTACACTTTCGTCTCGTCCTGGTGCATTACTGAAAGCAAATGCCAAGGTTGTTCTTTTGCAAAATCAAGCAGCCAATATATATATATTATATATATATAGTATATATTTATATAGTGTATATATATATATATATATACCGTGTTTATACGCAACTGTGGCAAAACAACAGTTTTTGACGCCAATCAGTTCCAAGTACTGGGGGCGGAGCCCGGATCAACGCCCACTTCTAGGGCTGGTAGGGTTTCAAGCCGTTACCAACAAAGCATAGATCAACATATATATCAAAATATAACGCCCTAAAATATCACAAGCCTGATGGTTTCTTGAAGAGATCACCACCCTGGCATTTACAGTGTTTGGTAACCGCAATACACAATCCATTAACCAATGCGCACACACACAGATTATAAATTATATATATATATACTTGAAGAAATATGATCACACACATTGTATATATATATATTTATTTATTTATGTGTCAGATCAATCTGATGGGATTCGCGAGACCTTGCCAGGGACATTGATTTTCTTCCAAGACCCCCGTATGTGCGTCACTTCATACCTTCATGATCATCCATGTGTATCTGGTAAGGGGGGAATGCAGGAAACCCATGGAAGCACCAGTGCCTCCTGTTGATGTTGATCGCACCACACGAGCCGCCGTCCCAAATCCACGTTCCTGGGGATGCGTTACGGATTAACGAAACGACATTTGCCGGACCATTGCTATCAGAAACTTTCCATGTAATCCCTTCCCCTTAGTATTGAATACTTACACCCCATATTGGATCCCAAAAAAAATGAATATATAGATGCGCTGATCCAAGACTAAACCACGGGGTCATCTGTTTTTTGTTACATTGGGGGGTGGGATTGTTTTTGTCTAATCTGCCGATCTGCCTATCTATGCGCGTCACTCTGCTGCCGTGTTTGCAACAACAACCCATGGGGGACATGGCTGTCGGCAGTCATGCATGAATAGCAGGTGCAATCACCGATCATTGTACCAACAATCAACGCAGGACATGGTCAAGTAACCACGTGTTTGACACATAAGGTGTTGATGTGGCCAGGGATCGAAGCCCCATACCTTTGGCGAACATCAAAATAATTGGGATTCATGGATGTTCATCCGAGTCTATCCCCCAAGTAATGCATTAGTTTATATTATTTTTATATATTTTTATATTTTTTGGTATTGTGTATGTATGTATTGACCATTAAGACAGAGAACGCATGAGCACACAACCTCCAAAGTCACGACATCCTGGTTTCAGACTCTCCAAGTATGCGGGTCACCAATGGTCTACTTATTTCGGTTGGCCAAATGTGAATCTCTGCGGCACATGTAGTACTTTGCAAAGGCAGATTGTTGGATTTTTAAAGACTCACCCTTGATGCACTGACTCGATCTTCCATGACCCCGTCAACCTTATGCCAACCTGAACATTTCTGAGATCGGGGCATTTGCTGAAGGTGGCACGCGGCAGCTTGACCCCTGAGACGCTGAACTCCGCGGAAAAACCTTGGTTTGAGGAAATTCACAGAAACCAAGGCCAACCAGCATCTGATGTTCAATTATTACACGTAACATTCCAGTTTGGAACAGGCGGCGCGCATTTGATCAACAAACACGAGCAACACTGATGCATCCCACGAAAGAAAAGGCAACACCCCTTACGTACTTCGTTTTGGTTGAACTGAGTTCACATGTTCATAGTTCATGCTTCGTTTTTGCGGGGGCGGTGGTCTCAACAAGACATGCAAACCACGCCTAGGTTGAACACTTACATTTTTCGTGTTTTGATTTTTTATTTTCTGTGTTCAGGCCTTGTGGCCATGTGTCCGCAGCAAACACATTCGCACCTACAGTTGGCGGATGTTGGCGGCATCTACGCAAATCATTGCCCCCAGGTTTGCTGCAAAATCTTCCAAGAAACTTGTTGGTGTTGACTTGCCCTGCCTGTTCGTCATCCAAAATCCCGAAAAGCATTTCCAAATCCTCCAGAGACAAGTCGCTGACAAGCAAAATCTGGGGCCCAAAACGTGCCAAGACCCCTTTGGAAGCAATGGCGTGCACGCACCTTGCTTGAAACAGTGGGCACCAAAAAAATTGGTTTTCCGGTCCTTGAAGGGGATCCGCAGCAAACGAAGTCGGTCTCGGACCCGCCCGTCACCTCAAGTGTTTGCACCTACATGATGATCCCTGGTGTCAGACGGCCCTCGATCAAATATATTCGAATTGCAAGAGCCACCACTGCCACTACTACCCCCAATCAACCGTTTCAGGAAAGCTGCGAAGCCCCCTATAAATAATAAAGTGTTGGCTAGTTTTGCTGGGAATCGTGAAATCACTGGAAATCACTGGAAGGTGCCCATGGTGGCAACTTTTGTCACTTTTCTCCATCTCGAGCCGAGCTCCCCCAACCACCGTCCCCGAAGGCAAGCAAAGTTTCAGCTGTGGTCATGCGCGCATCTAGCGCCATCTATCTTCGCCGAAATCTACCCTGGGTGTTACCGCTCCACTGCGCCGCGCTGCGCCGCCCGGCAACTATTTGATTTCCAGGCGTCAGCCATCACTTCTGACAGACTGCTGCGAACACGTGCTGAGGCTTCGTGTTGCATGCGTAAGACCGCAATGTCTGACTTGCATGCTGAACCTGCATATTGGTCGGGGAGACCGTGACCCCAGCCAGCTGCTAGGAAAATCCAGGAAACCACGGATTCCTTATTCTTCCTGGTTAACAACCACAGGTTTGTTCAGGGGTATTGTAGATTTAGGATCATTTGGAATCACTTTACCAAATTTGCATTGCAAGAAAACAAATCTGGGACCCCCGCCCAGCCAGCTGACCCCCCAATATATAATAATCGTGAATTAAGGGCGAATCTGAATCACCAACAACATCCATCAACCACGTTTACAAGGGAAGCTATCATTGGGGGTCCTTGTGATGCCCCACTGAGCCCTGAGAAACTGCCCACTTCTATCCGGACGGAAATACTGAACTGCCAAGATCCTGCAACTGGCTTTTTGTGGCGTATACTCCGCAAAAGTATGTCCACAAATCGACACTTGAGAAAAAAAACTTGCAGCACCTGAAATCCCTCCGGAAAAAAAAAACATTCCATTGGTTCTGAGCCCTCTTAGCATCGATAGACGGGGTTGCTTGCGACATAGCTCTGGAAAAGTACGTGATGAAACATGAAATCAATATCACATGTTCAGTTCAGCTTCGCACCATCATATCCGCATGGTCTGCTTGGATCTTTGTTTCGTTAAAGACGGTTCTCACCGAAATCAAATATCAAACAGCTGGCCTATCGATGAACTTGGTCCATGTCGACCCCAATCTTATAGGATTTAAGTCTAATTCTTCGTTTAAGTCTTTACCAATCCCTTCCCCCTAATCTTAAACCATGGTTTAGTAGGGGATCTACACTTATTTGGGGTCATGCCATGGGGGGTGTTTGATATTAGGGGTGATTAGGATGATTATATAATGGATCCAGTTAAGGGGTTCAAGCGGATCATAGATCTTGGCGCGGATTTGGCGTAAGCGGAGTCCCCGCCCCCAAAAAAGATCAACAGACCTGGCCCATCCTGGCCCTAAAGTTTCGGCGAATTTCCCCAGACATTTTGCCCTCAACAAAAATCAGCTAAGAAAAACTCAGGATTGAGTGAGCAGCAATGTTTTTGATCATCCCATAGACCATACCTATCAACTGGACCCTGAAAATCGCCGCATCCCGCGGTCCCGCGGGTATGTCAGTTGGAGGGGTACCCCATGGGTATCTGGGACATTCTGAGACCATGAAGATCTATGAAGTTACGAGCCATGGGAATCCATGGGATGAAGAGTTCCAAGCCAAGTAGCAGAAGGACGCCTTCAACTCCTCCTGTGGATCGGATGATTGTCCCTTGGGGGTGATTAATCCAAGGTGGCCACAAAGTCACCCAAGGGAAAACATCATGAATGAACTTCGCGGTCAAGGCCAGCATGGGGATCCTTAAGCTCCTGTCTAACCGCCTCTACTAGACTTATATATGATCTTATATGACCTATTTGATCTTATATGATCTTATATGATAATATGACTTATAACCACCCCCCCCACAAAAAAAAAAAACAACAACATGAAACTACCATTCACCCAGGTCGGTTCATACCACCAACCCCCATGAGGTGCGGGGCGTCCGCATGCGTCCACCCTTGGTCCTGGTCCAGTCGCCCCGATTTGTCGGTGTCGGCATCTTCAAAGATTTGCTTCATGGACTCCAGCACCTTCCATTGGAATCGGGATTTTACTAGGCACAAGTCGCAACCCCCTTGGGGAGTTTCAGCTTAAGTGGAGGAAAAGCTGAGGAAATATTTAACATGATTACGGTTTGTCAAAATGTATTCTTTTGGTTTGGTTGATAAGTTGATAAATCGTTGTCTTTAAAACTATGACTTATCTAAATAGTCTGAAACCCTGCATTTTATCTTTCAAGTTTGAAACCATAGCAAAAACCTGAAAGAAATGCTAACACACGTCAAAATGGAGTGGGTGCCACTGCTCGTTATTAGTCGTGGATAGCCGTGGAACTGGAAGAATGTTTCATCTGCTGCAGGGCTCGTCGTTGCCTTTGCTGTCACTGTTGCCCTTGTCAAACAGAAAGGATACACTATTCTCTGGCGGGGACTGGGTCACGGGTCAGCCAAAGCCACTTGTTGCAACTTTTGCCAGCGCATTGCTAGCGGGGATCTAGGAGGTAAAATTACGTACAAATTCGCAAAATTGAAGGACAACCTTAAAAATATAGGAACAAATCGAGTAGAACAGAAATTCACTAAGACATCCTTATAGATTTAAGGCGCTAAGTGTTACATCTAAACTTTTCCTCATGTTGAATAACAAGCAATTAACCTTGAACATGGATGTGGAAAAATAACGCAAACCTAGCGGGTTTGCTAGCGCTGCCTTGCAGAATTGGTGAATTTGGTTCTGGGACATCATAGGTGCCAAGAATACACATGGCAAAGCAAATGCTGCACGGCAAAAAATGGTCGATTGGCTGGATGGAACCCAAAAAAAAATTGCCAAACTCATCAAGCCTCGAACCAATCAACACCAACCAAGTCTATAATTGGGATATCTCTTCGGTTTATTTCATTCACGCATCGCTCAAATTTGCCTAGACCTAACAAAAAAAATCGAGGTTTAGCCCTCGACGCAATGGCACAGCAAGATCATGAGGGGAGTTGATCAATCATGTGGCAAAGGAATATGCCCACAATATGTGCCCTAAAAAAAGGTACAGTAAACTCAGTACACCTCCACTGTAGGGTCCTGAAATTCCCACTGATGTGGGGAAGATTCAAAAGGAACCATGAAAGTACATCCCACATTTTTTTCAGCAGACTAGAATCACTGCCGCATCAGAAACACCCCAATCAAATACCCCAGGGGCTTAGAAATTCAGGGTTGGCATTCTCATAGACCAGAATTCTGAAGGGGATGGGCTACCCACCGTCTGCACCCTCATAAGTCTCCTCCAAAAAGGTATGTTCACTGAAACACCATCCTTTTGCATCTCTTCAATATCTTGAGTTGGCATGTAGAAAATTCACACACACACATATATATATAGCATACGAATGATTGGATTTTGAGTTAAAGGGTTCCAAACTCTCGATTTAATATATATAATAATAATAATATAATAATACCACTTTAACCACCATATATAATTTATTACCACTGTATATATCACATGATATAATATATATATATAATTTTTAACATCCTACCACCACTTTACGCGGAGCTCCGCCCTGGCCGCCGAGAAACCATGTGGTCCACCCGTTCACGTTCCTGCCGAGGTCAAGGGACGTCGTGACGTAGGGGATGGATCGGCAAAGCCTTAAAAAACCCTCTAAGCCTTCAGTGTTTTACCATGGTTAACTACCAAAAATTCAGGAGTTTTACATAGAGTTTTACCATTTTTAGCATGTTTTTGGGGGAGTTTGGAGGATCTGGGATGATCTAGCTTTACAAGGTAAGTTAACAGTCTTTGACATTGTAAATGTCACCATTTGAATTTGAATTGTTAAATCCCCCATAAATTGGCAATTTCCTATAGCTGTGTGAAATTAGCACAAGGTGCAGTAAGTACATGCTCAAGACCTGCGTAAGTATGTTTGTTTGTGTACGGGGCCGAATGGTAATAGTTCACCAAGCGGGAGAATCGGTCACCAAGCGGACACATGCTGCTCCTTCGAAGTCTCCCCAGAATTACATACCATCACTTATGGTAATATCATGGTAGGTCATGATGTTTCACTCACATGAAAAACTCTGCGCATGTGTGCATATGATCACATATGTACAGTGTCTGTCGATCTACCTACCAGGAAAAATCCACTGAAGTGGGATGAGCCACCAAGTACCCCAGTTTTATATGGCTTACTGTAGCTACTTACAATGCCAAGCTCTCCACGCACCTTCTGCTCTCGATCCGCGTTGGCCCGAGCCGAGGCTAAAGTGCTTTCCTGGGCAGCGGTGTCGCTGGAAGAAAAGTTCAGCAAAATGGTCAAAATATGTGACACATACGTGAAAAATTGTGGTTTAATATGGTTTTAGCATGGATTTTCTGCGAAAGTGGAAACAATGTATTTTCTCAGTTGCTTTGGTGAAATTCCAACCCATTGTTTTTTTTTGTTTCCGTGGTTTTGTCTGAAGTGTTGTGGTGGGAGGAATTTTGATGCACTTTTTTGAAGAAACAATAGCAGAGAGATACTGACGAAGAATGACCAAGAAACATTGCTTCTGCGATGGCCACAGCGAGAGAAATGTGCTAAACCCAATGAGGAACCATCCCATTAACCATGTGTCTCATTTTACATCATCCCATTGATAGGGGTGTATAACCATAGACCCCTGGGGTTTACCTCATTACTGTACCCAGTTGGGGGAGGACTTGGATGATCCTGGGAGTGCCTCATATTTAAACATCGATCGATCAATGTTTTACCGTGCAATCAAGGACCAGAATCGCTGTTTTTTCGAGGCACCCTGAATTATTTTTAACGCTAAAAACGCACAAGCAAATCAGGGAGTCAGATCTCGGTGTGCTACGTGAAGATGGGTATACCCCAAGCCTATGGCCATAGGGAAAGGATGATTAACGAATGGATGGAATGTTGCGCACTATTTTAAGACAAACCCCATATCTCATGCTTGAGGCACTCCTGGCGTGCCATGCGTCCAAGCAGTTCTTGCCTTTTTGTTCACGTTTTTGCCATAATCATCTAGACCAATCAGTCAAACAGTTGCACTGTAAACGCTGGTCGCCACTGAAATGGAGGGACACATCATAACAATCCGTTCACACCAATTTTCTTGAAGAAACTTCCATTACAACTCAGTTTGTTTCAACAGTCCATCAATGTACTACACACATCTGGCCTCGGAGTTCTTAATCATAGTAAAAGAGCTGCTTTCATCAATTTCATAATCATTCCCCCAAACCTTCTGGTTGGTGGTTTCAACCCCTCTGAAAAATATGAAAGTCAGTTGGGATGATTATTCCCAATATATGGATGTCATAAAAAATGTTCCAAACCACCAACCAGCCGTTGATTAATAGCTCAACAGCAATATCATTATTCAAAGGTCAGGGGACGATCCCCCCAATCCTCCCAGAGCATCGTGTCTGGTGTCCCAGAGCTCCGCCAAGGAGCCACCACTACGCCCACAATGGAATTCATCAATGACTCGGCATGATGCTTTTGAATGGTGATTTTATGGTGATAGTATGGGATTTTAAGGCATGGTTCATGATGGATATAATAGGGATTTCATGGGGTATATGACCTAATTATATACTTGTGGCGCAGGCCAGAGGTGATGAATTGACGGCTATAACGGTATGACGTATAACCATGGTGATGATATGCACCTCCATACGTTGGGGTGCTGCTTCAAGGACCCGCAAAGACTTGGACATTGGACGGATGTTTGGGCTAACGTTCACAAAGAATGACCCGAGGTGCTTCAACATATCCCTAATGTAGAACTGAGATCAACTGAGGATGTTTCATCTAATTTTTGCCCATTTGAAGTCATAGTTTCCCCAACTTACCAAAAATAGGACTTCATCTCATCTCCAGCCTTGGAACCTTGATGAGTTTCATGATATGTCTGTTATGTCTGTTATGTCTCAAGTCTCAACACTTATGCCACTTATGCCACTTATGCCCCGCAATTTCTTGGGTCCCGTTGACAAGACTGGCAATGGTGAAGAAGGCAATAAAGACCACCATGAGTTCTGGATTCCTCGGAAGTCGGGCACTTCGGGGAACTTCGGGTTTGCTCCGAATGTTGCAAGTGGTATGCAAACAAAAATGCATCCAGATTACATAATTATTTTGAGAATGTTGAACCATTCTTTGAAATCATTTAAATATGTATGACTCCTTTAATCTTTCAGCCGGCATTTGTCCTGTAATGCCAAGCCCGGATGAATGAACTCCCAGATTTCAGAAACAGAAATTGCAAGGTCCTATGCAGCACCCCATCCCATCCCAAAAAATACTTACCATCTGGTTACTTAACAGTTCGCCATGGAAAATCACCATTTTTAATAGGTAAAACCATCTATTTCTATGGGCCATCTATACCATGGCTATGTTAAATAAGCAGAGGGTATTGGTTATTCCTGTGGATTGTAATATGGTGTAAAAATCCCCATTCAAACAACAGGCCTCTTTCGAGTCCTGGTTCTGGCAGCGTCTCAGATTGGCCAATCTTACCCTGCAGCTTTTTCAAAGCCGGCTAGGCTGCTGCAGATAGTGCATGTACATAATACATTATAATATATATATATATGTGTGTGTGTGTACGTATGTGTAAATATACACATATAAAATATCACCGTACATGCACAATTACCCCCATGTCTCGCAAGATGCCTCTCTCTGACATCGGCCGTTTTCGCCAAGACTCGACTCCACCAGGGGCCAAACTAAGGCATCCGACCACTTGTCACGGGTCACCACCTGGGGATCATCGATTTTTTTCGTAAGAGATGGAAAAGAACAAACATTTTGGATTGATGATGATAATGATTGCGATTATTATCATTGTTATTATTATTATGGTTTTTATTCACGAACCTGAAACTTGAAGCCATTTTGGGATTTAAGAAACTCCAATCCCAATCATCATTCCAGTTTTCCGTCGCGACGGAAGGTTGTGATCAAATCTATCCAAAGATCTTCCAATTCTATCCCAATTGTAGCAGTAACATCATACATGTACACCATTGTTAGGGGATCAATGTTAGTCTGCTATTAAAGCAATAGTAAGCCATGGGTTGGTTTATTATTGCTTTATCAACATTACTAGAATTCACCACCTAGTAAACTAACATAACTATGGAAGATCACCATGCTTTAATGGGTAGATCCACTATGAATGGCCATTTTCAATAACAATTTTGTTGACATAACCAGAGGGTAATATCGTTGAAACCACCAGGGTTCCCCGGGTTCCCCGGGTGCCTGAAACAAGGAGAAGGAACTGCGGAGGACAGTGCCCCAGTACCTCAACACGTGCGGCAGCGCGGCATCAGTCGACGACTGTTGATGGTTTAAACATGGTTCCACTCGGGGTCCAAAAAATGAAACATATTACAGTATGGCTAGTACTAGTACTGTAACCCCCCAAAGTAATAGAATCTGAACAAAATCATCATCAGCAATTACTTTTCTATCTCTTTAGGGGGGTTTCTATAGTTGATGCTACCACTGCAGCAGGTTTGAATTGAAGATGTTTGAAGTTTGAAGTCCGGGCTTCTGTGTCGAGGACCCAAAGTAAAATTCAAGATATGTAATCCCTTTCACAGTTGCATGATTGGGATCAACATGCCAAATGTTAAAAAATGTTGGGAAATCTTTGAAATGAACAAGGATGCACCATCGGCCGAGCAAGGTGGTCATTCACAAATCTGGAAAAATGAGGACCCGTTAATCAACAACTGCTGATGTCACCGTTGCCTGACCGCAAAGGTATGCACAATATGTATCAATATGTATTCTTTGCGCGCCCGGCAACAATATGCAGGCAATGAAAATTATTAGTCAAGTGCAGTGCATGGCAAACCAGTGTGTCATTCTGTCACTCATCTACCTGCAAAAGCACACGCAATATCATACAATCATATGATATCGTCGCATCTGCAAAGCATGTAAAATCCAGGCCGGGGGTGCTGCCCAGAGATGCCCAGAGGTTTCTCGTGGGACCAGCTCTTTTAGGTTTGTTTAGGGTTTGCTTAGGGTTTACATAGGGTTTCATTTTTTTAAAAAATAACCACACTGTTAATAAGATTTCACTTTCAAGGCTTACTTTGGGTTTCTTGCCAGATTATGTCAGATTTAGGCTTTAGGCTTCAGGCTTCAGTGTTTTGTGTTTTGGAAACAAGTCTCATCAGCCAAGTTGCCATTAGGCCGACATCCCCAAAACCCCTGTCCTGGCCTGAAAAAATCAGCGTGATGGTTGGGATAGAGTCAAGCACATAACAATTATCTCCGCATGATTTTCCCCATTTTACCACCATTGTTGTTTGTTAAGACACAATATATTAATGGCTAAATCATGTCATCATGTTAAATAATAATCAGTGTCGTCGTCATCATCATCATCATCAAATCCAGCTTTGATCCCCATTCCAACCCCATGATCCTCTCTTACGAATACTATGTCACTATGTATATCCCCAGTATATCCCGCTACCCCTTTCCCCAGTCGCGATTCGAAGTGACTCGTTGAAGTCCCATTCGGCTCGGTTCAGATTGAAGTCCTGAGACCGGTCCCGATGGATCGATTCAGCGGCGTTTTCTTCTGGTGGTTGACCTACCCCCGAAAAATGATGGAGTTCAGTTGGGATTATTGTGGATGATAACATTCCCAACTGTTTCTGGAAAGTCATAAAACATCCAAAAAAAAATGTTCCAAACCACCAACCAGGCTTTTTATTATATATATACATAGGGAAACATGATCATGTTTTTGATGATGGGGAAGTTCATTCTATGGTATGGTGACGAAATGAACAAAAGTTGCTGATGCCATGGGCAGCTTTATTGGGAATGGCTGATCGTCGATCGTCCTTTAGAGTCTGTGCAAATGACCAATGCATCTATGGCAAGATGTGGGATTGGGATGTGGCCCTTGGCAAATTAACCATTTCAGTTATGGTCCAGATAAACATCCAAATAAAATCCCACATCCATAGATAGCAAATTACCCATGTGCAAATAAAACATTGATGGTGTAGCTTGGTGGTTTGGAATTCCACTCATCCCGTTCAACATCGTTCAACTATCTCTGGCGCTTGGGAACTCAATTCGTGGCTCCAACTGGCTCCCCGCTGCGTCCTCTGCGCCCTTGTCCAAAACAGCCATTGACACCCTGGGCGTTGACACATTATGCTGGCACCCTTCAACGGCTGGACAACTCAGAGAATTGGCGGCGAGCCAGAAGAAATATGGATTCTGATTCAACCATAAAGAGTAAGAAATGGGTCAAAATTCTCGAATCCAACGGCTGTAATTAATCACTCAAGAAAGTGTGTTTGGACAGTGAATTGTAGATTTGATTTTTGGATATGACAAGTTTTAGCAAACCGTTTGAAAACCACGCAATTTATCCATTTCATGTCATATCACGGGCAATGACAGTGACAAGCTGATTTGGACTTGGACAAACCAACAGCCCAAAACAACATCCAGCGACCAAATTTCCTTTTCAAATACCAAAAGGCTTCACCCTCAACAACCGACCACCAGTTACCTTAATTCTTCACGACTCAACGAAACGATCACTCCCGGTTTCACATGGTTTCACTAAACAAGAAGCAGAATGCCGCAGACATAGATCACTCCCACGAGCATGATGCCAACCCAGACCAAAGTCCTCAGATTTTAAAGGGATCTCGAGGCGCTGAAGTCGCCAAGAATGGCGAAAAGGGTCAAAACCCTGGCGCCGTGAACCCCAAGTCATAGCTGGGATTTATGGATGTTCATCCCACTCAAATTGTCAATAGGTTTTGACCCACCCACATATGATAGATAGCTCAGGAAAGCCTCTGACCTTCACACACTTTCGGCACTTGAACTATGGAATCTGCTGGAGTTGAGGTGAATGTTACAGTTTTTTCCAGCCCCGAAGAAAGCCACGGGCGGTGAACATCTTGGAGCCGCCCATATTTTGGGGATGGTGGATGTGGATCTTAAGCCATGCCCATCACCGTCATCGCCCAGGAGCCACATGGTGTCTCCCACTGCGGAGATCACGATCCAAAGCTCTCGAAAGTTGGGATGCAGCTGGACCTGCCTGAGGACTGGGCTTCCTTTTCAGTCGGGGTATGCCATGGCCCCAATATTTTTCAATGAGAATTATATACGCCTCTAGTAATTGATTGAGTTTACCTGCAGTTTACCTCATTGAACCGAAAATTAGATGAACATAGGGTCATGGAGGGTACCAGCTTACCATATCAAGCAACATATCATATCTTTGCGCGCATGGTGCCGCCGAACGCTTTCTCGGGCCCTGCCTGACTGCTCTGCCAAACTGGAAGACCCTGCGTGCCAAACTGCGCTGGGCCATCGGGTGGTTGCTCTAGCCATTTATCAGTTGTAGTAGTATTCATTTACATACCTGTGCGTGTGTGTGTGTGTGGGTATAATACGCATGTCTATCTATCTGTATACCTACCTACCTACCTACCTACCTATCTATCTACCTACCTACCTATCTATCTATCTAGTCTATACAGATGCACCTTTTATATCCCTTTATGACACAATAAAATGTATCAAAAGTTATGAAACTTAAGCCATCTAAGGTTTCCAGTCATTTCCAGCCTGAAAGCGCTGGCAAATTTCAGGTTGGAGACCACCCCAAAGGGGTAGAGCATCCATGAATCGACCACGCGCAGAAACACCTTGGGAGATCGCTGAAACGTGCCACCGGTAGGGCGGCCTTGAAACTACCTCCCCCTAGGTGCTACTGTGATTTTTTTAGCACTGGATGTTCGTATCTACTAAGTGATGGCTGTGGCGATTAAACCATTTCAATTGCCGTATCTGTTTTTCAGTAAATAGCTTCCGACAATCAATCTCTGTAGTATTGGATCTATTCATGAATTTGCGGTCGCATGTTTTGGTGATTATGATCACTGCTGGGGATGAAAATGAACCTTCCAAGGAACGTGCACGTGCCATTTAGATACGTTTCCCTAAGAATGATACGTGTCTATGCTTTTTAGGTTTCCACCAATGGCACGTGCACCAAATGGACCCATCGCCGAGGTGAAGAATCGAAGCATTTATGAGGCCCAATTCTGCATAGCATTGTAACATCATTGCAAATTTTTCATCATTGCATAAAGGAAAAACAGACTAACAAGACAACTGAATAGATATAGGGATGGGTAATGGTGATTCCCTGCAGGCCAAGGTGCTAACATGAAGTCAATGCAATTCAGAAAGTCGAACCTGGTGGTCGCAGGCTGCTGCGGGATATGGGGATGTTTGATGATGTATGTGCCGGGAATTTAACCTGCAAACTCACTGCAAACATGGGCGGTGGCAACACAGATGCAAATAATGCAAAAGCTATGAACTGATTCTCATAGGTGAAATTCTTCGCCCCCAATGCTTGACAAAACTTCATCCTGAAGGCTGGGTCATGTAGTAATGTCGAAAAAAATGCAGCAGGTCTGCCCCTGTGGGTCAACTCCTCATGCCGAGCGGCTTGAAGATATCCTGGCGAAACAAGAACGACCACCACATGTCAGGAGTTTCTTGTGATTCGTTTTGTTGGTCGATCTTTTCGGGGACCTCGACATGGCTGGCATCTGACATGGCAGTTACTATCAGCCTCAGACGGCTTATTCCAATGTCATTCACCCGCCTGGACCCGCATGAAGGAAACTATATTATAATTGTATATGCGTATATATATATATGTGTGTGTGTGTGTGCGTGCGTGCGCATTGTCATTTGATACCCCTTACTTGTTCCCTAGGATGCTTTACGAAGCATTTTATAGAGAAAGTTGGTTATAAAATGGTCCTCCGTCAGCTAACATCCAGACAGCAAGTGGGAACTCTCTATGAAATGACCTCTCCGTCATCTCTATGAAATGCTTCTCCGCAGACGACACGTGTGCAAAGACACGCAGCGCGACATCGGGCAACAAGCCAGTTATCCTCTATAAAATGCTGCTCCAATCTAGGTGTTGTCTTCAAAGCGCTGCTCCAATATGGCAAGATATATGTCTATAAAATGCCTTTTCCACAGGCGGTTGCTAAGCCATCTGATTTGATTCATTGGCGCAGCGACGTGCAACTTGTTTGACTATAGTGACTATAGTATGTATAGGCCGGTATATGCCGGCAATACCCGGTAAGACATAGAGGGATTTTCCCAGGAAATAGCAGGCTGAACTCCCCGGATGAGTCTCTATGAATCTGCCCGGATGAGTCTCTATGAAATGCTGTTTCCGACTGGAGATGCCCCCTACCCGTCCATCCGCGGATCTCCCTTAGTCGGAGACAGCATTTTATAGAGACGTTTCCCGGAAATAGCAGGCTGATCTGCCCGGATGAGTCTCTATGAAATGCCGGATGAGTCTCCGACTGGAGATGCCCCCTACCCGCCATCCGCGGATCTCCCTTAGAGTCACAGCATTTTATAGAGACGTTTCCCGGGAATAGCAGGCTGATCTGAATGCTGGATGAGTCTCTATGAAATGCTGTTTCCGACTGGAGATGCCCCCTACCCGTCCATCCGCGGATCTCCCTTAGTCGGAGACAGCATTTTATAGAGACGTTTCCCGGAAATAGCAGGCTGATCTGCCCGGATGAGTCTCTATGAATCTGCCCGGATGAGTCTCTATGAAATGCTGTTTCCGACTGGAGATGCCCCCTACCCGTCCATCCGCGGATCTCCCTTAGTCGGAGACAGCATTTTATAGAGACGTTTCCCGGAAATAGCAGGATCTCTTTGAAATTTCTTTGTCCTCACCCCAGAGACTTCAAGATTTGCCTGGCTTAAATTCTTAGATGGCTGGCCCAGCGGTATATAATAAAGGTTGCAAGGCGCACGCGTGTGTTCGACTCAGACCCTACAGTTGCAAGAATCAGTGCGCATCCATGTGCATCCTTCAAACTGCCACCTACGGAATACCAAAAAAGTAAAGCCTCTATAAAATGCCCGTTCCATACAAACCAATATATGCTCTGAAAGCATCCTAAAGATCAAGGTTGCCCCCAGTTTCCCTCTATAAAATGCACTTTCCTTTCACAACATGGTCCATAAATAACGGTAACATTTTGCAAAGAATCCCTCCTATAAAATGCATCATCCATCTGCAACATCTTGCACCTCTCTATCATTTTTGATGCTGGGAGGGAAGCTCTGTATAAAATGATAAAATAGGTAGCTCTGGAGGGGCATTTTATAGACGGCCAAGCAAGTCCTCTATAAAATGAGTCCCGGAACAGCATTTTATAGACGTAAAGCATGTGCATTTTATAGACGTAAAGCATGTAATTTGCATTTCTTTCGACCCAAAACATAAATTGTGAACCTGGCAGCCATCAAAATCGCCCTGTGCTTAAAAAGGCCTCATGAAGACTATATGACAATTTACGAAAATGAACCACCCAACATAATATCAGTGGGATTGTTCCCTTACACAGCCCTTGCATAGGCCTTACATAGGTCTTATATATGTGGTAGCTACTAAGTACCAGTTTAGTTTCCTGAAATGGCCATTGACCCTCCGAAGGCACCCTGGACATGTCGCCCTTGAAAAATCGTCGTGGCGTGGCCACCACGATGCGCAGGATCATTTCCAGCACAAAAAAGGCCTGAAACGCTGGCGGTGGGTCGAAATTTGAGCTACTTGTGGTGGTCAAGTTGGGGTGCAATATGTTTGAATCTTATATTATATATATATATATGTGTATGTGATTATATCTGTATGTAACATACTGTATGTACATATGGGATAAAGCCGAATAGTTAAATTCCAACTATAACTATAACAATATAACTATAACAACCCCCATGAGTTGGGATATCATACTGTAAGTACATTATATATATATATATATGTACACAATATATATTCTATATTATGATTATGTATATCATGTTCCCTGTGAGTAAGGAAAAATACCACTTGTTCAGTGGAACTGCCTCCCGGCCTTACTGCGGGTCACAAAAAATTGGTCGTTGTCAGCTTCTGGAAGGTCATGGGCCCTTGAAAAAGGTAAAGTCATAGGGATTCTAAGGTACAACTCCAACAACAAAAGTTGGAAGATCTGTAAAAAATCACAATCACTTACCAATCACTTACCAATCACTTGCCAATCACTTAAACTTCGGCCGTCATTTCTGGTGACGTTGGGCCGTGTTTTACAAATCACCCAGTATCCTTATGTCCCTATGATATGGTATTTAATATATATATGTGTGTGTGTGTGTCCTCATTATATTCCCATCATTTCCCGTTATCATCCCAAAATTGCTCAGACTGTATGTATATGCATATGTATTTATAGAGAAATCCCACACAGGTCCGGGATAGGTGTCTTGGCCCCTCCGTTGAAAAATCTCCAAGGCGCAGTGAAGCCCTGGGTAATGAAGTCCTCAGCTCCACGAGGTTTTCTGAGGCTCCAAACCCCTTGAAAATGATCCCCAACTCTGTTGACACATGTTCCCTGCACTCAAAATCTGGACTCTGAATAACCAACATACCTTCCATACCTCAACCAATGAGTAACACCAGTTCATCATGGGTTGCTCCAACTGGATTCCCATTTTTTGCTGGAAATATGGATGCTGATACAATCATAACTCCTATCAATGCTTCCACCTATCCACCAGATAGATCCAGATAGCCTATATCTCCCAATTCTTTGTCATTCAATCACGCATTTGGTCGGTTATATTCCATGAAATCCCATTAAGTCACCATTTTTGTTGGTCGATCCAATGATTTCCCATTAAATCCCAATGCTTGCTGGTTGTAGCCCATGAAATCCCATTAACAAACATCCGTTGTCATCCCCGTCGCCACGAAAATCACCACGGGTCCCAATACTCGGTTGGATTACTGCACATGGCTGTGGGACAGCCTCAGGAGGCAGTGGCCGTGCTACCGATGTTGCCAGGTTGTTTTCCCAAGTCAAAACTTGGAAAAAACATGAAACATCATGAAACATCCACATCCAAATCTTAAGAATTTCTAGAACATGTCATAGATTTTCATATTCTTATACCATGTTATACCGGTATTACCATGTATTACCAATGTTTATCACTTGATAAACAACCACAAAGTCTGTTTTCAACTACTGCATGACAGGTCCGACAGGTCCAAGGGAATCCAAGGGACGCAGGTCCACCTCCAGACCCAGGCAGATGAGGTTCATGAAGGATACGAAGCTGCTGGCCACGTTGAAATAAAAACTGTCCTCGGAAAGCCATGTGAAATATGTGAAGCCTGGGATTTTTTTCTGGGATTTTCTGCTACTTTTTGTTGATTTTGGATAGTGTGGAAAGCTAGTATGGGACGATATGATGTTTTTTTTGGTACGAAAATAAAAAGTTATATTTATAGGGAGCCTCATGATGGCATTCCCATTCCCATACTAATTACTCGCATACACCTCCCAGAAGAAACCTCGCATGAGAAAATTATAGGAATGGGCCGGAATGGGATCCGATCATTTGGGCAGAAAAGTGGCTTGAGCAATGAACGCAGCTGTTCCATGCTGTTCCACCCCATTGATCAAGCCTATAGAATCCTATAGTTTCAATAGTTGCATTGAATCAGAATTGTAAAACCCTTCCTCAGCGATTCCTAGAAATCAATGCAAGAAAGGGGCACGTTCCCTCTTCATCAACTAAGTCACTAAGTTTCTCGACCCCATTTATCAAACCCAATTAGATGGAGTCAAAGGACCGCCAACATGACAGATCCAGGATGCTCCAACATCTGCACATGCTTCACAGTGGCTACATCGATATCATGACCTATCATGATCCATAATCTATCATTATCTATCGTGATGCATCTCCAAAAATACAATTATCTATACTATAATGATCTATCATATTATCTTTCATTGACTATCTATGTATCTATAAATCTATTTCTATCTATCTACCTATCTATCTATTTATCGATCGGTCCATCTGTCGATCTATCCATCTATCGATCCATCCATCTACCTACCTACCTACCTATCTGTCTATCTGTCAGTGTGACAATGCAACGAGGGATGCTTCTATACATCACCTGACCGACATGTTCGAAGACGTCACTCCTGCCAATGATGTCGGAAAGGCATCAAACTGCTTCTGCAAGCTTCCTGAAATGAATCCAAAGGGCAAAATATAGATTTGATTATGCTCTTGAAATTCAGCACCCTGCGATTTGCTTTCAGTTGGTCAGTAGCTAGCCCAAGTTGCTGCTATATTTCAATCACTGCTCCTGAAAGTGCTTTGATCTTTTCCAGACAAAAAGATAATATAAAATAATATAAAGTGGTTGAGCTCCCCAGTTACCCTCTTGTAAACTAACATAACATAGCCATTGAAATCACCACTTTTAGGTAAATCAACGAACTACAGTAACTGGGCCATCTATACCATAGCAAACTCTTAGTTTACCGGAGGGTATATCCCCATTATCCATTCTTCATCCATGATTGTTGGTTGTTTTCCTACTATTAAGCCTTATTAACCACTAGTAACCACTATTTTCCGGATGGTATATCTCCACATATGATTCCATTAAATCCCTATTGCCGTATATCCCTATGACGGTTGACATATCCCCAACATATCTTCCATTATTTGTCCCATTAAATCATAGAATTTTCACAGTCATGGTTGTATTTTATGATATCCATCCATTATTGTTGGTTGTTTGTCCCATCATTACAGTAAGCCTTATTCACCACTGTTAACCATTATCAACCGGAGGGGTAATGGTAATGGTTACTATCCTATCAATCAGTATTATTGATTATAGTTGATTCACCTATTAAAAATTGTGATTTTCCGTAGCGAACTGTTAGTTTACCGGGGAGTGTATCCCACAAAATATGGAAAAACTACAGGATGCTACCGTTCCAAGTGACCGTAACGAGCTCCTGATCTGGGCCTAAGATCAATGAGCCAGTCTTTACCCCCAACGGGGGTAGAAAAAACATGACCCAAATGGGGGACAACATCCATAAATATCCACTAATAGCCATTAATAACCATTGATTTGGCCAACATGGAGGAGTAAGCAGCCATTACTGAACAGAGGTTATTTGATGAAAAGGTGTTCAATTCAAAGCATTAAACACATAAACAAATAAATCAATAGGCAGATATATGAATATATACGATATATATATATATATGACGTGAATTGAAAACATGCTGTGACCCCCTTTCATACTGAGGACAGAACCGAGTTTTCCAGCTGCTTCCTTCAAAGCTTCCCTGCGTCTCAAGTCTTCAAATCATGCAGTGGTGGCAGTCTTTGTCCAGCAACCCACAAAAAAAGAGGCGCAAACGGTCAAATTAAGTATTTTGAATGGTGGTAGTGTCTGTTTCTATCTTATATTTCTGGTTGCTATAAGGGAAAACCCATAGGAAACACCAGGAAATTATGGTTTTGCCATCCAAATATGGGGTTTTTAGGTTAATCAACGGATTCATATGATAAAGATGCAGGATTTTTCACCAACAACAAATTGGGCTTCTGATAAGAAAAACAGCGGCATGACCAAACATGATGGGTAATGAATGGGCTTGGGCTGAGGGTACAGGAAACCCTGGAATTACCATCAAAATCTGAACGATGATGAAAGGCTTTCCCGTAAATCTTCCCTATAAGGCAAAGCTCCTAATTAAACCAAAACATCTTACCCTCAGCTGTTGCCATTTTGGGTCAGGACGTTGTTTTGCTTATCTCAAGACACGCTGCACCGGGCCCGGGCACGACAAGCACCGACAAGCACCTCTCGGAGTTGTGCGAGGTGGAAGAACTACTTGATGAAGTGTCCTATGTGTCCGCAGTTGAGCGGCGGTGATGATAAACCCATCATACAATAATGGAATAGCCCATACTAGCCCCAATTAATCCTATTTGGCTCATATATGGGTTATTGATGGTTATTGTACACTACAAATATTCAATATCACAGGGATGGATAGACTTACAGCACTTGGTGGTTCACCCCAGTAATAATTTTTAATAATGAGCGGGTTATAAGTTAATAACCAGTTACAACTGGACCAACCCTACTTACCCTACTTACAACTGGGGCCGGGGTTGTAACCCACTGGCTGGGATGAACCACCGTGTTGGGCAGTGAAACTCATGGTTCTCGCAATTTCACATCATCTGGACAAACGATAATTAATGCTATTGGCGATTGGGGATGATTTCCCAAATCCATCCAAATCCTATCAGTTCTACTGAGGCTGCGGTGTTTCTGAAGGTGATGTGCCAATATGTGCCAATCCTAGGTGTGAGACATGTATGTCAGAAGATGTCAGAGAGATGCCTGTTAGAGGTATCAGAGTTTGTAACTAATAGAGCTTGATAAACACGCGGTGACTTACAACTCTTGGAATTAAAATATCTTAAAAACACATCACGGCCAAAATCTGCATGTGCCAAAGTGGAGGGAGATCTTGGCCAATTTCAATCGCGGTCTACTTTAACCCCGGGACGGGTTGATTGGCATGATGATGGTGGCCATGAAAAAGATTAATGCTTCAAGATATAAAATATCAAACAACATCAAACAACATATTTCAAAAACACAAATATATATATATATATAATTCTTTGTATATATATATAAATATCAACGATACCTCTTTATGTCAAGAAATCAACGAGCTGTACAGGGTCGTAGAACCATTAATAATTTATAGCTATATAACCCATCGCTAAGAAGGAATTCAATATTGAGATTTCCATAACCAATCACTACAACCGCCGCGATCTCGGGATTTCCTCGGTGGAATGGTCATCGTTGGTCTCAGAGACCGCCTCAGTTTTTCTGTTTTTCGCAACCCCAAATTGAGGGATAGATGGGGATATGGCCTCATATAGATGGGGATATATGATATAGTAGTATTTGGGGATATAGATGGATATGGATAGATTATGGCCACGCGCAAAATACCTGGCACCCGGATGGTACCCTAAAATGGCTGGCTAATGGATGTCTTTTCCCCCTGTGGTAAGAATAGGTTTTGACTCATATGCCATATCGCGAACAGCTGCATACAAGGTGTTCCAATGTGGGGCCCCCCAAACGATAGCTTTTTGTTGATTTACAAGTTCAATAACTGATAATAGGATTTACGGCAAATACAATTATATATTGGCTAGCCCGTAGCTGGCTTAATTAAAACTTAGCCTGGAGGGGTGTGGGCTGTGCACGGCAAGGTGCTGGAAAATGGAAAAGGGGCGCGCGCAGAAATGTGATGCTTCAAATGCGATTTTTGGTGAAAATGTGGGGCTCAAACAGCATAAATCTGGTGTTTGTGCCTGGTGTTTGCTAATACCGTTTGCGGTACCAAAAATTGCTTGAGCAGGGGCACAAATTCTAAGTTTGATGTCAAAATTTTGGTTTTAGGGGATGTCAAGAGTCAGTAAACCAGTCCCAAGGCATGGAAATTCAATGCTCATTAGGAACATAACTGCAGCCGCTATTATCTAGGCTGCTCGTGGCAAAAGGGCGCCTGCACCTTTTGAAAAGATTGCTACATGGCTTGGTCCGTCAGGTTTCAGTCGGTTTCAGCCCGAAACAAGGCGTTTTTTGACCCTCGAAGTCTTCCAATTTGACACCAAAACTGCAGTTCCATCGTTCTGCTGCTCGTGATTTGAACCCACTTCCCATCGGATCATCATGTCAGGTAGGATAAAAAATAGATCATATCAATGGATTGGTTTTAGGGAAAATTTACAGGAAAACCCCATATTTAATGGGAAAATCTATGGTTTCCGGTTAAGATTTTCCCTTAAACCAAGCCATTGATAAGAATTAGACCAAACGAAAGCCAGTTTTGTGTTTTCATGGCTTCCCTTACACTTAGGTACGCTTGGAAAGAGTTAGAGCATGTTCAAGCTGGACAGCTTGACATGCCTCTAAATGGCCACTCTTCTAAGGTTGACGCAGTATAATCAAACATCGCAATGCAAAATCCATCGAAATCCCCTATCAATTGGCACTTAATACGGGAAAATCATCTATATAACGTATATTATGATGGGACGTTTTCCATTGCAATGCTTGCTTACCAAAGTTCTAAGGGTAGCAATTTTTGCCATTGCCATGCATTGTCTATCCGGCACTGGCAAGCCACCTACCTCGCTTGCCCCTGACAAAGGCACTGTCTCAGTGGGCTTGCTCGGCCTAGTACGACCGAAATTGAAACATGAAGTTGACTGAATCCTTTCCCCGCGTGTAAGAACTATCATCTGGTTGGGAAACTCTGTAGCCCCTTGGCTCCCCATTTAAGACTGTCGATACAACCATAGCTCCTTAGGTCTTTAGCTGCCTCCCAACCACCAAACAGTCAAATGCTTTCCACCCGGAACCCCACATAACAAATAATGTCAACCCCGGATTAAGAAACCCTGACTCTTAAACGCTTAACTCCAATTAGAAGATCAAAACAGGCTTATAACTTATAATGTTAAATGGGGTAGCCCCTTATGCAATGAATAAATAGCAAAAAAAACTGGGATAACATTGGTGCCAAAATATTCCACCAGGGGAATGCAATGATGCAGAACCACCGGGCCAAGGATGGGAAGTGATGTCGATTAACTGATTGCCATTGCCATGAAAATATTGATCCACTTGGGCAAACCCAAGGTATCATGCAGGTTTATTTGGTTGCAACTAGCTGGGTGCTGCTGCAATTCCAGGAATCAACCCCCAACCTGCCAAAACTAGCAAGGGAAAAGCACCTATAGACTTGGGACAACCGCATGCCAACATATATGCCAGCAAATTAACGGCTATCCAAGGCTATCCGCTCAAAGTATCTCAAAGTTAGGCACCCCAAGAACTGGAGAGTTTCCAATTCCGCTACGTTCATAAGCCATTTAATGACCCCAAGATCCCCAAGAAATAGGCAGTCATTGCCACTCAACCACCCATGGTTGGTCAAACTGTCGCCGCCCCACAGCACCTGTCCAACTGATCTTCAGTCAAGAATTTTCGCATCCTGCCTGGTGAGGGGCAACTTGAGCAGCTAAAGAAAAAAAACACAGAAAATCCCTCATATCCGGCGCTTGGTGGCCGTTCATAAGCCAATCATCAATAATATACATACGTATAAATATAACTATATATATATATATAACATTATATTATATAAGTATATATGTATAATTGTGTATATATATACCGTATAACAGTTTTTACTCACAAAACGTCTGCAGTGTCAGCCCATGTCAGCAATTCACAGTAGCCGTGACTTGCCAAGCCCCTCACCCAACTCGCATCTACCGCGCGGCGGTGGCCGCGGCTTCGCCGCGGCTTCGCCGCGGCTTGAGGCGTCAGCTGTGGGGCGGAGGAGATGAACAATAACAATACATGTGTGTCCTGGAAATCTAAGGGTGACCTTTGTGTGAACATGTTCTGCATATTTTCTGGATTGAACCTGGTATGTGATGAGATGTGTTTTTCAGATGCTTCATATATCCATGAACTCATTTTTTACGGTGGCCCTTCCACAAATAGGGGCTTAACTCCAAAAATGAAGGTTGACAGCCCTGTTAAAAACCCTGTAACCAAGAATGTTCCCCCCATGAAGTGGGATCTCATGGGTCATGAGAAAGCAAACATGCCTTGAATCTTGAACATAGCGACATAGCCCGTCTTTAGTCACATTTATTTTAAAAAAAAAACACAGCCGGCCTATGCCCAAGAACAGACCCAACCTTCACAATTGGCCCATGGTTTTCGCAGATTTGCACGATCTAAAAAAATGGGTTCCACGATCCAAAAAAACGGGTTCCACGATCCAAAAAAACGGGTTCCACTTGAAAGTGCCTCCATTTGATCATTGACAAGGACCACGGATGATTTCCCAACTGGAAAGGAAATCCACGTGTCTACCGGCATGGGCTTCCCCAACTTATCGATTTTGATCGTCACGGGTTTGCCACCCTGGGCCAGGTGGCTGGGACTGAACTTCTGCTGTCAACAGCCTTCTGCTGGTGAAATCATTTCTTCCACTGGATATGAATGAAATAACCCCTACAAACGCTGGTTTAGTATTAGATCTGTTAATTTTGGAAAGTCATATGGTCTAAAATATTGGGGGGATGAAATATATTTCAATCAGTAGCCCTTGGGGCCAATTGGTGGGAGCCTTCATCATGCAGTGGTTTTTTTTTGGAGGCTGGGGCTTGGGGGGGCATCACACATCAATAGAAATACCGTTCGGCACTTTGACATTGCATTGGAAAACGGTCCATTCATAGATGTCTTGCTCATTAAACATGGTGATTACACATTGCCGTGTCGGTTTAGAAAAGGGTAAAATCTCATTAAATCTTTATTATAAATCCCTGTGACTGGGCAGCCTTTAGTGAAGTCAAATAGTCAAATAGCATTGTGTTCTGATTATTGATTTGTTTCATGTCTACTGCCCGTGACATTATTTTCTGCGAGCCCAACTAATATAGGTTTATAGGTGATATCCTAGTAACGCCATCAAACTTATATATTTACACATTAAGAAACTGCACAACAAGGTTAGTTAATGGAATGACGGTATATATATATATATATACACCTTAAATGGCCTCTTGGCCAAATATCGGAACTCACCCACATGCTGCATAAATAAAATATATATATATATATATATTATAGAGAATGCTTGTGTTTAAATATCCACCTATATTTAACTTGGGGATTTGTTGGACATGATCAATGGTTAGCAAATTGGCCCAAGTAAATGTGGTGCTGTTTTTTGGAAAAAATCACACCGCTCCCAAAGTCCCAAAGTGATTTGGACTGAGAAAGGCTGCAAGTAGAAGGACACAAAGACTTTGCGATGATGATCATTGATTGGGCCGGTAAGAATTTGAGACTATTTAAATTTCTGGGTCTATTTTAAAAAATAAAAAGCCCCATGCTGGCAAAGGTCGGGAGCGCTCCCAACCTTGGCCAGCCTCATGTTGATTATCTTAATGCAGTGTGTTCAAAAACGCAATTTAGGTTGGCAAAGGTCAAAACGCCCACCCAACACTAAGAAGATTATAGGCTGGCAAAGGTCGGGAGCGCTCCCGACCTTTGCCAGCCTCATGCTGGTTATCTTAAATGCAGGTGTTCAAAAATTCAATATAGACTGGCAAAGGTCAAAACGCCCACCCAATACTACGGAGATGATAGGCTGGCAAAGGTCGGGAGCGCTCCCGACCTTTGCCAGCCCAAAATTTTTAAAAATAAAAAAAATACAGAAATCTTGGGGCTGCATTTAAGCAAATCACCTTTGCCAGGATGGGGCCGATTTGGCCCCATCCTGGCAAAGGTCGGGAGCGCTCCCGACCTTTGCCAGCCTATCATCTCCGTAGTATGGGGTGGGCGTTTTGACCTTTGCCAGCCTATCTTGAATTTTTGAACACCTGCATTTAAGATAATCACCATGAGGCTGGCAAAGGTCGGGAGCGCTCCCGACCTTTGCCAGGATGGGGCCAAATCGGCCCCATCCTGGCAAAGGTGATTTGCTTAAATGCAGCTCCAAGATTTCTGTATTTTTTTTATTTTTTAAAATTTTGGGCTGGCAAAGGTCGGGAGCGCTCCCGACCTTTGCCAGCCTATCATCTCCGTAGTATTGGGTGGGCGTTTTGACCTTTGCCAGTCTATATTGAATTTTTGAACACCTGCATTTAAGATAACCAGCATGAGGCTGGCAAAGGTCGGGAGCGCTCCCGACCTTTGCCAGCCTATAATCTTCTTAGTGTTGGGTGGGCGTTTTGACCTTTGCCAACCTAAATTGCGTTTTTGAACACACTGCATTAAGATAATCAACATGAGGCTGGCCAAGGTTGGGAGCGCTCCCGACCTTTGCCAGGATGGGGCCAAATCGGCCCCATCCTGGCAAAGGTGATTTGCTTAAATGCAGCTCCAAGATTTCTGTATTTTTTTTATTTTTTAAAATTTTGGGCTGGCAAAGGTCGGGAGCGCTCCCGACCTTTGCCAGCCTATCATCTCCGTAGTATTGGGTGGGCGTTTTGACCTTTGCCAGTCTATATTGAATTTTTGAACACCTGCATTTAAGATAACCAGCATGAGGCTGGCAAAGGTCGGGAGCGCTCCCGACCTTTGCCAGCCTATAATCTTCTTAGTGTTGGGTGGGCGTTTTGACCTTTGCCAACCTAAATTGCGTTTTTGAACACACTGCATTAAGATAATCAACATGAGGCTGGCCAAGGTTGGGAGCGCTCCCGACCTTTGCCAGCATGGGGCTTTTTATTTTTTAAAATAGACCCAGAAATTTAAATAGTCTCAAATTCTTACCGGCCCAATCAATAATCATCATCGCAAAGTCTTTGTGTCCTTCTACTTGCAGCCTTTCTCAGTCCAAATCACTTTGGGACTTTGGGAGCGGTGTGATTTTTTCCAAAAAACAGCACCACATTTACTTGGGCCAATTTGCTAACCATTGATCATGTCCAACAAATCCCCAAGTTAAATATTGGTGGATATTTAAACACAAGCATTCTCTATAATATATATATATATATTTATTTATGCAGCATGTGGGTGAGTTCCGATATTTGGCCAAGAGGCCATTTAAGGTGTATATTATATATATATACCGTCATTCCATTAACTAACCTTGTTGTGCAGTTTCTTAATGTGTAAATATATAAGTTTGATGGCGTTACTAGGATATCACCTATAAACCTATATTAGTTGGGCTCGCAGAAAATAATGTCACGGGCAGTAGACATGAAACAAATCAATAATCAGAACACAATGCTATTTGACTATTTGACTTCACTGAAGGCTGCCCAGGTGATGGTTGATATATCGCCCTTATTTCCGACTACCATTGTTGACCACTATTAATATCACTTAATATCCAGATATTCTCCAATCCTTGTCTATTTAAATCGATTAGATATTCACCATTAATGATCGTTATTAACGCTTATTCACCATATATATATATATGGGTGTGTCTGAAAATAGTGTACCCCTTTTTACCCAATGGTTTTGCTGATCATTATCCCTATTAAATGGATATTTCATTGGGAATATACCCAACATTTTCAGGTCCAAACCCATATATATTCCCCATATATTAATAGATTATATTCACCATTAATGATATTCCCACCATATATATGTATATATATATATATAATATTCCCATATTTTGTCCATTATTCACCGCAGGGTAAACTGCATGACGCAGTTTAAGCCGCCTGCCGCGGGGACCAAGACGGCGTGGCGTCCCGACGCTCGGACAAAGGCTGGGCTTGCCTGGTGAGGGCGGCACCAAGCGATGGTATGGCCCGTTGAGTTCGATGATTTTTTGCGATTTACCCTCTGGTAATTCAACAGTTTGCTATTGAAAATTGCCAGTTATAGTGGATTTTCCCATTAATAGCATGGTGATTTTCAATAGCTATGTTAAATTACCAGAGGGTACCAATCGAAAATTGATGAAATTGCGTTTTTCCATGTTTTCCCAATTTGCAAACTGCTAGATATAGTCATTGACAAGCTGGGTAGCTTATAATTATGTTCAACCGTGTCTTTTAGCTTCAATCTGTCCCCCATCAGTCAGAAATGCCAACCCAAGGAGTACATCCTCAGTTTCCAGCCCACGAATCTTCGGCGTGCGCCATGCGTCATGGTCCTTGGTGGTCCAACTCTAAGTCTCTGCATGGAATGGAACAATAGAAATCTACCCCTGAGTATAGGTTTTACACATATACTATCAAATAGTGGCTCAAGAATGAGGTTCCATTTAAATATGAATTTAAATAGTTTTCTCAAGTGGAACTAGAACCTCTATCAGCGGCGATCATTCGCCACGCTGGGAGGTTTCCAAAAATGGGACCCCATCCGATGACTTGGTGATTCCAAGGTACAAAGCCCGGTTGATCGTCGATTTCGGGCCTTGGTTTACGGGGCGTGGCGGTGTTTTAAAGGTTGTAATGATGCATGTTGGACTAATGATATGTATCACTATGGTATTCTTGATTATCAGTGATTATCTATATATCATACATACTGTGTTTCACTATTTCATACTATTTCACTGCCAATTCACACTGAAATGGACTTAACAAACACATAAATCATCTTAAAGCATCCATTCACACATGCCATACATTACCATTTGCATCCATTTGCTATATATACATTGCCATTTTAGCGTTCCACGATGCGTGAAACCGATGCGGTTCTGCCGGTTCCGCTGGGTCCCCCGGGCCCAGTGCTATACTTGGCCTTCTTGGCTGCTCCCGCACCGGCACCCATCTCAAGGCCGCCCTGGCCTGGCTGCCAAATGTCGAAAAACCATGTGGGATGGAACCGAATCTTCTACTAAATATGTTAATATCTGGTTGGTCGTTTAACCATCTTGAAAAATATGAAAGTCAATGGGAAGGATTATCCCATATATTATGGACAATAAAAGATGTTTGAAACCACCAACCAGATAATTATATGTTTATGTATGTAGCTCCCTGTTCAAAGACTTTGTTATATATTCGCGACATAAATATATATATATGTGTGTGTGAATGTGGATCTATGGGTCTATCTTTCTATCTGTCTATCTATCTATCTGTCTGTCCGTCTGTCAATCTGTCTGTCTGTCTGTCTGTCTGTCTATCTATCTATCTATCTATCTATATGCGTATCTATCTATCTATATGCGTATCTATCTATCTATCCATCCATCCATCCATCTATCCATCTATCCATCTATCCATCTATCCATCTATCCATCTATCTATGTATCTATGTATCTATGTATCTATGTATATATCTATGTATGTATGTATGTATGTATGTATGTAACAGTATGTATGTATGTATGTATCTGTGTATGTATGTATGTATCTATCTATCTAGCTATCTATCTGTCTATCTATCTATCTGTCTGTCTATCCATCTATCTGTCTGTCCGTCTGTCTATCTATCTATCTACCTGTTTATCTATTTATCTATGTATCTAGCTAGCTGGCTGGCTATCTATTCTTCTAATCTAATCTAATCTAATCTAATCTTATCTATCTATCTATCTATCTATCTATCTATCTCTGTACCTATCTATCTATCTACCTACCTATCTATCTGTCTAGTTATCTATCTAGTTATCTTTCTATTTATCTATCTATTTATCTATCTATCTATATCTAAATCTATATATATATCTTTATCTATCTGTCTATCTGTCTATCTACCTAAATATTTATCTATATGTCTAAAGATCTACCTATCTATCTGTCTATCTGTCTATCTACCTAAATATTGATCTATATGTCTAAAGATCCATCTATCTATCTATCTATCTATCTGTCTGTCTGTCTGTCTGTCTGTCTGTCTGTCTGTCTGTGTTTCTATGTATCTATGTATGTATCTATCTACCTATCTATCTATGTATCTATGTTTATGTTGGTGGATCTCTGTGCAAAGACTTTGTTATATATGCACAACATACAATATGTATATATATATATATTATGAAACTGGATGTCTGTTCGAAGACTCTGCTTCACCAAAATATTCGAAAAATCCAAGTATCATTCAAGTATCAAATATATATATATATATGCCAAAAACGAGGAAATACAACACTCATCTAAGTTGACAGCAGAAAATCATGCAATTTTCAGTGTGCCAAGTCCTTGCACATGGAGATGTTCCCTCGCCGGGTGAGTCAATGACTGGAAATCGTGAAAAAAAACAAGGAAATACCGTGGTTTATTTTAACTGCTATTGTTCATAGGTATCGGGTTTCCTTGGGAATTATCTGGCCCTAGTCAACGATTGCCTTCCAATCCATTGAACAATCCGAATTTCCCATGCAAAACGCAGGTGAAAGAATACGGTGAGAAATCATGCAATTTGCAAGGCAACTGAAAACATATGGGCGGAAAACCGTCCGCTGGGATGGTTTTACCAACCATAAATGGATCATATTGGGGATGGTTGGCGGCATTGGCTTTATCTCATTAGGGAACTCTGTCATCTCCATTCTCTCGCGCTTCCAGTTTGAGGCAAATGGTTCCATTGATGTCACAGCAGTCTTCAAGTCAAGACCCCTTTTGGATCCTTTTGGTTGATGACTATGATGACTGACTATAGGGGTCTATACTTCACCAGATATCATGCCACTACTGTATACCCTCTGGTAAACTAACATAGCTAATTATTGAAAATGGCAATTTATGGTTAATTTACCCATTAAAAATGGTGATTTTCCATAGTTATGTTAGTTTACCAGAGGGTAGATTTCATCTGTGTGTTTCCAGCAGCCGCAGGTCCACTAGAAAAACACCAGAACCGTGCCTGGCACGGCTTGGAAGCCACATGAGCCTTAGCTGATCTCAGCACTGTGAGCCAGAGCTGTAAAGTCTGCATTTGGGGGTTTCTTAAATTGGGGTTCAGGATAAAGACAATATTAGTATCAGTACCAACAAATTATCCAAAAGGATCAAAAACATCCACAGGGGGATCCCCAAGTCACAATGGATTTCAATACGTTTCAATACTAAAATGGTCTAATATGGTCTAATATGGTGGATGATTTGGGGTACCCCCATGATAGGAACCCTCCATACTGGACTTCAGATGTAACGAGACAATGGAATTTGGTCTCAATTTGGAACCCCAAATTTCCCGTGGCTCATGATCTTGTCCAAATTTCGCCATTCAAACTGCCATTTTGGGATACCCGCAATCAAACATGGCTGGCTGGAAATCCACCATTTAGTTCGATGACTTTCCAAGGAAAACACCATGTATGGTTGATCTTCCAACGTTTCTTGACACCGTCGCAGCTGCCATTCCTCAGCTTCCCCACGGCCTCGACGACCTCCCAGATGCCGAAACCAACAAACAACGCGACACAAAGCCGTCTGAGTCGATGCAGCGGTCAAAGGGAACCGATACAGCTGACCATGGTGATGCCAACAAAGTTCTGCTACTTCATGGGGATTTCATGGGAATATTAGTGGCATATAAATGCGTATAGTATGTATATATATAAAGTATTTTATAGTAACATAATGGAATGTAACTACCCAACTATAGTATTTTTGGGTTTGGACGAACATGGGTAGCCCGCAAAATGGCTACTCAATGTTCTATCATTAAAAAATGGGCGCATGATGATTGGTCAATTGGGATCGTCAAGCTATTAACATCCTGCGCCGCATCCTGCGCCCGTCATTGAAGTCTTCATGATTATGATTGGGATTCTTGGGTGGTAACAGGTTGGGATTTTATCACCTTAAAACTCTTGAATCCTCTTCCGAAGTTGCGCCAAAAAAAGACTCTGCACACAGCAGGGATTGCAGTGAACCGCCGCGGATTCGAGTTCCGTTTTTTCTGCGCAGCAGTGGGGATTTGAAAGGATGATCCTCCCAGGATGTTTTCGTCGACCTTGGCCACCCTTGTTCCAAAAAAGGCTTCCTTTGGGGGTGGAAAACAATCACTATTTGGAGGTTTCCTGAAATTAGGGATACCCCTCAATCATCCATTTACAAAAATGATTTTCCGTTATAAAACCAACCAGCTATTGGGGACCCCCAATTTATGGAAACCACCATTTCATGATCTTCCGAAGGCGTTTCTCCTTCTCCATTTGTTCCGTCGGCAAGCTCCTGGGATGATACTGATGAAAATGATGAAACCTGGGCCCGCCGAGGCCTGATCTGCTGGTCAATGAATCATCACGAGGTTCTTGACACCAATGCCAAGACTGGCGAATATCATATACCCTCTGGTAATTTGTTACATAGCCATTGAAAATGGCCCATAGAAATAGTTGATTTGCCGAACCTAAAGATTGTGATTTTCCATAGCTACAATGTGGTGCCCCCCAGTTATAAATGGGTTATATTCCCATTAACTATAGATATAACACGTATAAACCATAGTTATTGGACTTATATACCAACTTAGCTATCTATGGGGCACCACCTTGTATGTTAGTTTACCAGAGCGTAATATCATCAATCTGAATGAGTTCCAATGCTTCACCAGCCTTTATCAACACGTCATATACTACCTCATGTTCAGGTGCTTTCCCCTGCTAACCATCATCTACAGTGACATCTTATCTTTGTGCTGCCGAGCGCTATAATTCGCAAAATCATGAGGGGGGGTCATGACACTGCTCAGTTAAGCTGAACTCTGCCCTCCCTCACTACTACCTCAGGTTGGTGTCAGCAAAAAAAACTGAATTCTCAGCCACATGCCAAACCAAAAAAAAGGTGCTGCCTAATGAATGGTTCCAACAGAGAGACATGGATTGCTATCATCCACTACGAGGATCTATCCAAAAGGCATTTTTTGTTCAAAAACTTCACGTGTATCCGTATCAACCCCTTTCAGGATGGTTGCTTGATATTGCGTGGCAAACATCATGATCATATATCAATATATATATATATCATATTCACTCCAAAACAAACTTACACATGTTCCCTTGCCATCTATCACTGCTATCACCACTGCCATGCACTGCCAATGACCATCAGCTCAGCTCAGCTCAGGAAGCGCCGGACACTTTGGTATCCGACATCTCTCCGAAGGCGCTCCAAACAGGCGGACAGGCGGCTGCATGGAATTTCTGATGCTTGGTTGGCGGGGAAATTCGCCTGTCAATAGCTGCTGACAGAACAATTCTGTGTCAGTTCGTCTCCAGAACTACTATGGGATGCCACCAACATTTGATCCTTGCGAACAGATCTAACAGACAATTTTCTACTAAATGGTGCTCAAGGAAGACCAAGGGCTAGCCTGACATGTACAACTAAACTATTCAGAAATCATCCGAGAACATCATGGGGAGAGAGTGTCCTTCTCCCCCAAAAAACGGGAAATCAACACGTATCAACCTAACAACTGTACGCCGGTTCTTAGTGTGGCACAAATCACTTCGCATCCACTTATGGTTTTAGGGCACAAATCACTTCGCATCACTTCGCATTCACTTTTGGTTTTCCATCTTCAAAAGGTAAATCAATGTAAATCATCTATGCATGGGCCGTTTCCTTTTACGTGAAATTATCCATGACATAACAAAAATCACCTACAGTAGTATTTCTTCACGAATCCCTTCGCCGTTAAGCGCACCCCGGCACCCCTGCAAAAACCCATGGCTTTCATGGAGGGATTTACACATTTGACTGGAACTTAGACTTCATAAACTTAACATGAAGGGGGAGATGGGATTACCCTACTGTTCTTCGCCGCAAGCATCGCAAGCCTGCCCGGAAAACATGGCATGTTTTTTTTCACCAAAATGTAAGATGAAGCTGCCAGCGCTGGGATTGTTTGAGGATGGTGCAAATCAGTAGATCTAGGGCTACCCTACCATATTTTATCATATCTTATAATATTTTGAAACAAACCCCGCTGAGGATTGGGCTTCATTCCTTTGGAATGAAGATCTCATAGCGGTCAACTTGGACCGCCACATTTCTTCGTGGAAGCACACGCCCGTATTGGTCAAAGTCTGTGGGCCGCCTGTGTAGAACCAAAGGAGCGCTAGGGGAACTCAAGAGTGATATGGAACTTTCGAACAGGAAAGGTTAATTTTTCAGACCTGTAGAGCAGACTTGCTTTAAAACCTGATATAATTTCTGTAACTTGATAGGAACATCCGGCCATGCCACAACAATCACAATACTAGAGACTCTCCAGCAATCAAACATGGCAATGAAAAGCACATCTAGTTCGATGATTTTCCCAGCTACAACCCTCTGTTTAGTTCAGTGGTTTTCCAGCCAGCAACGTTTGATGGCACCGCTACGGGTTTTTCGCCAATTGGGGGACGACTTTGCAACAATAATCACCACCATCATTTTGAGGTTGGCCAGTCAGATCGAACTAGGAAACCAAATGGTAAAAGTTTTCCACGAGGGTGTGTGTGTGTATGTATATATCATACATGTGTGCGTGAAATGATAAACATATATTTCCTATAACTTTGCATTTGATATATGATAAAAATCATGTATATATATATACATATATATGGATGTATGACCGGGAAAACGATGATATATGATATATATATATATATAAATAAATATACATATAGCTAAATTAAGGGAATTCACCAACCTGAAGATAACTTAACAAGGCCATTCGGATCCATTCAAGGATGATTTCCCTTCCTACGTAAATCATTCCAGTGACGTCACGGCGTGAGGTCATTGTAATTCAACCGTATATGTGTAATTAATATATAAATATATTTAAATATAAATATATATGTATACATACGTAATACATAATACATCCTATGGATCCAAACGCCTCCGGTACTTAACTCCCCAAATCATACCTCAAACACTTCCTAAGGTACTGGGATACACATGGATGTATATTCTCATTTCCCTCCACTATCTCTAAGCCCTCCAGCTGTGTGATGCTGTGTGTATATCTTCGTCAAGCAACGCGTCTGGATTCCGCGCTCCGTGCCCTCACAGTGAAGCTGCACTTGTGCCTTCCTGGCGGCCGTGGTCATGGGCAAATCTCTTGGTCTGCAGCAAAACGCACCAGGTTATCATCCCATCTTTGGAGCACATGGGGAACGGTGGGCCATTCAGACTTGGATCACCATTCACAAAAAAAACAATGAAAATTACTTTACTTCGTGTGATCCCCACCATGACATTTATACATTTTCTTACTGGCAAATCTTCTGGCATTCAATATGACATATCTTCTGACATTCTATTTGGCATTCTATCTGGCATATCTTCTGGCATATGATCTGGCATATCTTCTGGCATATCTTCTGGCATTCTTTCTGGCAAATCTTCTGGCATTCTTTCTGGCATATCTTCTGGCATTCTATCTGACATATCTTCTGGCATTCTATCTGGCATTGATGCTTCTATCTGGCATATCTTCTGGCATTCTATCTGACATATCTTCTGGCATTCTATCTTCTGACATATCTTCTGGCATATATTCTGACATATCTTCTGGCATATCTTCTGGCATATCTTCTGGCATATCTATCTGGCATATCTTCTGGCATATTTTCTGGCATTCTATCTGGCAAATCTTCTGGCATTCTATCTGGCATTCTATCTGGCATATCTTATGGCATATTATCTGGCATTCTATCTGGCATATCTTCTGGCATATCTTCTGACATTCTTTCTGACATTCTTTCTAACTTTCTTCTGCACATTCTTTGTCCCATATCTTCCTACATGAGGTCCGGCAGGGAACACTTGGCGTGGATACTCGCGGTTGAGGTCCGGCAGGGAACACTGGGCGTGGATGGTCGTGGTTGAGGTCCGGCAGGGAACACTGGGCGTGGATGGTCGTGGTTGAGGTCCGGCAGGGAACACTGGGCGTGGATGGTCGTGGTTGAGGTCCGGCAGGGAACACTGGGCGTGGATGGTCGTGGTTGAGGTCCGGCAGGGAACACTGGGCGTGGATGGTCGTGGTTGAGGTCCGGCAGCGAACACTGTGGATCGCGGATCGCAGTTGAGCAGGAGGGGAAGAGGAGGACGAGGAGGAGGACGAAGAGGAGGAGGAGGAGAGGAGGAGGAGAGGAGGAGGAGAGGAGGAGGAGAGGAGGAGGAGAGGAGGAGGAGGAGCAGGCAACTGACATAAAATCTAACAACCCTCACCTGGCAGGTGGGGAATTGAGTTTTTCACAGAGACAGGGTGTCAGTATTTCCTGACAAATATTGGGGCCCTTATTGGGGGTTAAGTAAAGCTTTTCATGAACCAAGCCTGAATCAAATCTGTTGGACGGCTACCCTATGACTTATGAAATATATATATTATATATATATGTATATACTCTTCCAACCTGCTTTGAAGCTCCAGTCTTTATGAATGATTATATTACACATTTTCAGTATCATTTGATATAGATGGCTAACCTGGAGGCATGCCTCACATGACTGCATCATGACCCACCAGTCGCCAAGCCTTGAATGATTTTTCAACAAATCCGAGGCCAGTATCAGCCCTCGCGCGAATGTTTTTCAAACATGTTATGTGTTTTGGATTTCAAAACATTTCAAAACCAGATTTACCCTCTGGTTATTTAACATAGCTATGGAAATGGCCCATAGAAATAGATGATAAATATGATGATTTACATAGTAAACATCGTGATTTCCCATGGCTACGTCAAAAATCACCACAGGCGAATGATCCCCCGGTGTTTTCCAAACATCGGCGCCTGAAAATCCTTGCCGTAGGGGCTCCCGTCCCAGGTGCAACAGCTTCCATGGCCTGGATCAATGGCCATGACTCAGGAACCGATTTATTGGAGGTACCTGCCATATATTTCAGGCCTACCCTCTGGTAAACTAACATAGCTATGGAAAATCACCGTTTTTTAATGGGTAAATCCACTATGGCCAGTTTCAATAGCTATATTTGTTTACCAGAGGGTACCTGCCATCTATTTGAGGCCTATATATATATATATATAATCCTCCTTGCCATTCCCTGGGGGGGGTTGGGGTGCCCCATTTTGTAGTGAACCAACCCCTGTCTCTACAAAATGGCTCCGGTACAGGGTCTCCATCCTACAAAATGGTCGGTCTATAACCCATGGCTCTACAAAATGGTAGTGCCTGTCACCTGTTTTGATCCACAAATATTTTGACAATTTAGTCAAAAAATGATCAAACCAGTGCATTCATGATTTTATAAAACATATAAAAATCCCAGAGCCATTTTGTAGAGCCTCTATCTTGGCAAGACCTCAGCGTCAACTGCCTTTTTCCCAGTGCCATTTTGTAGGGTTTTTACCCTCTAGTCGTCTTCACTCCTCCTTTTCGGAGATGGATCCATTTTTTTTCATGCAACTTTTGCAGCATGAATATTTTTCTATTTTTTTTGCCAACAATGTGCTGGCAATCCTTCTGAAGATGGATTTTTTTTCCGGTTCCAGTATGTTCCGGTCACAAAAACGGTTCCAAAATGTTCCAAAGCAAAAACGAAGATCAGGAGAAGAATGCTATTTTGACACAGATCTTCCAGGGAACAATCGGTATCGAAGTTTGGATATGGCTGAAGAATCCGACAAGATCCAGAAGGAACAAATTCAATCACAATTCTTTGCCACTGCTCTTTTCAACGCAATCATAAAAATATGGTCTATCTTCAGACCTACACCAGTCTACAAAATGGTTGACTCTAGGCAGCAGGCCTAACCATTTTCTAGAAAAAACATACCCCATGGGTTATACACAGACTAATTTGGGACGGCAGGGCAATTGAAATTTCCTAAAGTGTATATGAGCCAACCATTGCAAACACAAACATGCACTTACAAAATGGTACATTTATTGAAATGATGGGTTCTCTACAGAATGGCTAGATGATTTTTCTTTGTCAATGACTAATTCACATTTTTTAAAACCACCAAATCATACCCTTAAAAACATCTACAAAATGGCTTTTTGTTTGTTACAAAATGGTTGGTCTTGGTGCCCAAAAATGATCATGCCTTCAAAACAAAAATGATAAAACCAGGTAAAACCCACAAATTACTACAAAATGGTATGTCCGACCCCATTTAAGGCCACCAATTCCCATAAAATGGTTCAAAATAGGCACCCCAACCCCCCCCATTCTGTAGAGGAAATGGCAAGGAGGATTATATATATATATATATATTTATTTATTTATTTGTATATAAGGCCTCTTTTTGAGGGAATATCCCCACAATTTTAGGATCCTGAAATTCCTATTGAATAGACGTCATCAATTCACAAAGAAAAATCCGGATCTAACCAAAATGATCCATAATGGTGTTATGATAAAACCTGTTAGGATCCCAGAGATGGAACGATTTCGTGCACCCGGCCTGTCTCCGTGGGAACCACCTGAGCGGAGACAGGATACATTTTGGGCGATGAGTCATCATGTGACGCCAGGATCCTGCAGTGTCTGATCCGCGTTCCAAGTGGCACTATTGACTTCTACAACATTGCGGCTGCTTTCACTCCCAGTTCCTCAAGCCGGGCGGATATGGAGACCCACGGCCCACCGCTAAAGAAAGAGGATTCTCCTTCCAAAGTGTTTGAAACCACATAGCCAACAGAATATACAAGGCCATGAACACCACCAATTTGGTTGTTCATCGGTTTTTGGGGAACGAGTCTACTGTCAATGCTCAATGCTTTGGACACTACCTTCTCTAGACCCAAAACAACTCATAAACATGGGACAAAACAGGAATAAAACTATGAGTTGGGCGCGCATATATCGAAATAGAATCACGTTATTTACTTCATGGTTCATTCATTCATATACATACACGCATGCAAATATATATATATATACAATTGTAAAATATACATAATATATATATGTATATAATTTGCATATTATACATATCGGTGCACAGTTGCCAGTTGGTCAGCCCACAGACCCTGACCAAAGGTCGGCAGATCTTTTCTTTATCGTTGTCTGCTAGGGATTTTGGTCCATCCAAATCAGACACATGAATCATGGTGCCAAACCCAACTATCACATTGTTGATTGGCATATATATATACATATTTACCTCCATAATATCCCCATTATATCCCCATAAACTGATTTGTTCCACCTCACATCACCAGCCTGACTCCTGCCATTTTACCAAATAGCCACCTGACTCGGTTTCCCAAAAACCGTGGCAATCTTTACCGCAGGATAATCCGTTCAAGAGAAAAACTGTGAAATGTCTAGATCAAAAAAACATAGTATAGGAAAGATAGTGGTAAACTTGCCATGGTTTATCAAAATACTTAACATTCAAACATATTCAAACACTGAAATGCGTCCACGATCGGCGACACCTCCTTCCGGCTGGTCCGTGATCGGCCTGGTGGCTGTCACATGCACCCCCCATCTTTTCGTCGAAAAACAGAAAACAAACTCCCACTCAAACGAAGTCCATGACGGAATGGCAGTGAAGAATCTCACTCATGTGAGTCATTCAAAATACCCCAGTAGCCAGGCTGCCCATGAAATATGTTACGTTGGTTGTAAACGGGTTCCCAATCCTGGCTAGTTCATAATCCCCAGTGGACCCACAGGAACGCAGAATTCTCGATTCAACAACTCAACAATGTTATTTTGAACGGCTCATGCGATGTGTGGCGAAAAATTGGTCAGATAGGTCTCAACGATCTGGTTGGTCAGACGGTCAGACCCGACAATGTCTTGGTTTCAACTGGCCACCAGTGAAGTAGCTGCCTGCTGTTCTTCAGTGCTTGTTCTTGGAGGCGAACCATATCCTTGAAACCGCCGCGGCGGCAAAAGAACAGCTAACCTTTTAGCAAACACGTTGCAACATATCAGCATTATAATCAGCTACTGAAAAAATAGAAGTTCAAATTGAGCAAGAAGTTTAACATAGTGCAACCACGAAACATTTGATCATTTCACCATGAAAACATGTCAGAGCTCACCACCTGAATGATCCACCTCGGGGTCGATTCTAATACTCTAATTCAGCCCCCGACCAGAGGGAACAAAAACCTGATGCAATCCTCACCGGTGGTTCTGCAAACACTCACCGGTTACAGTGATATCTTCAACTCATCTTGGATGCACCATACCCAATATGGATTCAACAAAGCCACATGTAAATTGCTTGGCTATATCTCCCACAGATATCCCATCGATATCATGAAAATATGAGAGATAACTCGTTGATAAACCTGAATCGCCCGGAGTTGTCGCCCGGGATAATCAGAAAAAAGTATATACCCCCAAGATACCAAGTATTGATAGATTATGTTCCCAGTATACCAAGTATTCACATGATATCCGTAATATGATGCGTTATTATGTATGATTCATTACAGTCAGTCCCGTTCTTTCATGCTAATATCTGGACCAAATCCCAAATATAACATAATAAGTGTGACAACCCAAATAGCTATTCAATTAACCAAAATAGTTTTTTCTCGCTTTGAGGATGATCCCCCGTGCAGTTTCATCATTCCAGTAACGTGTGAAAAAAAATCCTCATCCATCCCAGGATGGCAATCCAATCCTACTTTTGACGATGATTGGTGTTGGAATTCTTTATATCTATGTTCACATGTAACAAAAATATGTAAATATGTATATATATATATAGATGCATATGGCCATTCATATCCATTAAATCATTGAAACGATTCCATTAAATCACAATTTTGACTGATCAAATCCAACTGACCAACTACCCTCTGGTAAACTCAGAGTTTGCTATTGAACATGGATATTTCGTCCGTTGATTTACTCATTAAGAACGGTGATTTTCCATCGTTTTTTTCTATTACCAGAGGCAATTCGCCCATAAAAACCATGGATTTTCCACGAATTCGCCTTCTGCATCCCTCGGATCATCTTTCTTAGCTCCACCACATCCTGGATCGGGATCCATGTTCCGGAGAAAAAATATGGGGGTTTTAGCATCAAAACATCTAGCAGCTTCAGCAGAAAAAACACAGTAAAAACACCTGTTTACCCAAAACAAACATGTTTTTTTGTGTTCATGGTTCGTTATTGATCATATATGGTATATCATATAGGTTTAACGTTTACCGAAAAACAGGCATTAAGAGGTGTATCTTGCGCAACAAACCTATGGCCACACAAATAATTTTAAATACACGAGGTCGCCGCTGCTCAGCTGGGATTTCACATGTGTTTTTTCCACCATTCTCTTTTGCCTTCCAGGCATCTTGCAGGCATCTACATGCACGAGCAGCTTGCAAATGCCTTTCGAACTAGTTGCCAAATATTGCCAAATTGATCTTTCCATCAGTGGGATTTCACTATGAAAAATTGGGGCACCTATATATACCTATTCGAAAATCTCCTGTACATATGGTGGATATATTGGGATATATACAATAAGATGGGATCATCGAAATATAATGAGATACACAACCATCGGAAGCCTCAAGGAGAATCCCCAAAATGTCGGATGGTGCTCATTCGGGTTCCACCTGACGGGTTATAACAATCCCTAAGCTACAAGTTGGCTAACCCTCTTTCAGCCTCTTCCAACGGTGGCGTTTTTAGAACCCCTCGATGTTCAAAATATTGATTTGTGACCCTGGATTCCTGAAAAGTGGGTGGCTTCAACAAAACCCCCAAACTAACTGTTCCAAACTGATCAAACTGCGGATCGTCCATCGTGGTCCCAGATGTCTCTACGGACTACGGACCCTTTTTTTTTCCGGATGACATGGAGCGAAACGTTGTCCCATTTTTGTTCCACTACAATGGATGCTACCAAGCTTAGTTCCTGGGTTTTTGGGGTGGTAGCCGTTTGGTGGCCGCTGATCTGTTGAAGATTCATTTCCATTCCGGTCCTTCCGTGTTTTTCTTGCTGCCCTTTGCATATTCATAAAATTCCTTAGATTCAATAGGAATAATGTGGAATATGATCATTGGACATTTCAGGACCCTAAAATAAAGGTACTGTACAAAAAACACCATGGGGTATATCCTGTTGATGGCCATTGATGTCGGATTTTTCAAGGTGGCCTTAAATTGGGCATCACGACTCATCGCCCCAATCGCCACAACTGGAACGTCCAAAAAGAACTCGAGACATTTGAGGACTGTCCGATTGTCCATTTCCATCTTTGAATATCTTGAACATAGTCGTTGATTGCCACAACGGTAAGCATATTAGATAGGTCGACACATGTCAACACTCCTACCATTGGGCTGATATGGTAGGTTCTGGTACCAAAAAAGGCCGGCTCCTTCACGGTGGCAGTGTTGCTTCCCCGCAGCCTTGGAGCTCGAGTTTGGGAACGGAGCATTTGAGCCACGAAAAATGCTTGGGAAAGGCCTTCACTTCATTCAACAAATTGCTTGGTTGAAGGGAAAATTCAGAGGGTGAAACATGGTGAAACATGATGAAACATGGGTTGGGAATGGTTGGGATTGATTGACGGGTGATACTTTGCCAGTAGCTTTAGCAGCTATAACAAGAACATTGGTGAGATTCCCCATCCCAATTTGACCCTGAAATATCCTGAAATGATGAAGTACGCATGGGTCTGCCATGCTGATCCTGAGCAACAGAGTATGCTGGAAGTGGGAGGAAGGAAAAAACAGTTTTTGAGAGTTTGAGAGCTGGTCGAAGGTGAAGGTTGCAGACAAAAAACGTCATCAAAGTATGACTGGCACAAAGCCACACGTTTTTTCTCCAGGCCAACGGGTCAGGTGCTCGGTTCATGGATGTTAGCGGGCAAATGGATGTCCATGCTCCCAAAATATTGTAGTACAACATGGTTACCAGGGAAAAAACTACGATTTTGGGGTAGTTTATAACTTAAACTAATGTTTGAATATGTTTAAATGGTTTATGACATTGGGTTTACCACACCTCTATTTCGTGACGAAGTCAGAAGGGCCCCTGAAATATTCCCAATAAGGGACTCCAAAATCAACAGGTCCTCCAATTCTAAATCAGGGTTTCGATTGGGAGTACACAAAAAAAAACTGACTATGAATTAGGAGTGTCGTCCCCCAAAACAATGCCAAACTGCGAGAAAACTTGATAGCCCCCCACCTGGTAAACTTGTAAAGCAATTTCACTAAAACTCTCGCGTTAACGTTGCCAGGCAGCCCCAGCACCACTTCCACAAACTCGTCGAAACTCATCGTTGGTTCCAAACCAGACTTCGCGGAGCGAGAGTCCTGGCTGATCAACGTCCACCGGGGATCCCCCGGGGTCTTAAGCGACACAGAGGAGCTTGCCTTGAAGCACGCGTCCACCGTCTCCATTAGCGTCTCAGCATCCACACCTGCGTCGTGACAAAGGTGTACAGCCCCAGGTTGGAAATAGTGGTTTATAGTCTTAGCGGCTAATCATGGCTAAACATGGCTAGTAATCGTTGAGAATGGTCAATAATAATAATAATGCTATTAATCATTATGATTACATAACAATGAATATTCATATATTTTCAACATACAGTGGGTGGAAGAAATCCTGCACAGGTTGATATGTCACGGTTTATCCCATTATTATAGGGTTTCAAACTTTTGGTGGCGCAGGAATTGGCAACCATCCACAATATTTCTGATCAACCACATTGTTAGGGCGCTGTTTTTTCAGTCAAAAACTTAATTATCTCAATGATCCAAATGAAATTCAATTATTGGGATCATGCCCGGATCAGCTGGTGACGACCAACCTGGCAAATGGTGATAGCAATGGATGACCTCTCATGACCTTGTGAACCTTGAGGGCTTTGGACACTCGTTCAATGGTTTCTTTTTGCCCTCTCAAAACCAGTTTCAAGGGAACATCAAAGACCCATGGGGGTCCTGCGGGTTCCTGAGGTTTGACCCAACAAAAAAAACCAGGCAGCGCCGTTGTTGGTTGCAAGGTCTAGGTATTGGCAGCACCGGGCCCGACGCCTATGAGTTTCAGGGATGACATGGCATGTTGGCCGCAAAGGATTGCAACCAATTCCTGGGAGCTCAGCAGTTTTGCTGGGAAAACTCACAAAAATGCTATGGGAATCCACAGGGAGTGCACCCTTGTTAAGCTACCCACCCTTTCAATGGAATTGGCCAGTGGGGTCCAACCTGGTCCAGCCCCTTTTTGGGGACTTTTGTTGAAAAAGAATAAACATTCTCCGCTACCCCAGACAGACTATTGACAAGACATCTCTCCATTCATTCATCCACTCTACTTAGCCATGTTATTGGCTAGCTGGTAGTTAGAACGAGAACATGTCCCAACCAGAACTGAGATAAACATTAACATGACTAATAAACACACACACGCGCACACACACACATATATATATATATATATATGCATACTTATGTATATATATATGTATATATACATACATATCACACAAATACATATATATATATATATATGTTTGACTAAATATAAAACATATAATATATACATTATATTATATATATAAGTGTGTGTTAAATACATATTTATTGTATATATTGAATATTATACATTTATTATATTTCATATATTTATATACTATGTTGTATTTGATAATATTAAATTATTTTATATCATATTATACTTTACTATATTATGTTATATTATGTTTTGTTATTTGATATGATACATTAAAGATAAATTGTTTAATAAGTATATTTAAGTATGATATATATATATAAATGATATATATAATATATATTATATTACATATATATGTAAATATATAAATATTATATATATATATACATAAAAATGAATCAGTCAATAAACAAATAATAGAATCGAATATACAACTGCGTATCTTTCATGGGTGAGCAAACCCACTTAGCTAGGCTAACTCCATCCTGTCGATTTTAGGCTCCTCTCATTTGAAATCATGTCATGTTATGTTACCATGTCATGTCGGCAAGGGTGGTTTATGGCTTAGCCACCTGGCCATATCCGAAATCAGAAATTTGCAGGCACGTTTTCACCCCCATGCTGTCCGGTCTTCGTTGGCCAGGACAGACAGTCATGGGTTCCTGGCCCCCTGCTGATGCCCTTTGATTCAAGGCTTTCCACACACACCAAGACGCTTGGGCACGATTTTGCGAACCAGAAAAATGGTCCTCAATGTAGCGTGCTGCTTCACACTGTGTTGTGTTGTGACATGGAACACGGTGCTCGAATGTCTGTGACGTTGCGTGGCTTGCTCCAACATAAAACCAAGGGAAGTTTCACGGCGCTCAGCGCAAGTTCCGCGGAAAAGGCCGATAACAGCAAACCACTGCATCAGAGTTTCCGGCTGTTCAGCAAGCAACCAACGACCACAAACAAGGCTTGTAACGGCATGGTGCTGTTTCCCTCAGTGCTGGGTCGTGACATGGAACGGAGTGCGCAAATGTCTGTGTACATGGGTCGCGGGTGTCACCAATGAAGAATGGCGTTTTGCTTGCTCCAACAAAAACCAAAGGAAGTTTCACGGCGTTCAGTGCAATTTCCACTGAAGAAGGCTGACCAAAAAGCAAACCACTGCATCACAATTTCCGGCTGTTCAGCAAGCAACCAACGACTGACAAAAAAGGCTGGTAACGGCATGGTGCTGTTTCTCTCAGCGCTTGGTTGTGCCTTGCTATGTGAACATGAATCGTGGATGGCACGTTGAAATCTGGGGATTAAAAATCTGTATGCTGGCGAATTCTGAACATGTAATCTGGCGATGTCTGAAAGACTCTGCTGCTGCTGGAGAATTCTGATATGCAACGTCTGGATGCTTGTGCGGAATCTGCTTCTGGCAACATGATGTCTGGGAAATGTTGAGAGTAATCCGGTTTTCGTGGTGGATGCACCACCAAACTTCCCCGGCACTTTCTTAGAGATCCGGGTGCATGAAAGACACACTTGGATATACCCCAAAGGGAGAGGATGAAATGAGATGAAATGAAATCATTTAATGTTATGTTACCATGTCATGTCGGCAAGGGTGGTTTATGGCTTAGCCACCTGGCCATATCCGAAATCAGAAATTTGCAGGCACGTTTTCACCCCCATGCTGTCCGGTCTTCGTTGGCCAGGACAGACAGTCATGGGTTCCTGGCCCCCTGCTGATGCCCTTTGATTCAGGGCTTTCCACACACACACACACATTTACAGATACACACACAAACATCATCGCACGCACACATGCGCATAGAATATATATATATATATCAAAGGTACCCTAGGGATCCCTAGGGTAAAGTAACATAGATGTGGAAAGCCAATGGTTTCCGCAGTGATTTCCCCCTGGGACGCCCTGCAGATCGTTGAATCCGGTCGGCGTCTCCCATAAATTGACAGATGATATCGCTGACCCACTGCACCTTCACCGATTCCCTGGCATGGTGATTGAAGCAGCAAAAACCGATCTCCATAGGTTTTCAATGGGAAAGTGATGTACCCTCTGGCGATCTAAACGTTTGCCGAAAGTGGCCATGAAAAGGGGTACTGTTTAGTCATTTAATTGTCATCTAGACATGGGTAGTTTCCCATGATGGTTTTTGTATCAACATTTGGTCCCATTGGTCCCTGAGTGTAGATTAACAAATTGTGTTGATTAAACAGATATTTGGTGATGTTCGAATGAATACAACAGGAAATAGTTAATCAATTATCGTTATCGAAATAGTTTGTTCATATGTTGATATGTTGGAAATAGTTCTCCACCTTTTGGCCATCCAAACATCCCAGAAGCTTGCCATACGGCCAGCCCCGTTTTACGAAGCCCGGATCAGCAAATCCTGCTTGACATGATGGCTGGTCCACAGCCAATCCCAGCGCTGGTCCAAAAAAGAAAACATTACCCTCTGGTAAATTAAGATAGACCCCGGAAAAAACCTTGTTTTTTGTGGAAACTCACCTTCCAACCCCTATTCTGCTGGGGTCAAAATGTTAATTTACTGGAGGGTAGATCTCCATATTGGGATGAATTGTTGGGGGCTGCCTCTCGGCCATGGCCACCGTGCTGATCACTTCGACCACAATTCCAACCAAGATGTTCATCAGAGTGATGGCCTGGTTACGCATCAAAAATGATGATATGGAATATACCTAAGGTAGCATGGGAATAATGAGATATATAATGACATATATCAACACATAAAAACAATGGAATATCATTGGCTAAATGCGCACACGCACATATATATATAATGGGAATTAATGGGATGAATACTGTTGATACAATGGAATATCATTGGTATCATGAATGCTATAGAAAATATCATCAAGATTCATCAACACCAGTGGAACGGCCTTTAAGGGCCTTAAGCATCAAACATGGAGAAGGAAGTCAATTTCCAGGGTGCCCCAGACATTGCCCCTGACAGCTGTAAAGAAATGATAAAACCTACCCTCTGGTAACCTAACGTGGCTATGGAAAATCACCATTATTATTAATGGGTAAATCGACTATAAATGGCAATTTTCAATAGCTATGTTAAATTACCGGAAGGTAAGGTCAAGATGTGATCGATTCTCCACATTCCTGCAAAGGTATGCAACACACAGGGATGATCCTGCCATTGCATGGCATGGTTCACCATAGATTGATCGCTGCACACAATCAATCATAGGATGTCAATAGATGTGGATACCCCACAATAACTCTGTCCAGATCTATATGGCAATTGGCAAAGTTGTACCAAACAATGGAACATATTTTACAAATCAAGTTTTGCCAGATCGTGGGACGTCAACTAGGACTCTATTCCAACCCAATCTGCTTGTATGGCAACAAAAACGATCAAGTCATAGTTCGCCCCATCGGTCATCGGTGCCAGGTCACATTGATAAACATCACGCAGTAGACAGATACCAGGTGGAACCACAGCTTTTCTTTCCAGAGCTCGTTCTTGGCCGAAACAACTTGAGCGACTGGGACCGGTGGTCATCCGAAAACGCAACCATTTTTCGAAGCAACCAATGCAAATAATACAGCGCCCCGAACAAAATATGTTTGTCAAAGCACAACAAATCTAGGATCATGGATTTCTCGATGATGTTTCCACACCATCTCCGTTTTCGACTTCTTGTGGGCGGCAAAAACTGCACCGAAAGTCATCCAAGTCGTCCCGCTGGCCCATCTCCGGGCGGGAATTGAACTTTGCGAACTTTCTGCCATCTTTCTGGGGGCTGCAATATGCTGCCATATACTGTATATATATATATCATAGAAATTCAAAGAAGTCTAGGCATAGTCTATTAGGAGATATTAGGAGGCTATATGCTATAGTTTCGGGGGAATTGAGACATACCTACCCCTGTTTGGAATCCAATGCAACCTCAGGAGCTACTTGTACTGTGCCCCCCCCAAAAGAAACCATGGAATTTAGATTGCATCCCAGGTCCCATCTCCTTGTGAGAGCTTCTAACTCAGTACGAAACACTCACAAAACTAATAATGAACCTCAAGATCTACCCAGCACACAACTTTTGCTCTCTCCCCTTCTCTTGTTCTCTCTCTCTCTCTCTCAAACATCATCGTCTGCATGTGTTAAACACATCAAAAAATGTTGCTTTACACGGCTAAATTTGGATTTGCACGGGAGCCCTTTCCCCCGTCTCCCCAAAAAACAACTCATGATTCCCATTTTTTCTGTTCATAGATTTCATACGGGCAATTCGAAAACGACTCAGCAAAACCAGATCTGAGGGTCAACCAACTGGTAGACCTCATCCAGGAGCGTGCAATGAACGAAGAGCGTCTGCATCGAAGCCTCAGCGATCCAACGCCAGCTTTTTTCCGGATGGGAGGATGGACCCGACCGTGCTGGACCAACACAGAACGGGCTCGGAACACCACCAAAATCATGTTTTTAAAAGGTTTTAAGCATGACAAGCTGCCACCGAAAAGTGAGTTTGGAGAATGAAGCAAGGGGCGCAAGGGGTGCAAATTGAAGTACCCAATACATTTACATGGCAGCTATATAGGTTTGATGCTGTGGTTTACATTGAACAGCCACCTGCCAGGTAAGGACCCCCAGATCTTACGCCCACGGGGAGCAAAAGGGCTCAGAATGTCTGACTATGTGAGGTAAAATCGAAGGTAACATGTCAAATGACATGTCAGTTGGTGGGGATCACTCGAAAATGAAGTAACTGTCGGTAAAACCGAGTTTGTTTCCTGGGTTGGAAAGAATTTCCTTTTGGCTCTTTAACGTATAGCGAACTAGAAACTCACCATGTTTTTATAGGTAAACAGACATGATACAATCGTGTTTTATCATCTATGTGCCATGGCTTCCCAGCGAAAATGCCAAGACCTCGGAACGAACACCAGGGCCAGGCAGCTACGACAGAACCGAACATCTCCGTTCCGACCACTTGTCCCTGCAGGGTTACCTGGCAAGCTTCACAGACGATGTTTTTAGCTGATACATCACCAGTTTGAATGGGAATCTAACGGGATCCCCAATTATCAATTAATTAGATATACAGATATATCATGATATTTCACCAACATAGCTATAGTTGGCTTGGTGAACATAACTATGAATTTAGATGGTGGATATGGGGTTAAACCAGCTTAGGGACCACCTTGTATCAGTCGTCGTGATTCCATCTCGGCAGGCAGTTCCCATTGAAAACATACACGTGTGATATGGTTTTGGTATCTAGTTGTTTAGGGGAAAAACACTCCAAAATTCAATGTTTTATCATCATGTTCATGTATGTTAGCTATGTTCCATGTAGTTTCCCTATTTTTTGATCACCAGTTTGCAGGTATGTCCCATTTTCAAACAGTGAATATGTAACTACTACTACGCAAAAAATAGCAGGGTTCCCCGCGCGTGTTGTATATGTACGGTATATATGGAGTATATGTACATATATAATAATATTATTATTATTATTATTACTATATTATATATATGTACATATACATATGCACGATCAATAAATGGAAGGGACATACAGCTGGGATGTCCCGGGATTCGTTGGATTTCATCGAGGCGGGTTTCGCAAAACCCCTCAGAGTTTCATAGTCCGAGTCAACATGCTGGTTGGTGGTTGAGCCACCCCTCTGAAAAATATGAAAGTCAGTTGGAGTTACTATTCCCAATATATGGAAAAACAAAAAAATGTTTCAAACCACCAACCAACATGTGTTTGCCCCACATTCCACTTTTTGAACCATTGAATGGGCCGATGATGCGCCCATGTTTGAACCATCCAAAAAAGGAAGGATTTCCGAGCTGCACCCACCACCTCAAGTTGAAATGACCCAAATAAATCTAGGGGAATGTCAACAAGTCTTAAACTGGAAATACATCACTGATCCCATCCTCCTAACATTGAACACCTCTAGAAATTATGGTTAAATGGAGAGAAGATTCACACATATCTGGCACCAGCTGGGGGTGTGGGTCGGGAAACTCTGTCTTGTTCCCCCCTTAATATCACTTCAACGGGAAGATGGCATGAGCATGGATACAACCATAACTGGTAACTCCAGCTTCAGTTCCACTTATGACCTTGGAGGACAAACTTGCCGCCGGATGATTCTATGTCATATGTGATTCTCCAAGTTCCCAAGCATCATTTCTGAACATATACAATGACAATAATAGTATATCTATGTATATCTTGGGGGTGATCCCCCAGAAGTTGAGATGATCCCGGTTCCCATCATTTCTGGCCGGTTAGGTCCTTAGGGAACTGCCAGGATGGCTAGGCACATGAAATGCAATGGCCAGGGTGTAGTGCGATGCTAACAGCAGGAGGAGGGCAAAGAAGACCTGATGAAGAACAAGTTTGGAAAATCTGGAGGCCCAGGTCTGTGACCCTCCAAATGGCTCAGGTTGTATGGATTCTTGGGAAAATCCAGGGGGGCTGGCAATTTGCAAAGATGAAAGAACATGATTGGGTTTTACTTTCAAATTGAATGGACCCTGTCAATGTTCTCCGGTATCGGTATAGAAATCTGGGAAAAGACAGGTGCTCGCTGGAATGTCAGTGGGGAATTGTTCATGATCTCAAATGGAGCAATGTTCAAAACCCTCTGTGCACTGTGGGAATCCCCAATATACTGGGTAGCATAACCCCCTACAATCATCAACCAACAAGATTTTTTGAACTCTGCTCAGTTCTTGATACTGTAAATACTGTAAATCTACCAAGGGGGGATTTTCCATTGTGATCTTTGAAAAAGAGATGGTGCCCGACATGGGTGTATCGGTATATCACTCACATGCTGGCTTCGAACAAGACTGAAATAGATGGAAATGGGACGATCCAAAGGGATAAAAGCCAACAGGAAGCTTAATTTGGGCCCATCATCAGCAATGATGTCAGTGGGAATTTCAGGATCCTAAAATGGAGGTATTGTATTATAGAAGGCCATATTCTGTGGTGATATTCCATCACATATAGGTCTTCTATCTGGTAGCTACCTCCAATTTAGGTTCCTGAATAATGTGGTAAACCCAATGATAAACCATCCCGAATTGAGGTTTATCATTGAGTATATCCCTAGGACTCGGATGACGTAGACTGATCCCCAAATGGTTAGTTAACAGAGTTGACAGGATAGTTTACTATTGCATGGGATCTATTGGCAATTGGGATTGGGCCGTTCTCCATTTCTTTGTTGAAATATCAGAGGGCACGCATGCTTTGTTTTCATTGTTAAACAGCATGGATTTTTCCCCAAGGAAAAACGGAACCAACTGGAGCTCAACATCAGCAAAACGAACTTGAAGGAACAAAACCTTGAAGCGACCAGAATGTTTCCTTGAAACGCATCATCATAATCTTTTGGGAAGTAGAGAACTAAGTAGCGTGAAATGTTCAGAAATCATCACCGGCATGTTCGCCGAATTCAAGGCTGTAAATCATAAAATAATCCAAGGACTTTGATGCAGTCACATAGTTTGTACGTCCAGAGAAAATACATAATGTTGTTAAAACAATATTAAACCATCCCCAAACTCACCATAAATGGGTGGTATAAACCATCAAACACGGGGTGGTTTATTATGGTTTTAATCACGTTAAATCTTTGTTCCATTAAAAATTACACCAGCGCTATCCCCATGTCCGGCCAGCGTAGATCTTGCGAACACGGCTTGGCCCGGGTCACGTCGTAAAACCAGATTCAAAGTTCCTGTAACTTTGCGCCAATTTTGTATCATATCTACTTATATATATACACACCATTATTAATATAATTTATAATCCATAACCTCATTAAACATAGCGATTGGAAATCATCCCGTTTATAAATGATTTTCCCATTGGAACCTAACCTCTATTTGTAGGGGATTTCCCATTGCCACGTTTAAATATCAGAGGGTACACATCCCATTATCATCCCATTACTACTAGGATTGTGCTATTACCATTAAATTCCCTTCTTCTCCGATTATTATCGCACTCTTCCTCCCTTTATATCCCTATTTCCATGGATTGGCTTAAGGGGAAAATCTGGAAACCATACATTTTTCCCGTGATTTCTATGGGGGTCAACCCTGTAATTTTTCCCCAACAAACCAACCCGTTGACTCTCCAGAATCACCATGAAATCACCATGAATTCCCATGAAATCCCATAGGTGATCCCATCATCCCATGATCATCCAGTGATCCCATCGGTCGCAGAGTCACGGCCCGAAAGGCAGTAACAATGGCTTTGATCAGGATCTGAAGCTCTGGAAAGAACCTGCGAAAGTTCGAAGGCCGCTAAGGGCGAGGATACATGATGAATCAAACATGGGGATATAAAATGAATAAGGTGGTAAATTTATTAATTATAAATCATGGTTTAATATGGTTTAATGGTTTATACTTAATATTAATAATGATATGAAAATGAAGAATTTGGGGATGATTATGAGCCATACAAAGCCAATAATTAATAAACAACCCCCAACATCACCATTTTTGGTGCGATTTCGGCCCAGAACACCGGTCCAGCTCTCCGAGAGAGGAGGTGGCCTCTCTAGGCAACCAAAAGAATGCGGAAAAGATATGTATTAAACCCCAGCCAACTCATTTCCCTTGATTTCCCTGATCAGATCAAGTGTCCAAACTCGACATCTCGAAGGGGATTAAGTGGGTTTTTCTGCGCCCAAAAAAATTGATGTGTTTTTCATCATAGTAACATGGCCAAACAATGCCATAAACAGCTGCATACCCCACATTCAGACCAACCCACGTGCACCAAAAGACAATTCAACATAACCTCCGGTAAACTAGCATAGCTATTGAGAATAATCCGTTTTTGATAAGTAAGTCAATTATAAATGGCCCATTTTCCATAGATTTCCATAGTTATGTTACTTGACCAGGTCAAATCCGACCTTTTTTCGCGTTGTGTGCTCGCCTCACCAACTTTACCACTCGTCCAAGACGTGTGAGGCGCAAAATCCTTGCGACCCGCTGTGGAAACGGATTTCGAGATTGAGAAATAACCAAAACCCAGACAGACCTGATGGGGACTAACACCAACTCCCATTATTATCCCATTATTATCCCATTATTATTCCATTATTAATTATTATCCAATTGTTATCCCATTAGTATAAATGATTTTCACATTATCCCATGATCGTCCCTTTATATAATGAATGTATAGCCATGAACATCCCATCATCCCACCATCCCACCCGCCCGAAGACTTCCGACCCCAAAACTGGTCCTAAAGAGGCGAATGATCTCTGATCGGCCTTGGATTTTGCGCATATCTCACATGTTCAGGACATATACGCCAATCTCAGCAAAATATCTACATTAATCTACGACCTACACAATCTATTTTAAAAAATTAAATAAACAAATTATGTATATGCATTAAATACATTACATATGTACATGTGTATATATATATATAATATTGAACGATTCACATATGCAACGGCAATGCAACGAATCCATGTGGGGATATCACCTGCCACCCGCCTCAGAGCTGAGCAAAAAAAAACAAAAAGTGAAGTTTCCTGCAGAAACAGTGATTCTCGTTGGTGGTATTTATGCTCTGAAACCATCTAAAGACCCACCCAACAAAATGTAAAACCCACCCAGCAATTTATATTTCTGCAAACATAACATCAGCACCAATCCAGGCGAAACATGGAGGATAGAACGAAACCAGCAACCATTTTGCATGCCGCATGCCCCTAGCAATGCAGGTTCTGCCCCAGCTATGAGCTGGCATCAATCACAGTGAGTAAGGCCCAAAACACTTAAACACCATGATCATCCTTCATCTAAGGGGCACGAAATGGATTGTTTATATCATTAACATATATCATTGGTGATTGGGGCACTTCAATCCAATGAAATGGTCCCCTTTTTAAAATCCCTCCGCGTCTTTGTTTAAAATCCCTACGAGTTCCCCCCAAGTTTTGAGCTGGTTTATGGCCCCCCATGGACTATATAAATATGTATTATATCTAAAATAGATATATATATATATATATTATATATATATATATTATATATTTAAATAATATTATATATATTATATATATATAGCTACATTGAATCTACAAATATTGAGCACAAACCCGTGTCTGGTAACCATGGCATCCCAATTATCACACGGTATCCCACCTACGGTAGTCATATCCCGCGTGGACACATTTCCTAGAACTTTCATCTTTAGGGATAGGATGAGAATAGTATATAACTTAGAATAATGAATATTTTGAATGAACTCATGGTGGGAGAGGAACTGACATGTGAGTCTAGTTCCATGGATCAAGTATTATTATGGATCCTATGAACTGTAGATATCTACCAAAAAAATGACTTGTTTGAGTTACAAGCCAACTTAGCTAATCAACTAGGGGGAACCCCACCAAATCCAATGAAACCACCGTTTTTGTTGGGAAAATGCCTAACTTTGTACACCAAACCACCACTAAATCCAATGAAATCCCATTAAATCCGCTGTTGGAGCTATATTATATTTAAAAAAATCCTTAAATCAAAAAAAACATTGTTGTTGGTGAAATCCATTTAAAACCATAATTCAGTCATCGGAATACTCATTCCATGAGACAAGTCCCAAAAATTACACCGGCAAGAGGCCCCAAACAGTGTGGGAGGTAGGAAGCCAATGTACCAGATACAAGCAACAGTAGCTATGGAACAGTAACATATCAGGTTAGACAGACATCATCGGAACTGCAGTTACAAGATTTTGTTTTGGTATAGGACGCATGTCTGCTAGTGAGGACCGCATACCAGAACCTCTAGAAAATGCCAAAAGATTGTCAAAGAAGGACCGTCTAGGTATTATTGCAGGATCTCACAAGATTTTCAGCCAAGAAATTCTTATGAACATCCCAAAAGAACTTTCATACAAGCACCAACGCAGAGCATATTCAGTATCTTAATGCACGGACCTCTTGAGGATGATTTCAGCAGGATCTTCACAAGATCTTCTCACGGGGACATGTACAAGATCATGCGAGGATCACCAGGATGCCTACAAGAACTTCTCAGAGGGAGTGTAAAAGACCCTGACCAAGATCTTCATTCCAGGACCCCCAAGAAAATCCAACAAGGTCGTCATAAAAGGACCTGGTGTTGGAGAGGATCTTAAAAAGATATTGATACAAGCATCTTGCGAGAGCATCACAGAAGGGCTTGCATACAAGCACCTCTAAGACATGACATCTGCAAGATCTTCATGCAAGGACCTCTTAGAGAGGATCTTGCCAGGATCTCCACCAGATCTTCTGACAAGGACCTCTACAAGATCATGCAAGAGCCTCGTAGAGGACCGATCTCCACAAGATCTTCTTTTTGAGGACAGGTTCAAGATCACGCAAGGACCTCTGAGAGGACGCTTGCGGGATCTTCACAAGATCTTCTTAGGACAAGGACCTGTGACAGGATTTCATCAGGATCTTCAGAACATCTTCTCACAAGGACCTCTACAAGACCTTGCGCAAGACATGAAACTATTTCAAGGTGGTCATATAGAGGGGCCTTCCAGAGAATCCATAAGATTTCTTTACCAGAATATCAAGGAATCAGCTGAAATCAGCACCGCGCCACAACGAGAGCGAACCAGCACGCAGAAAGTGCCGAGATGCGCGCGATATCAAAATTCGCACCGCGCCACAACGAGAGCGATCTGACATGCAGAAAATGGCAACAGGGTTGCGGGTTTCAGCCATTTTTTTTTGCCGAAGTCTACAAAGTGTATGCGAAAAAAAGGCCCCAGCCAAACCCCGGCCCATACTTCGTGCGAGCCTGCTCAGTTGAAATGCACATGGACATCTCAGAAGAGGCCGTTTACGCGAGAAATTCCAAGGAAAATGCTTCAGACCAAAATCGCGGCGCTCATCTTGTGCGAGGCTGCGCAATCGAAATGAACATGGACAGCTCACAAGAATTTAGTGGCAAAAATGCCAGAGAGCGTACCCTGATCTAACCCCGGCCTTTAACTTTAGCACCTACCGTAAGAACCTCTCAACATCTGCGACAACGGACGCACGAAGGCGGCGTCGTCGTGCTGCACGTTCGAAGTCAATGAGATCACGGTCATGGCCTCAGAATATTGGCGTTTTAATGAGGTGGTGTTGGATGAATATTGTGAATCAATTGAACTTAATGGGGGTTTGTGGGATGAATATGGTAACTTAATGGCTCCATTAATGCGGTTTTGTGGGATGAATATGGTGATTCAATGGAATTTAATGGGATGAATATGACGGTTGAACAGAACTTGATTAGGGTTTGACCATCAATCAATGGGGATATAGCTATCAAATTGTTGGGGTTACAACTAAATGATCTAATACGCATATTTGAATAAATTATATATATATGTGTGTGTGTTGCATGATACATATGTATAAGTTTTAAAGTGATATCACCATCAAGAAGAGAATCAAACGAATTTGGGATGTGCCAAATGACGGGGCATCAAGGAATGCAATGTAGTTTTACAGGATGTAAAGAAATTAATAGGTTGGTTCAGTGGGATTTGATGGATTTCGCCGTTTCATGGAGCGTCGGCCAGGAAGATCAGAGATGATCTCCCCATGACTTTTGATGCTTTGACACATAAAGCAACATGATGAATGACAATACTTCAAAAAACATGTGTTTAGAGTTCTTTTAAACCGAATTAAATTGAATTGGGTTCAAATGTCAAACATATATATATATATATATGTGTGTTTTAAACATATCCCAAAAATATATCATATTTAACCGTGTAAAAATCTAACATCATAGAATGCACGATGAGTTATATTATATCATTAAATGCTCTTGAAGACTTAAAATTCAGCAGCAGCAACAGCAACAACAACAACAACTGCTACTACTACAACAACAACTACTGCTACAAAAACTACTACTACAACAACAACAGCAACAACCACTACTACTACTGCTACTACTACTGCTACTACTTCCAAACTACTACTACCAAACTACTACTGCTGCTGCTGCTACTACTACTACTGCTACTACTACTACTACTACTACTATTACTACTACTACTACTACTACTACTACTTCTACTACTACTACTACTACTACTACTACAGCTAAAAACAACTACAACTACAACAGCTACAGCTACAACAACAACAGCAACTACTACTGCTACTACTACTGCTACTACTACTACTACTACTACCACTACTACTACCACTACTACTACTACTACTACTACTACTACTACTACTACTACTACTACTACTACCATCATTATTATTATGTTCGGGCCGGGCCCCCGAACCCAGGTGTCGAACACCGTGAGAGGCACCAGGAAAGAGTCCAACACAAACCTGCGGCGGTGCTGCTAGATGCTATTTTAATCATGTTTCTGGGAATTTCGGCGGTTTTCTATATAGGATTCTCTGAAGTTTTAGAGAATGTGAATGGATTTTATCAGATTTTCTGGATTTGTTTGATTTGTATGGGATGTCTTGTCATCAGCATGCGAAACAAAATCTTTATTGGCGCAGAAGTTCTAACCAAGCCAGACCAGGATTCAATGCCACTCATGGGTACCCGGCATTTTTCTTCGGCTGGTACCAGCACACCCCACTTGCAAGAGGATGGCGACTGAGCCGCCCAAAAACGTTCAATGGCCATGAAATGGCTGATATGGGGACCTACACACTACCTACCCTCTGGTAAACATACAAAAAGCTATTGAAAATGGCCATAGAAATAGTGGATTCACCCATTGCAAAATGGTGATTTTCCATAGTTATGGGACAGTTTACCAGAGGGTAATTTTTTTGCGGCTCATTTGTCATTCATTTGAAGTTGGGCAAACCAAACATTGATGGGAAGGTGTTGCCTGAAGCCACCAACGACAGGATATAGCTACCTGAAACCTTGATCCGCACACCCGAGTTTTGCACATGTTGAAATGTGTATCACAGTTTTGACCCAGTTGATAAAATCATTCAGTTTGCTTGGACCTATGCAGTTTCCGCCATAGAAGGACATCCCTGGTCTACTCTGAGCCATCTGTCCAAAAGAGCTCCCTGGACACTTGCAGTCGTTGCATGAGGTCAAGAACTAGCTGTGAAACGAGATGTCTCCCAGGCCCTCCCTGAGATCATGATCTTCTGCTACCGGATTCCCCGACAAAATCCAAGAAAATGACAACATCAACCTGGGGTTCATTGATGTGTCAAGGGTTGGCATATGTTGGCATTACTCCAGCCCGCTTCTTTGGTGTTGGACTTTTGGAGTCCACAGTTTAGGACCGTTTGGGAGGGAGCTATTTCCTTCATTGGTGGTTTCAGTATGTTTCAGTTATTGGCGACTCACCCCACAGATTCCCACAGTGGGTTAAAAATACGTCAAATCAACCAGTAAAATCTAGAAGCAATGCTGGACAACAGAGATGAACACTCCAAGGGACGGGGATTTCAGCTAAGGAACCAGGGATCACGCAAGCGGTCCCAGCACTTCTCGAAAGCAAAATATCTAATGCAAAACTCTACGACGAAATAGACGCCTTGGATTCAGTCAGGGCGTGACTTCATGAGACCTTCTGACTTGGATGCTTGCAGCCATGAATAGGAGACAACATACAATCCCCACTGACAGGTCTTGTGTTAGTCGGGTGTCTGGGATTTGCTGGTTCCCAATGGTTAGGTGTAGTTATAATCCGCAACTATAAATGTGCCATGTTATGTCATCCAAATACTATTTATGTCTAATCATGGCTCTTTCGGGGGCCTCCCCATGAGGGAATGTTGCTGGGGAAGCTGTCATTCCCGAGCCCCCCAACAGTTAAACCCTTCTGATTTTAGCAGCGATTCTGTGTTCGCCAATTGGTTGTTGGCTGCTATCCCAAAAATCGAGGAACAGTACCGCGACGAATGCCCCGCTATGAACGGTGCTTGAAACAGTGACATGTTGAAATTAGACATGGGCACAAGCCCATTAAAACCGCGCAGATCCACCCGGTACTTCCTTAGTCTGGGACGACCATCACCATGAATGATAGTGTCAATCCGCAGCTGCTTACCTCCCCCTCAGACCAAGCAGCAAAAGAGCTGATCTGCCGTCTGGAAAACTGCCTAGCGATTCAGCAGGTTTGTTTCGCTGCTGAAATCTGGTTGTTCTGCTGAAGGTAAAACACAATCTCAACCAAATGGGACTATTCTGCGAGCACTAATCTAGTTTGGTACCGCGTACCGCCACCCCAGCCCCAAAGTATTGGTCATTTACAATAAGTGAATCATTGAAAATCATGCAAAGGGGAGATGGGAACATACAACAAAAACACGTAGTCGACCATGTTGGTAGACGACTGATGACTCGTGGTAGCCGTGTGACCCACCGCCCTCTTCGGCCGGCATGAGGGGAATTGGTGAATATGCTGTATCTACATCTGCACATGCACAATAGGCTGTGTGTAAATGTACATGTACATATACGCTCATCTAATCCTATCCATCTATCCATCTATGTATCTAATTCATGTGCGTATATTGTATCATTTGTATCTATCTCTGCATCTATCTATCTACCCCAATCTAACCTGATCTAATCTGACCTATACCTCTCCCAGCACAGCCCACGGCAGCCCATCGCCCATCGCCTGTGCATCGGTGATGAGCAGTTCCGTGTTCAAGTCCGCATCGATGCCCATCCACACGGCATAAAAGATGATCATGACCTCTGCAGTAAAGATCCACCCGGGGAAGGATCGTCCCAGAGTCGGGCTCACTATGTCATGAGGGGTCATGATAGGTCATGGAAATCCCCTACTCCCCAAGGTTTTACAGTAATAGGAAAGTAGTCCAGAAATGAGGGATTTTCAATTGCCACCTTTGACTACTGGGAGGTAATATATATATATATATTATTGTTATATTATATTTTATTAAATTATATTTTATTATATTATTATATATTATGTTAAATATCATTATATATAGATATATCATATCATATTATATTATTTTATGTTATACTATAATATATTAAATTGTATTGTATTATGTTACACTAAATTATTTTACACTATACTTTATGATATTATATTCTACTAAATAAAAACACATATTATATTTTATTATATTGTATTAAATCAAATCATGTAATATTAACTTACATTGCATTACATTATATAATTCAAATTAATATTATAATATAACCACATTCTATTATTTTGAATTATATTATCTGATATTAAAATATATCACATAATATTAGTTTAAATTACATTGTATATATTCTATTATATAGAACTAAATTATATTATATTATATTTTGTTATATTTTGTTATACTACATTATATGATATGATATAAAATGATATTTTATAAAATAAAACTATATATGATAGTGTATTATGGTTTATTGTATCTAAATTAAATAATATAATGCAATAACATATAATAAATATTATCCAGTAAAAAATAGATTACAATAAATATATATATATATGTTATGTTATATTATATCATATTGTATTATATTGTATTACATTACATTATATCATACATTATGTTCTGTATTGAAACATATTATACATAATATTTTTATGTATCATATTAAAAACATATTGTAACATAAAATGTAATATAATATTATATTATATGTTATGTAATGTTGGGCGTTACATTTATTATATATATTATATTATGTTATATATTGTATATATAATATGATATATTTATAGAGAAAGGGAGAGAATTAATGTTGTTGATAACCCTGTGATGTAGGATCATCCCACGACCCGTAACTGGTTCACAAGTGTGGTATAGTCATGCGTGTATAAATGGAAAAAACCCAAAAAAATCGGCGACTTACCAACCAGGGTTGTTTTCACCACTGACTAAGTGGGATGATCCTCCAAGCAGTAAATATTACCCTCTGGTTATTTAACATAGCCATGGAAAAGCACCATGTTTAATAGGTAAACCATCTATAAATGGGCCATTTTCCATGGCTATGTTAAATAACCAGAGGGTACGTAATTAAATAATTAAATGCACAAATATTGTGGGTGTAAATAGGTTTCTGGTTTAATCTTACAAATTCTTCATATTCGTCAGGTATATGGATCGTTCAGAACGGCTTATCCCATCCCGCTAGTGATGGTTCTTTTTATGGGTCGTTGTACCTAGTGAAGCTTAGATCACCTCAGGGGCTGGGAAGCCAACAGCTCACTGTACCTGATGCTGTTGTATCACATGGCAGGTAATCCATGAAGTTCAACATACCAATGGAACTAGGGTTCCAAAGCAAAAAAATAAAACAGCTGGTGGCCACTGGTGGCCATGGCCATCCAAGATGCCATGTCCAGAGTTTGGAAGTGCCTTGGATGGCCGGTGACCTACATCAACCTGATGGGAGAACCGCGCACTCAACCCTGGTCCTGGATCTTGAGAGGTCTTGACCGTAAAATTGTCGCCAGTACCAGTGGATTGGTTTTCTTGGGAAAATCTTAACCGGAAACCATCATTTCCGATGAAATATGGGGGCTTTTACCCTGAACATTTTCCCTTCAACCAGTCCGTCGGATCCAGTGGTGCACATCATGGTAACGTAGGAGGTGAGCCACGTAAAACGAGCCAAAGCACGCCACCGATTTTTTCCGGATATTATGATATAGTTCCAATATTCTTAACACTCACCAAACTGTGGAGGGTTTTTTCGTCATACTCTGAAATCCACATGTGGTTTGTTACAGTGCAAGCCCCTACTTATGATGGTTTATCGTAGCCCACAAATGAGTGATACGTGGGCATGGCTGGTGGCTTCACTGAAAAATCTGCTCGTCATTGGGGATCATCATCCCATGTTTATGGTTGCACATCAAGACTACTGGAAACCACCAGACATATTATTGTTGGCCAGTGCATCAGATTCCAGAAAACATTCCAGATAATTTCCAGATAAAATATTCCACAAACTATGCTGTAATTATAGTTGGTTAAATCCACAAAAAAAACAATCTGCTTGGTTAATTATCCTTGCTATTTGAACGCACCCACCAGCTGTTGAGATTGGTTATATGATATATGCCCATTATATTTCCATGTCAGATGGTCTTCTCATATCCCCATTAAATCTCTACATTACATCAAATATTGCAAGCATAGTTGGTTAAATACGGTTATATCCCCACATACAGTTGGTTGGTCAACGATCTCATTGTTTTTTGCTCTCATCAATGTATGCTGTTTCATCATCACTATATGTCGCTCTTTTAAAGCTAATGATTAATGATTCCAACATTTTGTTGGCTCCGCATACATAAATCCCCATTTATGTTTATGTGAGTAAAGCAATCATAAACAGTCGTAAACCATCCCCAGTTTTACCATTTTTATGGGTGGCATAAACCATCATTCCATATGGCTGGTTTGTGACATTGTTTTACTAACATTAAACCCCATTCATTTTTTGTTGGTGAAGTATATATACCAATAATTTGCATCCCAAATATGTATATACAATAAATAAATAAGTAAATAAATAAATAAATAAAATATGTGTATAGGTCATATAAGGTCATATTATATCCATTGCGGGTTGCCACTTTCTATTACCTCACCTGTTGATCCCACATTCTGTGACTGCGCTGAGCCCAGCTTCGGATTTAAGGCGATTCGTCGGCACGTGGAATCCCGCGTGAACCTACCCTCTTTGGGTCCTGGAGCCAAGTCGCCAGGGCTGGGGGTTTTCATAGTCAGGGGGATCCCTAAAATGGATGATTTATTTCATGGAAAATCCCAATCTCAAATGGATGATTTGAAGGTACCCCCATTGAAATGGAACCTCCATATGAGCTCTTTGAGGTGATACCCTGGAAAATTCCATGGGAAATCTAGCTCAAACCATAGCTCTCATCCCTTACTTTCCGGGGAAACCTCCGTGAAAATTTCCCCAAAGGTGATCCTCACCGCCCCGGAAAATCGCATCCTTCTTGAAGGGCGGTCTCGATGGAATTTCTCACCTCAAACTCCGGGCATCAGGCTGGATCACCACCAGACCATGGGGCGACTATCTACAGGGAAGCACCACAAACCAAAAACCCCAAGGGCAAGTCCAGGCAATCCCAGCCGAGTTTTGGGCTCAAGTTGATTGAATATTGAATGATAAGGACAAGGAAAGCGCAAATCACCAGCCAGCAATGACAGGTTGTAGTCCAATATGGTACCTTGACTCCAATTCTTCCCAAAGGACCCGTTTGGATTCTGGGCAATTTTATCAAAACTAGACCGATTTGATTTCATGGTGGTTTTCCCTTCCTCGTCACCACTTTTCCGACTTCTGTCACGATTTACATGATGAATCGCAAAGGCAAAACCCAAACATCCAGATGGTTGAGATTTGCCTACCAAATCCTAGCAATAAACATACGCATAAACCATCATAAACCATCTTTCTTGGATGATCTCATCATCCCATCCCAGCCGACCGCCCGCGGTAAGCTGCCGACGCTTTGATGGCTCGGGAAGACGGAGTTGCGTCGAGCTCGAGGCGTGGGTTTGTTAGTCTCCATCCTCAGAGGCTTGGGAATCCTGTGGGCCCCGGTGGGCCTAAGAAAGCTCGATACAGAAACTCACCATGATCGCCGCACCGATGGACTCACCACGTGGCCACTTGGCTAGGAACTGATTGTTGGGTGAAGGATTCAATAATGAACCATCTCCAATTGGTGGTGTAGCATTGGGCCGCTGCAAACAAGATAATAAATGTATATAAATGTCATGGCCACACCTCCAGTAAATTGACATAGATATGGATATGGAAGATGACCTTCGTAGAAAAAACAATAGGTTTCCATATATATATGTATTGTTTTGTTCCATTCTCGAAGAGTATTTGGGTGCTGGTTTCAATCCCTTGTCGCAAAGAATGGCTGAAAAGCAACAAAAGTACCACCAACCAGATTCTTGATAATTACATGTTCCATCATGTTCCACTACATTGCACACATCTCCCATGAAATATCCTATTTTTTCTACTTGGCTGGTTAGTCATCGCCATTCATGTTGGATCATTGGGGATGGTAACCATGGCTTTATGATGATCTATGCATCCACCATCTTGCAGCTAGGTCGCTGCTCTTGATCCTGGCTTGAGGCAGACAAGGCCTTCTGCACATTCCTCAGTGGAAAGTGACAGGACCCTGGCTCATCTTGGGCTCCGAGGTGGAAAAAAACACTGAGAGTTTGAAATAATCCCCCGACTCCCTGAAATGATCAATATATTGAACACATATCTTGAAACATACCCCCCTCGAAACCCTGATTCAGAGCTGGACCTATTCATTGTTGGGGGCACACAAATTGAAGGAATCAGGAAATCCCAGACCATTGGTTGCATCCCGACAATTACGAGAAATGGAGTCTGTGAACTATACTATGCACAACTTGAGGTTTATCATTGGGATTACCACACTGCAGGTATATATGCTGCAGGAATTGCATTCTTTTCGTACAATTAAGAAACGTTGGATCCAGAAGGTAGAGAGATATGATATAAATGCTAACCTAACCAGCCCAAACATATTTTTTTCCTCCATGGTACCTAAGTTTGGCCGACAAAATCAATTTTGCATTTCTGTCGGTGCATCAATGATTTTCGGTACTAGTAGTGAATGATGGGGCAACAGGTTCATGGCTACCAATGGGCATAGTAATTTGGACGACTGCACACTTGGATGTACATTTGAGGTAGTAAGTGGTCAATCATGCAATATGATTGGGACACTCTGTATGTACCTGGGCGAAGCAAGAATGCTTTCAACAACGCAGCTGGAGATCGCATCCAAGTAGAAACAACATCAATTTGCCGGGCCAAACCCATTAAAAACATTTGGTCGCTTAGTTGGTTAGTTGGTAAACTAGTTATGTGGTTAGTAATTTGTTAGTTGCTTAGTGAGTTCATTAGATAGATTGTTTGATTGGTAAATAGACAGATAGATTAGATAATGAATGATAATGAATTATAATGATAGATAATGAAAGATATTGAAAGATCGTGATAGATAATGATCGATAATGATCGACAACCATCGATTATCATCGATAATGATCGATAAAGATGGATAAAGATTGACAATGATAGATAAAGATAGCTAAAGATAGTCAAAGATAGTTAAGATAGATTAAGACAGGTTAAGATAGACAGACACACAGACAAACAATCTACACACAGGTTATACCAATCAGCACAAATCCTTCTGAGCTCGGCTCCCCGAATTTTGCCGCGGCGTGCTGTCCTGAAAATAGGGCACCAAGACCGAGGAATTCCCATGATGGTTAGATAGGAACCGATAATCATATACATTGTAGACATACATAATTGCAATAATAACTATAGTGCTCTATCATAATTCTTGTCATGCTCAGAACGCTAAATTTGGAAATGTTGACAATTATATGAGCTGTGTTTTTTTTTGTTGTCTGGGTCCGTCTACTCCTGTGCTGCCTACGCCACTGTCTACGCAATGCCTACGCGGCCACAGTGGGAGCCTACGCGGCTCATCCCTTTGAAGGTGTGCCTACGCAGGCACAACGCACGCATAAAGCGACGCCACAATGTATGTTTTTGCCTACGCCGTCACACTTCTGTTTGCTTTTGGAAGGTTGGAAACGGAACCTTTGCCTACGCGACCACAGTCCCATTCACATTTTTGCAGCACGAGCGCCCAGGCTCCAAAGCGCCCATAGACATCTTGCAGCCACACCCATGTGCAGCAGCCGCACCAGCAACCAGGTCCCAAAGCGCACACTAAACATCTGGTGGATAAATCATGATAAATCACTGCAGACTCAGCTAGTAACTTTTGACTATGCTGGAGTCAAGCCAAGCGACGTGTTCGACTGTCGCTAGCTTGGTGAAGGGCAGTTCTGGGCGGTTCAATGTGTCGAATATGGACTGGTGCGGACGTGGGCTGGTGGTCAGTCCGGGCACCCGAGCCTACGCGGTGCCTACGCGAAGTCTACGCGAAGGCTACGCCTGTTCCAGGGGCCTCCTGGCAGGAATCTGGTGAAACATTCCTCTTAAGCAAGAGCTAATATGGCCCATCTAGCAACAAGCAGGTGGAAAGCGAAAAACATCAAGACGGTTTAAGCTGCTCCGCTGCCTTTGTATAGCTGCTCTTCCGGGCAAGTTCCACGGTTTGTTCGTATAGACAACTATCCATGAATGAACCCGTGCCTTTGAACCTTTTGTGGATAACATTGAATCAATTTTAAAGCGTGAGATTCCAACGCCGATCATGTACGAGCATTTGAAATACAATGAAATGTTGCCTACGCAAACCAGAAGATATTTGGAACCTTGAAAAATGCCTACGCCAATCCTACGCAATCCTTACGCCAGCCAGGTAAAACCACACCAAAAGCAACATCCAGTTTACACTCTATATAAACCCTTTTATATTAAAAAAAAAACGTAGCTCATATGATAAATCGCTACTGACTGATGGTATACCCCCGATAAATTACAGTATCATAAATGGCTAGGGTATAATCCTGGTGGTATACCCTACAATCTGCCAAGGTCATCGAGGAAATCCATGGTCTCAGGATTTTTTTGGATGGTTCGCCTGGGAAAACCTACCAAACACATAACATACTCTCCGATAAAATAAGATAGCTATGGAAATCACCATTTTAAGAGCAAAATTAACTGTATTTTCTGAGCAATTACGAACGGGTATTCTCTTTGGGCTGGACTTGATTTTTGGGGATCTAGGGGTTAAGACACATGACCCACTCACAAGCAATAGCAACCCCATAGACATACCATTCACAAACCAAGAGCATCGATTAAGATATAATTCACCAACCACTGGACATTTCATGGTTGGATAGAACCAACCAACCATTCAAATGGTTAACATACTGGTGATTTATAAACCTCTTAAAATATAACAGAATTCGATATAGTTGAACCATGAAACATGGCTTTATCCCATCCCATAAAAAACTGCTTGGGGTTTCCGACCTATTGCCACCCCTCCCTCCAAAAAAAAATGACAATTCACCAAAATTCAACTATATGATTGGTGAGTTGATAGCCGTTTGGTATCCCACCCCTCCCTTGAGTTAGTATAACCCCGCAAATTCACCAATCAAACAGGGCTATCCATGGCTATCCCATCTCCCAATACAAAATCATCCCAAACGTTCGCTTTCTGGCCGTCCTGGGTGGCGCTTCGCTGCACGTCCTGGATGATAGGATGGTCGCAGGTTTCAACTAACCTCGCTATGGAACATTGCCTATGACTTACATATGACTTACATGGTGATTTTCCAAAACGCATTCCATAGCTACAGTATGTTATGTTAGATATGTTAGTTTAATAGGTAGAAAATGGCAGAGTTCAACAGTTCAACCCCTCTGACTGGCTCGACTTGGCGGAATCCCTCCTGCTAGGTTTCAAAGAATTGGAGGCGATAAACATGGTCTGGCTATTCCACAAGAAACGACCGAACAGCAAAGTAGTCCTAAAATAATGGCAAATGACTGTTTCTATCCTTTTTTGGGGTTCACATGGGTTTACTGCAACTACAGTATCTGCCCACTCAAAGTCTGTGTTAATGTATATCTGCTGTTTCTTCTGCACCGCACCTCCAGCACCCGTATGTTTATACCAAAGAAATCAAACCCAGCAGTGCTGGCCACACAAACCATTGCTATTCGTTGTAATTACATCTGTTGTCAGAGGTTCTTTCAGAATATAGCCGCACATAACATAGCTGCATCCTGTCTTTCGCGTTCGTGTTGCTTATGTTTATGTTGCCGATCTTATGTCAATGATTCTCTTGTGAAAAACTATGCGCTTGCTTTCTCATAATCTGCCACAGGAAATGACCCAGCGTGTTCTCCTTCCATTTACAATAAACATAACCAAACAAGTATGTAATTACATGCGCACGGAACTAAATATATTCAGTTGCAACTATGTTGGGGGCAATGTCGGACAATGGCTTTCCTATGTTTTCCTCATAATATGACGCGACCCTCTTGCAAAACATCTTCATTGATGGTGAGACATCAGTAGAGTATCATGATATATCATGATCCATGTTCCTCAAATCTTCCACGTCGGGATGCCTCTAGAATCTCCAAAAAAAAACATGTCGCCATTGCAGGCGCGGAGCAATGCTGGTCATGCTGGCCGTGGGATCCGGTGGACTTCCGGACCTGAAAGCAGGGTTGCGATGGGAGGCCGACGAGGTCATCACTTGAGAATCTCAGAAGATCTCACTAAAAACCCGTTATTTTACAAAGGTTTGGGGATTGCAACCACCTACCAACTTTGATGAAGAATTGGCGCTTCCAACTTCCAGGTCAGTTACTAACCAAGGTTTGCATGTTGTGTAGCCATGGGCAGCCTTAGATACCCCTTCAAAAAGGAAAATTGCCAAGCAGATCCAAGCAGGACAGGACATTCCTAAGTTTCCTAACCAGTAAAATGTGGGCAACACAATGCCATAAACCTACCATTTGGGGATGGTCAAAATCCAACCTATTGATCGTGATTAAAATGGGACGGCTTATGACATAGTCTGTGACATAGTGAAATAAATCATGTAAGTATAGCATAATATAACTGTTGATGTGGAATATCCCTCAAGACATGTGGGTGTAACCCCCAACAGCCACACAAATTCTCAGCTGTTCCGGGTGCCATAGCGAGCCGCACCTCATCTGCGACTCTCGTAGGACCCGATTCTCTGCCAGCACCAAGTCGTACTCCGCGCGCATGGTGCTGATGGCATCGAAGAAGATGGCGCTCCGATCTGTCCGCCGATTCCAAAAGTGTGAAGTGTGGACATCTACAGGGACAGTGCAGCATATGCTGATACATGCTGGGGAGTTTCAAGAGTGTGGCGATATTGTTGTGGATAATTGTGAATATGTTTGGATATGTTTGGTATTTGCATTCAATTCCTATTCCAATATATGGGGGGTTCTTGAAATATGGGATCCCCAAGTCAGTTTCAATGCTAAGTCATGGTCATCCATGACGACTGGATGATTTGGGATACCCATTTCAGGAAACCTCCATGGCCGTCTCCTGACATTGGGGCATAAAAGCTCGTCTTATGATGTCTTATGAATCTTGTTGGCTTAATGGCTAATGCATTTAGAAACTTTGCATGCCAGAAGTTTCCTAGTCCGCCACAAAATCAAACACATGCAAACAGTTCCCTCAATTCTGCTTTACTTTATCATATCTAATGCTCCCAGATACTCATGGAAAAATGCTGAACTGGTTCACCGAGCAATCATTTGACGCAGCTGCACCCAAGGCAACATTCATTTCAGAACTACGGTAAATAAATAAATATATACATATATATATATAGGTCACTTAGTAAGATGTACTAACATATATAGCTTAATTAGTAATTTAGATTCAATTAGATTCAATTAGATACTACAAATAATGCCAACCCTCTAGTAAGACTTGTTAACCTACTTCCTAAGCCAGAGGAAGATGACATCGCACCTGGGCCTACCATGTCAAAGCTGGGAAGGCTGCTGAACGGCATGGCGGCACGTGGAGATGGAGGCGCTGCTAGTCGTGGTGCCCCAGGCAGATGGCCATGTTGACAGAACTCACCATTCTTAGAATGATCATAAATCATCATAAATAATCTATGTATCCTATGTCTATCGGCCATGGTTTCCATAGCTATGATGTTGAATAACAAAAGGGTAACCCCTTAACTACGGGTTTGCGCATGTGTTCTCAACCCATAGGGGGCACCATCCAGGACATGTGTCTGAATCGGGGAATGTTTAAGGGCTACCATGGGGCCACGAGTTGACGCGTGAACCAGCTGTGCCACGTAATGGATAAGCAAATTGGAGCCTGGAGCGGGGTCTAAATCCAACAAAGTTTAAGCTTAATTGCCGTTGATTCATGGTTTTAGGTTTCCCGAATGTTAGGTAAAGATTGGAATATGATGGCCTTGCCTTCTGATTCGCATTTTTGCCGCATTTCAAGCCACACTGTTCGACGTTACTGCAGAAAATCCAGATGTGCAAGCCAAAATGCACATATGGGCGGTGAATTGCAGTGATGCATGCTAAGAAAGCAAATCAGCAAATCAATTCCACTCCGCTGAAACCTAATTTACTGTCTGATTCACAATTGTTCTAATTATCTATATTAATGTTGTGCAATCGATAAAGAAACTCACCAGAAATGGTGGTATAAACCCAGAAATCGTCCTTATGGATGTTACAAGGTGGGACGCCGCCAGGGAGATGTTTGTTGATTTTGATTACCCTTATTAAGTATAGTCATATCTACAATGAACCACAGAATTCACCCAGTCACGTTCACCAAGTCAGCTATCATTGACCGGGATGAGCAAATCTGAGTAGCAACTCTGCAACCCGCAAGCCCTTTTGCAACCCCCAGAAAAATAGGAAAGTCAAACCCTAACATTATTGAACATATCTACAAAGTGATAAACATACAGTTCATTACATGTCTATCGTTTAGCTATTTTTTTGAAATATGTTGGGTTCTTTTAGGGTCTTTTGGATTCTTGTGGGGGGCTACTATACGACAAGATGAAGGTATCCACATTACACCCTCGAAGTTTGACAGCTTCGGGACTCCCCCACTGTCAGACAAACATGGCTTGCTGGAAAATCACTCGCTTGTCACTTGTCCAATGGATTTGCTAGATTTGTGTAATTAAATTAGAGGATTTACCTTTCTAGAAGGAGAATTGCCTATTGCCATTCTAAGATTTGTGGAGGGTTTCCATACCCCGAGTCATATACAGGTTATATGTACGTATATGCATACAATGTACTTTGACAGTGTCGGCTTGAGGCGCGTTTGTATGGAAGGATGCGCCTTTGCATCGAATATCCCCAAGTTTGTTGGTCCAGCCGTCCAGAGGGTCGCATCCACATCCAATGATTACGGAACTTGAGGGGTCAGTCTTGCAACACCCTCCCCGGACCCAAAATGGCTCCTTGAGGAACATTATCTTATTCTTGGACTTCGTTCGACTGATACCCAAATATAAAGAACGACAATTTCAGGTGGTGATTTGAAGAATTGTCATTTCAATAGAACTCGCTCAGGTCTTTTTTTCAAGAGCATTGGGTTTTTCGAGAGCTTTGGGGCAGATGTTTGGTCATCTAATTAGTATTGGCATTAGCCATCCAATTTCAAGGCTACATGAATGGTATATATATATATAACTATATATATATTATATCTATATATATATTATATTTATATATATATATCTTGTTTTGAACCCCCGCCGAGGAGAACAAACACAAACACACACATACACACACACACACATTTTGTCTCGCGGAAGTCGATCTCCATCGCTCTCCGAGAACAGCGTCACTGACCTTTTGGGAGGCGTACGGTTGTCGTTCAACTCGACCAACCCCCATAGAATTACTGCTGGTTGGTGGTTGGCCTACCCCTCTGAAAAATCCGCCAGCACCGAAGGTGCTGGGGCGTGATCTTCCGGATGGCACTCGTAAAAGGTTACAGGTTTACCTGGGGGGGGGGGCATTTTTCGGCCAAAGCCTCCTGTTTTTGATAGGTCGTGACGCTCGCCTTCAAAAAACACTGTAAAAAACAGTACGGAAGACACCTGTTCGTGAACGCACCCATCCAAAATCGGCAAGCGAAAAGTGAAAAAAAACCGTGTTTTTCAACTTTTTGACCTCAATTTTTTGGTTTGCAACATCTTTTTTTGCGGTTCCGCAGGTGGCCTGGCCCGGAGGCGGATTTTTGAGTTTTTGGACCCGTTTTCGGACTGATTTTCGTCGTTTTGTGATAGCAGAAACACTGGTTTTTACAGTGTTTTTCTGTTTTCTGCATGCTTGACGGCTAGCTTCAAAACTTCCAAAAACCTCGTAAATTACGCTGTTTTATGTTACGGTGTGAATGAAAACATCGTAAATACCAGTGTTTTTTGACGTTGGTTAAAAAAACACTGTAAATTACAGTGTTTTTGGCCACCTGACCCTCAAAAACCATGGTATTTGCAGTGGTTTCTGCTTCTCACCGCGCAAAAACACTGTAAATAACAGCAATTTCGCCGTTTTTTCATGTTTTTCGTTATTTTTTGAACTGCGTTGGTCCGCTATACATGGCTATCAAATTCTTCGCGTTTTTTTTTCCGACAATCAGTACTTTCGGATGTTTTTGGTCTCAATGGCCGACATCATTGGCAGTTACGAGCGGCTGCCCAACGATGCGGTGCGGGCGGTTGCCGTCGCGAAGCGACGCGAATATCAGTTGGGATGATGACATTCCCAATGATGGAAAATAAAAAATGTTTGAAACCACCAACCAGATAGAATTACTGTACTGCTGTGTCTTTGTACCAGAGAGTAAGGTGATTTAGGGCGTGGACTGGAGTTGCCAAGTCAACAACTGGTTGAAATCAAAATATTCTATCATTTTGATTCATTTTGGGGAGTTGCTACATGTCAATAAGCCTTTGGGGGAGCATCATCGCAGGAGTGCTGCACTCACTTTGAGCTGTATAAGTCTTGGCCTTAGAACTAAGAACGATTCTGAGACTAGTCTGGCTTGAGTCGAGGCTTGCCCAGAATTTGCCTGCGTCCATGTTCAAGCACAAAGCTAGGATTATACATATATATATATGCACCATATAAATATAAATATTCTATCTAGATATTTCTTGTTTCTTTAGGCGCCGCTGGTTTGAACCCAACTACCCTCCGGTGTCATCAAATGTGGCAATATATGGCAATGGAACATCACCAATTTATAGATGGTTTTCCCATGAACACCTACATTTAGGATGTTCGATTACAATAATGATTGCCGGACAAACACTTGGGCCCTTGCCCATGCCTCCCCCGCCTAGCTTCACTGCCATCTTGAGCGGAAGCAGTTTGACCTGCAAGGCATGTCTGGGTGATGGTCGAGTGGTGCGTGGAGGATGATTCCGAATTGCCAAACAGTCAAACAAAAATGGGATGATTCGAAGTTCAAAATCGTAGCCAGAAAAATGTGGCTTTCTGACCCAGACATCAGTGGCTTAAACATCTAGCTACCACAGATACCAATCAACAAAAGCTGCTATAAATATGACAAACAAGTGTTTGACTAGATGATCTAGATGCAAACAAGGAGTTCTCGGAGTTCACACTCGTTCATATCAAATCTAAATGTATCAGATATTATCAGATCATGGATATCGCAAGTCCCATTCCTCTGGCCGTGTTCCATCTCCCTTGGGTCTGTTTCTGTGTGAATCCTGGAGCTGTGATCGATCATAGACATTCATTTTCCATGGCAACACCAAAAACATCCACCAACATACGTTTAACCGATTGGATGTTTCCATATCCAGGAAAAAATGTATGTTTACAATGTGTCCTCATCCATATAGAATAAAACACATGTAAAACAAACATGTTTTCTGTACCGTGTTTGACCATCCCTTCAATCGTTTTAATGGATCACGATCAGGAAGCCATCTTGGGTTCCAAGAATTCCCACCAATCCCAAGGTGAATATCAACCCTCAAGCAACCTAGACCTGGAGAAATTCATTCGTGGTTTATCATATGCTTTCCTAATAGCCATTTGGGGGTCTAAGCCCCCATTTTCAGACACAACCGTATATCATACAGTTGCTTAGTTATTATGTTACACTCTACCCCATCATATGCCACTAAAATCACCATTAAACCACATTATATAACCAGCTATGTTACTACCAGCATGTTTGAAAGACATACGACTCGCCTTTCTTCCGCCGACCCTCGGTTGGGACAGCTGGTTTTTCAGATGAGGAAGATGGATCTTGGCTAATGAAGGCCCCAGAGCTCCCCCAAAATTGGATGTAGTTCTGAAACAACAGTTCTGAAACAAATCCCAGAACAAGCCGCTTGGCAATATTAGTATATATATATATATATGAATGAAATCTTTCAAGATTAAGCACCGCTTGGGACGAGTGTACACTTTTTAATGCATCAACTTAAATGATAAACATCTGTGGCTCAGCCAATGTTTGTTGGTCTAAAAATTGGGTACCTCATGGAATGACCCATGCTCTGATGAAGCCAATGAGCAAAAAATCCCCCATTTTTCGGACACAAAAATCCCCATGATATCCCCACTGCTGTATCGCCTTAGAGTGATGTGGTTTGGTAATACATAGTCCAAGTCTTCTGTTGGTGAAGTTAAAACCCCAAATCTGATAAAATCGGCCCATTTCATCCCCATTCTCGTTGGTTACTGCAAAAATAAGCGCTCCAAAAAAAGTCAACCTTTCCACCAATCTCAGCCACGGTGAGACTTCGCTTCTCTCTCAGCTTCCTGAGCTGAATGTCTGTGAAAGTCTAGGGATCTTGGATATGAGATGATATGAGCATCAAAGGTGAGACATACAAAATGTAGGTGATATGATTCTGTTATATGTAATTATCACAATTCTATGTCAAAACCCATTTGTATGCGTATACATTGCCACATATGTATACATTATAAATAACTGTAATTATAATCTATTGTGCAACTGTATGCAAACTGAGAAATGATTGCAACTCTGCACTGAATCATCTCTCATGGTCTTCCCTTCATGGAACGCTCCCCCTCAGGCAGCTGACGCAACCATAAATTCTAGTCGTAACGCCAAAGCCTGCCACGTTCGAAACGAACGGCCAGAGATCAGCATGGAACACTGTAGCAATGGTGAACTCGACCGAGCATATAAATATATATATACATATACACATAGATACATCTACAAAGGATGTAAAAGTGTAAAACTTAATAATCAAGGATAAAATATAGTTATATAGTTAATAGATGTTAATAGCATTTTTTGTTTAAAAAAACAGCAAGCAAAGCAAAAGCGCGGCAAACATGTAAGACAAACCAATCGAAACACGTGTGACAAGCACGCAAAAATATCATGCCGTTGTCATTGTCCTTGTCTATCATTTCAGGGCGAACGTCGATCCCGGACATGTCTCCTGCCTGTTGTGAATCATCCATCCACTTTCTCAAGTCAACCATGTCCTGGCACTTCACCAAAAATGTTTATCCAAGACTTGTTTGTTTGGGAATGCATGAGGATACATGAGGCACCAAATTTCATGTCAATAGCTCCCAGAATGTTGTGGGTCTCCTTCACGGTAGCAGTGTTTGCACCACGCAGCCTTGAAAAGCCATGCTGGCGGTCGCAAACGCCGACAACCAGAAGGCTGAGATATGTTGGAGGTAGCTCGGTCTATCGTGGACACTCCCGGGCCCTAAGTCCAAGGATACTTCTCGCGGTTGGTGTGATGACTGAGGATGACTGAGGTATCATTCAGGGCCCCGGCTGCATGACCAGCTCCACAAATTCCGCCATGGGCATCTGATGATCAGTGTCTTTTGGAACTTCCTGGCACCAGTTGACGTTACAGCGGCTACAAGGGTCAGAGATCCACCTCCCAAACCCCAAAAAAACACAGCCCAAAACCTCCAGGGTGAAGTATGCGGTGACCATCTCCTTCAAAATCCCAACGTCAACACCTTGAGTCAATGGATGGATTGACTGTAAAATCTGCAGGAAAAGTTTTCCCTGACAGCATTTTTGGGATAGAGGCTGCCAATGAGGCCAGCAAACAAAAATATGGATCTACACCTGTTAGAGATGGGTTACCATCAGCTAAACTAACATATCCATGGAAAATCACCATTTCAATATCAATAGGCAAGTCAACTATAAATCGGCCATTTCCAGCAATAGCTATGTTAAATTAACAGAGATTACCAGAGGGAATCTCAAAGAAGCGCGGCAAAGACTGGGATGATTCCTGAAGCACCCTGCTGGAAGTTGGAGAGAGCCCAGGGCTGGTTGCAAGTTGCAAAGATTCAGCAGCATAACCCCATCCAATCATCAAACTAACCATCATTTCTCAAGGATATCCGCGCAGCTTTGATGCTTTAACCTCCCCCAAAAAAAGGTGGTCGCCGGCGAAATCCCCATTACCCGGTGATTATTCATAGCCATGGGAAATTGAACCGTTCATAGATGACTTATGACGATTTGACCATTTATTACGCCAGCAGAGACCCCGCAGGACCCCGCAGCGGCACCAGCAACCAAGTTCCAAACCGCAAAGATGCAACTCTTCTTATACTTGAAGTAAGAACCCCAATAGCTTCGCTATCTGGGAAAAAATGTGATTTCCATAGCTATGTTAAATAACCGGAGGGTAACACACGGTGAACCAGCTCTTGAACGAAAAAAAACGGTGGCCGCTGCCCGTGCTGAGTTCCTCACCCAACAGTTTCAAAGCTTTCAGGGCAGGTGCTTGATCCAAAACGTCCATCAACTCCTAGAGACGAACGGGCTGAGAGAGTCCGCTTTTCGCGATTAACCCATCGCTGATGTTGAAGGATGTTGAAGTTGCAGTGCTGAGAAAATCATAAATTTATATATATATATATATATCATATAATTATATATACACAGGTGTGTGTTTATGTTTGGACATGTGAGCGCGCATGTTTGTTGATTTTCCTGTGTTTATGATCTCAACTTAACATCATTCGATGCACAGAATAGTACCATCCCTTGCCCATGGTTTGTTCGCAGCTGAGTGGCAGATTGTTCCAACACTTCCGCATTGCCTGTGCAGCACGGGCAACCGTTCGGAGCTATGGGCATCCAGATTCCCAACAAATGGGGAGTCAGTTGGAGCTATACTCATTGAGTTTCCCAACCTGATAGTCCTCATTGAGTCAATGGCAGCAAAATTACCCTCCAGTAGTGAAAGATACGATAAATTGGTGTGTGTAGTTGGGAAACTCAGCTATTTTCATCTATTTTCCATGGCCAGGATCAAGAGCCAACTCGCTCAACCGAGGCCTAAGCCCGCCCAGCCTAGAAATTGATTGATCACGTCTTGGACCCATCGGACATTCACCATTTCCCTGGCGAAATGGTCCGTGGTGAGCCTAACCACCCCGTTTTTCATGCAGCTTCGAAGACGATAGTTTCAACAAGTTCAGCCCGAAATACATAAAGTCAACTGGGACCATTGACTTGAGGCCGGGGGTGGATGACGAAAGCTAGCGGGGTAGGAGAAAGAAGGAAGGGAAGAGGTGAGTTGCGGAGGGACTGTCATCATCGTGTCGCGGCATTGTTCGTCCCAACGAGGATGCAACAATGATATATTGATATATGATATATAACAATGATATATATATGGGGGAGGGGGCAGGGGGGGGCCCTTTCGCGGGAAAAATCACGTGATGTCCTTGGGGAGCCCCGGAATACGTGCTAAAGCAAGAAGACTCTAGCGAGCTGACGCTAGCTTTCGTGATAATGACAATAATTGCCAATAATAATAAAATGTAATTGAATAACGATGATGATGATGATGATGACGATGATGATGATGATGATTATGATGATGAATGATGAATGATGAATGATGAATGATGAATGATGAATGATGAATGATGAATGATGAATGATGATGATGATGATGATGATGATGATGATGATGACGAGGACGCGGACGAGGACGAGGACGATGGAGAGGACGATGACGATGATGATGACGATGATGATAGATAGATAGATAGATAGATAGATAGATAGATAGATAGATAGATAGATAGATAGATAGATAGATAGATAGATAGATAGATAGATAGATAGATGTGGTTGGCTAGGAAATCCCAAAGCTAAACGAGCAAAAATCGCCAAGTGGCCTACCCTTCAGTCAGTCTGTTTACTCCCCAGATAGATAGATAGTAGATAGATAGATAGATAGATAGATAGATAGATAGATAGATAGATAGATAGATAGATAGATAGATAGATAGATAGATAGATAGATAGATAGATAATGATGATGATGATGATGATGATGACGAGGATGCTGATGATGATGATGATGATGATGACGATGATGATGACGATGACGATGACGATGACGAGGACGATGACGAGGACGACGATGACGATGATGATGATGATGATGAATGAAATGACGAGGACGCGGACGAGGACGAGGACGAGACGATGGAGAGGACGATGACGATGATGATGACGATTGATGATGACGATGATGATGATGATGATGATGATGGTGGTGGGGAGGGGGGGGTGCCGAGGGGGGGTGGGGGGGGGGGGGGGGGGGGGGGGGCCCTTTCGCGTGAAAAATCACGTGATGTCCTTGAGCAGCCCCCCCAATACTTGCTAAAGCAAGAAGACTCCAGCTAGCTGACGCTAGCTTTCGTGATTAGCTGTTAAAAACATGTAAAACCATGAGGTTTTATCTATTACAAGTGTGTGTATGTGTACACACATACACACACACACATATATATATATACTGTATATATATATGTGTGTGTGTATGTATATGCGCATACGTGTTTGCACGTGCGAAAAAATGTATACTATAGTATGTACATATGGGCGGTGTATATCTTGTGTGCATATGTGTGCTAATGCAATTACATGCAATATCATCAATCATCATCATATATATATAAATGTGGGATTGTCTGGGTGTGAGCCTTATGCAATATCTGCCGCCTCTCTGCGATGGCCACGTTGCTGATCACTTCAACGACGATGCCGATCAATATGTTCATCAGTGTGATGGCCTTGAACATCAAACATAGGGTGTTAACATGGGTCAAAAGTGCTGGGAATATCATGAGTTTACATGGGTTTATATGGGTCTATATCTAAGATATCATGAGAATAATGGGACATATCAACCATCAAAACATTGGAATATCATGGGCTATCATTGGTTTAATGCGTATCATGGGGTGCGAACAATCGGTGTGATGACCTTCATCCCAGAATTATCAGTTACTAAACTGATCCACTGACCCCTTCATGAACAATAAACGTACAACCATGAAAATCATGCACATTAGAACATCATGGAAGATCATGGGTTTTTATGGTTTTACAGTAGTAGTAATGCATATATACTGATGTATGTATATATATATGTGATAAAACGTCTATATCTCTCTCATCACTGCTCCTCAGCACGTTAATAACTACAACAGTGTGGTGCTTTCGGTTCATAACCAAGGCCCAGATCTGGCCAAGAGGCATTGATGAACATCACAAAGTACATACCTTCAGCGGAGGGCAGCTGGAAATATCCAGAATCCAGATATAGATCCACTTAGATGGGCCATGGGATGAGCTATATAACTGGTTAGTAGCTGGCTTATGAACCAGTAGATCCCAATTATCCATTTACTACCCAGTTAACTAACTCCGCCCATCTAAGCACTTTGATTCCTGCTTAAAGCCTCAATTCTCGACATTTTTGAAAAGTAATTTAATGCCCATTGTGGGGTGTACTCCATGTTTGGACTTAAGAGGCATAAACTGTCCCAGCATTTATTGTCATCATATGTTGCGTCCCCTCCTTCAAAGCTGCCTTGTTTGGGTTGAGCTGGGTGATTTTGTGACACCAAATGCATAAGCATAGTTCATTGGTCAAAACCCTGAACACTTAGATTGGCAGAAATGAATTTCTCTCAGATAATAACAGTATGTAGTAGGTGTGTGCATGTTCATGCCAAGTTTCAGGCAAAAACAAAGGACGCATTTCACAAGACCAGCATCGACGATCAATCTGTAGCATGGCATCAGGTGTGGGGCAAATCAAATAAGATAAAGGCTTGAAAATCCTCACAACCCATGAAAGCGCAAACGGCAGCAAGAGTCCAGAGGGGGTTTAGAGATCAATTCTAATCCATTCTAGCCTGATGGCACCTGGTGAGACCAGCTGCGCGGCTGGATGGGAAGCAGGTGAACTTGCCCAGCCATTTTGATGCTGGAAATTGGGTCGAGACCCTAGCGCCCTAGCGGCCTGGCAAGCATGTTACCGAAATTCACAGAATGGTTTTGATATGTCTTGATCTAGATTATTCATGGTTATTCATGAACCCAATTTCAGTTTTTAAGGTGTTGACACTTGCCCGTGGAAACCATCACTCTTGGCTGCAACTGAGAGGCACAGCAAATGAGCATAGAGGCTCTCTGTGATAAACTGGTCCTTGGCACCATTAACATCTTCAGGTCCCATGGGTTTCTCTGGATATATGTTCCCCAATCAGATTGTCAGATTGCCATAAATTGGGGTATCCGCATCCCCCGTTTTCAAACACACCCACATCCCCAGAAAAAAGTGTTGGGACTTTTTTGAAGCGGAGATCAAGGTCCATGAGACCCCGGGTTCACCAGTAGCGCCGCTGAAGTAAGGGAAACATCGCAACGCATTCGCCAACTTCGATGAGTCCCACTTGAAGGATCGTCTAGCACCTTGTCGTTGTAACGGGCTATATAATATACTTATCAATAGCCGAGGAATTGGGGGGAAAGTATTAGTCATATTTCCGACCAAAGTCTTATCTTGGTGATGTTCCCAATGTTAATTCCACACCCACAGCCCACACACACGCTCACCAAAAATCCTTGACCTCCAAAATTAGATGGAGGAGTTGTTGAGTCTCAACATGACTATGGAATATCACCACTTTTAAAGGCAAATCAACCGTATAATGGGTCATTTTGAATAGCCCAGACATTCCTGGGACAACTGAACTTCAGTCTTGACCATCTCGGAGCCAGCCGTCCAGGGCACAATCAAGGTGATGATCTCATCCAGCATGGTGCAGTGAACAAAGAGAGTCTGCATGGAGGCCTCGGAGTGCTCCGGAGAGAACCAGTCTCTGGCAAGCCAACATGAGAAAGAAATTATAAGAAATTGATTCCAAAGTGCCAATATATGAAATATGAAATATGATCCATGTAACTGTTCGATCTTTTTGGGGTTACTACATCCCCTAAAAAAAGGTAGTAATCATTCATCATTCAACCAACCAATATAGATTTCGTCAAACAATGTTGTATCACATCAACACTTTGTTGGTGAACATGTCAAACCATGAATGTTTTCATTCCCCTTATTTCTATGGAAGAGTCATACTTGGTTTAAGTTGGTGAAATCCCCTCCGAAAGCCCACCTGCCGGGGCACCAGAACTGAGCCAAAAGCGGCTTTGCCGACCTCCGTCTCTTCTAAGGTCACATGGTATGCAATGGCGATCATGTAGTGCGAGGCCAGAAGCCTAGGATTCTGATGGGTTCGACATGGAAAAATTGGATGGGGAAATGATGGGAAATTTAACATGTTCAAATTGGAGTCAACATAAATATACACCATATATGACCAGAAATTGAACATGAAAACATATAAAGAGAATTTAATAAAACAAAATAAAACTGCTGCAAATGCTGTAGAGTGAAACCTGACCTAGTCTGAAGACCTCGTCGCTTGGTGGGATGACAGCTCAGCCTGAGAGGGATTTTGTCCTTTTTTCAAGATTTATTGAAGTCGTCCTGGAAAAAGTGTGCCAAAAAAGATCTCAAAAGGTTGGGCCCCCCAAAAAAACTGACAAAGGTTCGGTTCCATTGGTTTTGGACCGAACTCCCAGCCATTCATTGGGCATGCGAGCACCAGACCGTGGCGCCGATGGCCGAGTTGCAAGATCAACGCAAAGAAGACCTCCAGCTGTGATCTATCCCAATGAGTGAGTGGCTTATATCCTCCAAATGGACATAGACCCTGCCAGATAGGGGTTGGAAGAGTTTCCACTAAAAATCAGTTATTTTCAGGGTCCATGTTCATTTACCCGAGGGTAACATATTTTTTTGACCCAAACTCTAAGATGTTATAAGTAAGGTAAGTGGGGGTTTGTAAAAACCCCGAGCCCTTTCAAATGGTGTTTCCAGACGTTATTTGTTTTTCCTCTTATCGTGTTTCCAAGCGCTGGCTTCACACCTTGATCAAAGAATTCACATGAGCCAGGAAAGGGAAAAGGATAAAAAATAGTAAAGGAAGGGAAAGGAAAGAATAGGAAAGGGAGAGGAAAAGAAAGGAAAAGGAAAGGAAAAGAAAGGAAAAGGAAAGGAAAAGAAAGGAAAAGGAAAGGAAAAAGAAAGGAAAAGGAAAGGAAACGAAAGGAAAAGGAATGGAAAAGGAAACGAAAAAGGAAAGGAAAAAGGACAGGAAAAAGGAAAGGAGAAGGAAAAGGAAGAGTAAAGGAAGAGACAGGAAAAAGGAAAGGAAAGGGAGAGGAAAAGGAAAAAAAAGGCAGTGTCTCACACGGACCATTTTTGATGCCAAAAGTTATCGTTTTCGTTATCGTTTTGTTATCGTCCGTGAATCCTGTGTGTGTGTTCCTTTTTTCTGGCAATCATCAAAAAGGTGGTGTAGCGACCACCAACCAGGCACCTTCCTTGTGCAGAATCTGCGCCACTATGCAAACACTGAAAGGAAGAGACCAAAAGCACTAAACAGCCGCAGAATGATGGACAAATCAAGAACTTTGGATTTCAAGAGTCTGGACACAGATCATTAACATAACCAACGTTATCGTTTTTGTTCCTCTTATCGTTTTTTCGAGTGAAAGCTAAAAATGGCTCATGGGGGATCATGGAAGACTAATAGGCGCGGGGTTTTCACAAACTCCCAAGCGGGGTTAGTGAAGCTGTAAAATGCTATAATTGAGGGATACTTGGGGTGGTAAAAAAAACAACTTTTTTTTAAGGATGGACCACCAAAGAGCAGGTGCCTCATCATGGTTCATTGGTTCATCCACCAATCTAGTTCAGCCAATGGCCCGATCCCTGGTTACAACAGGTTTGCCATGGAAAATAGGTTGCCCAGAATCTGTTGAACATCGCTTTCCCATTGAAACATGTTAATACTAGAAATCTTGAGGGTATACGACGAGCACCATTTCTGAAGACAACCCCCCAAGCCATCTGGACACCAATGCCAAGGCACAGAGCGGAAGGCAGTCAACATGGCTTTAATGAGTATCTGCAGCTCTGGGAAAAACCTGCTGGATGCAAGAGGTCTGGAAAAAAAACGGGGGGAAACATGGGGAAACCGTAGGAAAAATCTACCGGTGAATCATCACTCTCCCTATGTATGAACAGCGAAAAAATTGGATTTACTTACCCCATTTTTCAGAAACACCCTAATATGTTGAGGTGAGTGCAGTAACCCCCCATCGTCGGCATGGACTTGGGCAGGTACAACAAATCAACCCTTGCTACGCTGTGGACCTGGGGCAACAAATATACAACAGCCGTTTTCACACATTTTTCCGCTCAACCACTTGGTAATTCATCCCAGTTTATAGTCAGTGCCTTATAACATCTTATAACCCAAGTTCAGCCAATAGGGCACGTAGGTTTGGTCCAGCAAAACCCACTAACTGGAACGAACCACCACGGTTTCATCTTCAAAACTCATGGAGCCCCAGGGCCCCCATCATCCTTGTCTGGCCCCCGGCGAACCTAACTAGCTTTGCCATTCGGCAGATGCGAGTCAGGCGCAAGATCCTAGATGCCCCGTGTTGGATATGGCCGTTCAAACCGCTGTGGGGCTGTGGGGTCAATTGTGGGGACTTGACCGCTGAAACTTAGACCGGGCAGTGATCAATACCAAAACGGGAAGAGACTACATCAGAACTTCGTAGACTGCGACTACAACAACAGCGACGGATTTCATAGCAAGGATTTATATGGATATGCCAGGGATAAATCTCACAACATCAAACATGAAAAAATCTTTGTCTGACATAGACAACGATATATAGAACAATGCATATCCTTTATTTTTGTTCATGCTTCAAAGAACTTGATTAGCAAAATGGCAGTTCTCGCAAAACCACCGGCCAATTATGTCAGAAACTTCCCAGCACCTGGCGACCCGAACCTGAAGGACCTAAGGATCTCAGTTCGTCCTGGAGGCTGGCGAAAGTGCTTCCATTTACTCCAGCTGTTTGCTGGTTTCAATTCCCAGACTTTATGGTAGGATAATCATAACAGGTAGGGTGGCAAATGGAAAATAGTTCATGTTTGAAAGCAAGAAACCATAATGACTCCATAGCCGCTCTTTCCTGGTCGAGGGAGCATTTTGCAACAATTCCCCACCGGCTTGGGCTCGTCCAAAAATAGAATACCACACTCTATCCCATGTTTTTCTTATCACTTTTACATTGTGCATTGCCAGTTGGTTGTTCGCATATCCTGCATCTTTATAAAGATTGTAAATCCCATTACGTTTCAATGTATCCACTCGTTTTAGGTGGCCACTGGGATCTGGAGCTCGCGGTTGAAGTCCGGCAGTGCCCACTGAGATCCGGAACTCGTAGTTAAGGTCCGGCAGTGCCCACTGAGATCAGGAGCTCGCAGTTGAGGCCCGGCAGTGCCCACTGAGATCTGGAGCTCGCGGTTGAAGTCCGGAAGGACTGGTGGAAGGAAGGAAGGAAGGAAGGAAGGAAGGAAGGAAGGAAGGAGGAGGAAGTAACTCTGATAAAATCCAGAGACCCTCACCTGGCAGGTGGGGAACAATGTAAGTGCATCTCAAACAGCTGAGATTTGATCGTACCGTATACAAATCATGATAAAAATTGTTGGTTTCCCAATGAAATATCACAAACATATAAAATCAAATGAAAATCCCACCATATTCCTATCATAGTCCAATTAATTGTTGGTTATTCCCTTATGTTTCATGGTTAAACCCCTATATCTATCCGATCTATCCATTCATCAATTTGACACTTTGACAGGGCCAGCTTAGCCAGTCATCCTGGGATCCCTCAGGTCCAGGCCCCTGGGCCCTCACACGTACAAAGGCTGCTTCACGTTGATCTACAGGCGTAGCCAAGGCCACAATGGTCATTACCTCCAGGCCCCAGGGGCATCGGGCTCGCCCCGGTGGGGCATCGCTGTGTTTATGAGATGACTTCATGACAACATACGAAATTGTACAAATAATATCAGATGGTATTAGATGATTGGATACAGGCCTTTGATACCCTTGATAAACTCATACGTTTGGACACAACATCAAGCACTATGCCATGTTAGTGGATTGGACAGCTATGCGATCTGACTATCTCACCAGGTCTTCAACTTCTCAACCGCAAAATGCCGAGCAACCCAGGTATCGAAGATGGTGAGGGGCACCAGAATAGCATCGAAGACAAACCTGGGCTGAACAGGGGTCTATCCATCAGCATTCATCAAATTGGTTTGAGGGGAATTTTAAAGGAAAACCCTATCTGTGATTCTAAAAACCATGGTTTCCCGTGGGTTTTACTTAAACCAATCCCTTGAAGCATAAAATTAAAATACACGCTTTGATGCGGCACACTCACAAACCAACCCCAAATATGACCAGAAAATGGAGGATATGCATAAACACACACACATATATATATATGTACACAAAATCTGTATACGTATATATGTACATATGATAAAAACAATCCCCAAATTTGTAGGTATATATTATGTATATGCATATATATATATGTATGGTAGGTTTATGATTGGGTTTTGCAAGGTCAATCATTGATTGCTCAAAACATGGTGGAACCTCCAGAAAAAAAAAGTAACATTTGGGTCTAATGAGTTTGGAACTCAAGCATTCTGCCAGTCATACCCAAAGGGTCTGGTTGTCGTATTTGTTAACATGGGATGGTCGGGCACACGTGTTTGGGATTTGGGGCCTTCCACCTCTGAATTATCCAAGGTAGCCCCCGTATAAGATATAGAATATATAGTATGTATGAAAACAAATAATATGCAAATACCCCATTAATTCCCATTAATTTCCATTTACATCCCACTTGTTTCCATTCATTCCCATTCTGCCTACTATATTTTGCTTCCATGGATGGTGCATGTTATCCTAGCTCCGTTCCGAAACTAAGGGATGTCAGCTCCATTCGTTGCCATAGCACCAAGGATCATGTGCACGATCTCGGCACCTGGGGAGCTTTGTATATTGCCGGTATAAGTTCATGTCTGGCTGATTGATGGGATCTTGCTGAATCTATCGAATATTAGTGAGGCATATGGAATAATGTGGGATCATATGGAATAATATGGGATGATAATATGGAATATGACACACTATGACATATACAGTCATATGATGTGATTATATCAACAATGGTAATTACAACATGGGATTGATGTGGGAAACTCTGGCCACCATTTACGGTGATTTTGGGATGGTTTATTCATGTTTATTATTCGGTTTGCTACATTATATCGACAATATAGTTCAGCAATGTAGTGTTGCTATTCAATGTTATTAAGCAATGTGTTATATCAGCTTTGTTTTTTTGTTTCAATTACAGGACCTGATTGAATATAACATAATAGTGATGAAACATATCCGGATAACATGGGAGGCTATGGGATTATAACTATAGCCATCGAATATTGCACGTGGATTTATTAATCTATATAACCCACCAAAATAAAGTTTTCGCAAAAAGCTGAAATAGGGATAAATTGAACCTTTTCGGCATCTTTTTGGGGTTGACTAATTATAGATCATTATTGGGTAGGGTACCTGGTAACTCAATCTTGCACACTATCTCCTGTCAAACCCATAATAAACTGTCACGCATGTTCCCACGATTTTCTTTCAATGGAACGTGTCCAGTAAACCGTTGTACTTGATGGTAATTGTCCATGTTTTCCTGCTTGGATTTTGTCACCTGGCAGGACTCCAACACCGGGTTTAGCAGTCCCCAATTTAACATCGCTATGGAAAATCACCATTAAGCGGTAAATCACATATAAATGGCAATGTTCAAAAGCTATGTTAGTTTACCAGAGGGTAAAGGCCATTCGGCTTCAGTTTTGAGCGCCCCGACGTTCATAATCTTTTCTCAATGGTGGGTGTTTCCCAAAATCGGTCGTGGAGGGACTCATTTCGAGCAAAGTAGAATAATTTCCACATGATATGGTGTCTCTTGCTAGACATCACCTACCACTATTTCTGTGAATGAGGTTCAATTTGTCCTGAAGCACCCAAGGTCCACAGGATGATTCTGCTTTGGGGTGTCAGAGGGACTCGTCCGAAGATTGGGACCCTCAAACCCTACTGATTCTTTTTGAGCTTCAAAATTGAAAATTTTGGATGGTTCCCCATGTTCAAACATATTTCATTCAGGGTAATGCCCCCCAGTTATAAGATCCTTAATAATTCTCTTGGCCTATAGCTATACCCCCCTAACCAAACCTATATATACATATACATATAGAGTTGTTGAAGTGACCTAAACCGTCCAACACCAATCCAACCTTTCGGCAGATCGACCTCCGATAGGCGAAGTATCGCAGGACCAACTCAGCGGCGAAATAAAAACCTTGGATTCGCTGAAGGGATCTAGAGGGCCACCCCCAAAAAAATGTTGCTCCCAATAGATTCCGTAAATCTAAAGGATTGAACCATTATTCGTTAAATCAGAACGTCATCTTCCAATACATATTTGTAGTTGAGGGTTTCAAAGCATAAGTATATCATTAGCATGAGTGAAAAAACCTGATGAATAATAATATGACATGAAGTGGGCGACGCCAAGGGCTTAAAACATTGGCCTTAATGACCTTAAGCCTTGAAAACACCACCAAATTTGGTCAACGGATGCCAAAGAAATTACCAAACAGTTTGGGGGAACTTATGGGTATATTGAGGGTTTAACCCTAAATCAATAGGGTCTATTATTATAGCCATATTATCTAACCTGGTAGACTCTCCTGTTCTCACCCTGCAAACTGAGCCGAGCACAAAAGAAGTGGTCAGCCATTTGGAAGACAAAGTTAGCATCCTGGCGACAGGAGATTGAAAGGATACCTGGCCCAATCTTAGCTGCCCAGAATGCTCTGTAGCTACAATTTATCTATAGAATATCCCTTTGCAAAAGAATAAAGTGTTGGACTACCCAAGGTTTTCCCGGATAATGTCACCCAATTTTGGAAAATAGATCCTACTCACATGCGCTGTTCTGCAGTGTAAATGCTGGAAGCAAAGGCTTCAGAGTTCAAAATTCGTTTGCCTCTCTGCTGGGTCTTCCCATCTATAGTCGCTTTATACCCTCTGGTGCTCAAACATGGCAATGGAAAACCCTCCAATGTGTTCCAAGATTCTCCAATTAAAACACACACACACATATATATATGTATACATCATGATACATATATATATATAAATTATATATATATATGAAAACGTCATTTCGTTCGGGCTTCGTTCGGGTATGTCCCAGCCAGCCATGTTTCACGGCTCCGTAATCAACAAAGCGGAGTTCCAGTCGGCGTCGATTCCCATCCAAATAGCGTAGACAATGATCATGACCATGTTCATTGTTTGGAAATGCCTTAGAAAAACTGTGTGTCCCAGAGTGGAGCATTGCTAAAGCTGATATATCGCAATACAATTATATTGAAATTTAATGGCTGATACATATTGGAGTTTAATCTTCAAATCTACTCCTTCCAGTTGGTGAACGGCGGATCGTCCACTTCATGGGGAAGCCCAGTTGCGGATGCAAAGCGATTCGGGCGCAAGTACTGCTGGAGCCGTAGATGTTTTCGTCAGCTCCTGGGTTTTTTGGCCGTTTAGGCCATGCGAAGTCATGGAGACTGCACTCAAATATGAATGGCAAGTATCTCCTATAGAGGGCACCATGGAGTAGCTTTAGGGGGTTGAATAACCGTAAATTTTACATCAAAAATATCGAAATCCGCGCCTGCCAGCCCTATGAAATTGCCATTTTGGGGTATCCCCTAAGCAAATCCAGATGAGGACTGGCATGCAAAGTTCATAGCACTTGGAAACAATAGAGACATAGATGAAGCCAATCCCATTCAAGTTAGTAGGGGACCCACAATCATATAAGCAATCCCCAATATGTATGGCTTATTGGGTATGCCATGGTATACCCCTACTTGGATCTACTTGGGATGATTTATTTAAAAAAAAAATCCCTAAGTGCTTGCTAATTGTGGATGGCCGCATTGTGTGTCCCACACCGCATCGCATTATCTGTATTCGGTATTATTGCAAAAATTGATAAGAAATGGTGCGGCTAGCACCTTCACATGTGGCATCCCGCCCATTGAGGCTACCAACTCCACTCAAGGATTTGTGTTTCGCAAGAGAAACAGCAAGTCACGCTCCCAACAGCTACACATCGTAATGTGAAAAAATGAAAGAAAAAAAGTGCAGGGACCCGGCACAAATGCAAGACTACATATCCCCAAGTGGATATGTCCTTTAACTAGTCTGGAATGTATACCACATTGCAAGAAACCGGGTTCAGCTGAATTCTGACCAGGCCAAGGCTCCATCGATGATGGGTTTCAAACTTGTCGCAACCTCAGATGCACAGTTGGCCAAGGTTTGGCCACGCAAACTTGAGCGGCCAAGAAGGCAACAGGGGTCACATGGTCCATGTTCAAAACATTTCAAAACGATTTACCCCGACCTCGGATGATAATTTTCAGGTTTTTCCAGCTAAAGGTTCGTAACTTTGTGTATTGGCCTCAGGTGAGCGCATATTGAAACGGACCAGCCATCCACACAGCTTAATTGAAAGTCCGAGGATTTGTTCCCATTGCGGAAAAAAGCGGAGCCCAGATTGAGCACCCTGATCAAGCACCGGCCTTAACCCCTACTGTAAGAACCCCTCAGTGTGGACACACTGTTTGGGGAAAAAGCTTGCCAGCAAACCCAATGCCGGGGCCCCACACATCTTCAGTACTCATGAAGACCGAACGACGGACACTTGGCCTTTCATGCCTTGGGCTGTCCAGTGGTATTCAGATGACCTGTAGGTGCATGTATATGAATTTCATCGAATTTCTACATGCAGGAAAATGCTGATCGAATTCGAAGCTTCGAGCCCTCTGATTTGCTCTGGTCACAAAGCAGGACAACACCACCACAACGCGGCTATGAATTGTCTACATGGTGTCATTGTGCAGATGGAACCATGTGACAGCTACACGGAAACATGGATGTAGGTGAACCAACATGTTGTTCAAAGATGTTGCTTTCAATATCGTATTATGATTCCCATGTGCATGCTAATTATACTTTGTTAACATGTTGTGTTCTAGTGTTTTCTTAGGATTCTTCACCCAGAGCATCCCAGAGCCATGCAAAGTGGTTGATGAACATTTCTTTTACTTCTGCCCAATCCAAGCGGTGTTGCTCAACGGATTATGCCGTTCAAAAATCGTGGAGAACACGCAAATTATTTATCACTATAGCAATGACATGCAATGACTACTTGCAAGATCTATTATTCCAACTCATGATGGGAACTGCAAAATGTTCCCGGGACTATCATGTCAACTCCGTTCCAAGGGACGTCTCTTGCGCAAGCGACCTGGGCCGTGCAACTAAACATGATTTTTCTCAAAATACGTAGCGCTTAAGTAATAAGATGACCTGTTGAACCGAGACAGAAACTGGCATTGTTTGACATGCGATCTAATATATTGTGATCGTAAGGTGGAAGATAAAAGTGAGGTGCGCGGGGAGTTATGATGGAATTTGGTCCGATGAAATATGGAAAATGTTGGAATATTTGGACCCCATTAGACCTCCGTGGAATATGCCGAAAGCATGTAGTTGGAATGCGCTTATGAAAGGTAGTTGGAATATTTAAGCTCAAAACTGGTCCAGCTAATCACCATCAGGTAACGATGTAATTTCAATAAAGTGAAACATGTGTATATTAGATATAGCCACAACAGAAAGCATACGTCCACAAGAGAAAACATATGTACACATATGAGTAGCGGACAAGTTTATATGTTAAATTGAATGCCATGCACAAGTTAGGGTCGTCCCCTATCGGTTGTGAAGATTTCAGTATTCCCGTAGGCATCACAAATGGGGTATCGGTATAGGGTCGTCCCCTATCGGTTGTGAAGCTTTTGTGCAACCTCAGAGAGGCCAAAGCGAAGCAAGACCAAAGTAGTATTACAATAATTTTGTCGGTTACTCATATAGAAATATGAAATGTATAATTTGAATATATATATATATATACATATACAAATACGCACAGTGACACAAAGACATGTCTAGAATAAGAAGTGCCAGGACATGTTGAAACTGTTACGTTGCAGGGGCATATGCATAGAATATTTCCAGAAGTTTTTCAGCAAGGGAAAGAGGAAACCAAACTAAGAAAATGAAAACGCAAGCTGGACATTTTTGTGTGGCTCTCAAAAAGCTTCGTATCAAGAACTCAAAATGGGCAGGTTCCCCAAGCTGATCGATTTGTTACTACTTTTTGTATAAACAAAAGGTTTTTTCCCTCACAAAAGGGTTTTCCTACCAGTGATATTCTCTTTTCAGCAGCTCTTCAAATCTCTTCAAGGACGGGGTCACACCTTGCGTGCGTTGATACATAGAATATAGAATTTCATTCCTGAACCCCACCCTGGCCAGCGTCAGAAGTCTGGGAAAAGTATGGAAAAGTATGATCTCCTCCTATTTTTTGAAAATATTCTATCCACAATATTTGTTGATTGTCTATCTGAGAGTCTATCTGTATTCTGGTTTTTCAAAAAATGTTGTGTTTTTAAAAAATGTGTCCTTGTCAATGTTCCAAATATTTTCTGTTTGGCAAACAGGATTGCAAATGCACCATGTTCTGTCTACTTCAGGATGGCTATATATCCATTACATTACAACATGATGCATGCACTCTGAATGTATGCAATGTAACGCAATGTAATCCAATTCAATACAACGCAATGTAATGCAATTCAATGTGAAATAGTTGAATGTAATGAGCACCGACAAGTGCACATGCAAATGTGCTGTCTGTCTGTGCTGTCTGTCTGTGCGTGTGTGTAAACATGCATGCACGCACGCATGAGCGCAGGAAAGCCTGTATGTCTGTGTATTTCTGTCTGTGCGTCTGGGTGTCCGTATTATTTTATGTTTTTTTTGTATGTATGCATGTCTGTATGTGTGCCATTGTATGTCTGTATGTCTGCGCGTCTGTATGCCTGCAAGTCTGTATGTCTCTGCGCGTTTATGTATCTATGTATCTAAGTATCTATGCATCAAAAATTAAATAAGTAAATATAATATATGTGAACAAATGAATCCTTGTTCCGGATGTAGTCGAATGGTGGTACCTTATGTGCTGGTTATTACCGAACCTCACTCAGGCATTGCAGTCAGCGCGCGGCCGTTTTCCTCTTGCGGGCGCTTGAGCCATTATGGCCGTAACATTGTTCATTGTTACATGTGCTACCGCTGTGTTCCCTTTGACACCCCCCATGCCCGTGGTATTCTTCGAACCACGGACACGAGAGAGGGAACTTTGAATTAGGGTGTTTCTGCTACTTGAATTACGCCTATATACATAAAACGTGCCATTCGGCTCCCCCTTCCCCACATACCCGTCGGGAATAATGGTTCAGGGTTCGCCTACTCTCTGGCTGTCGATGCTTCGGCGCTTCATCAAGCTGTACAACGCGAATTATTGCTAGCTAACATCTACTTTTCTACGTTGGCTAGGCATACCACTCACCCGTCGGGAGAAATGGATCGCTTCGCTACTAAAGATTTACAATGCTAACTAACGAATTCACGTGCACAGTGCAGAATTCGTGCAGATTGGGAATATCAAAAGTCTTGAACCTAAGCGAATTAGTCTACTGCCTCGCTCAGAGTCCACTCAGTTGATCCTTTCCTGATCATCTGTTCACAAAGACGATACACATCTCATATTCCATCATTTTGACGGATCGAAGTAATTGGTTTACTGCTCACGGCGGACTTTCTTCCATTGAGGTGCTGTTGGAGTTCTCTCCCATCCTGCCGCACGTTTCGGAGCAGCTTTCGGCGATGAAGGCTTTGCAGGCGGTGCCTTTGATGGTTCATGGGATTTCGGCATAGCTTTGCTCTTTGGTGCACTAGCCGATGAGGATGATGCTGAACCAGTGCCTTCAGGTGTCTGTGAAGGTTGCGCAGTTGGTTTAGCAAACTTGGAAGCTGCAGTATGTCCAACCGCTTTGAATACTTCACTCACCACTTCGTCGCCAAGGGTTGGAGCCATTTTCGCTTTCATCTCGGTCTTTCCCCTCTGCGCCTCGGCCTCGGCCAGCTGAATAGCATAAGCCATCTTGCTGACAAAGTTTTGAGGTAAAGGAATGCCACACTGTTGGGCTGCAAAGAGCAGTTCTACTCTCTGTTCTTTCTCCCTCAGGCTCAGATATACCGAGAAAGCTGGGAGTTCGATGCAGTTGGGGAAGCCGTGGCTCCCGGAGCGAAAGAAGGTGTACGACTCGTGCTCCGGAAAGGTTCCTTTGAGCAGTCGTCGAAGGAAATTGCTGATGGTTACTCGCATCTCCTGTTTCCCTTGGGCATCAGCCTGCATTCGGTTCCTTGGCATGAGAAAGCCTAATGACTCAGGAGTGTACCCAGCGCGTACCAGAAATTCCATCATCTTCTCATAGATCTCTAAAGTCTTGATGACAGGCATCATCATGTTTCTTGGTCGCCCTGAGTATAACTTCTCTCCTTCTGACCATGAATTCCTCTTCCCTTTCTGCTGAAAGAGTTCATCCAATTCCAGCTCCGTCGGTCGCTTGAGGTTGCCATCCTGGTCTTCTCCTGTATAAGGACAGAAGTCGTCCAGGTCCAGCCGGACTCGCTTGGTTTCCGTCATCATCTCATAGTACTCCTCTGGGGTCAGAGTGACTCTCTGTTTGTAGTAGAGCCTGAACATTGTGATGACCTTTGACATGACAGCATTGTCATACAAGTGAGCCGCGGCCTCGGAGACATCATTGTTGATAAGTCCGTCTTCTGGCATACCCTTGCTGCCGCTCTCGAGGTTCTTGGTCCATGCTGGAAGTTTGGAAGAGGATTCATCTTCAGGTTCGACTTCCATTTCATCTTCGTCTTCTTCAACGATTTCGTCGTCTTCCTGTTGGGCTTCCTCCTCCTGATCCATTTCTTCATCATCGCCTTCGTTGTAGTCGACCTCGTCGGGATTGAAGCCATAGTCGTTGGATTCGGATACGTTTTCTTGTGCTTGATGAACCGTATCCTTGAACAACGATTCTTCTTGTCGACGAACTTCTTCATCGATCTCTTTCTTCGTGGCCTCATCTTCATCGTCTTCAGGAGCTTGTAGCCGATAGGGACGGATTCCACAACTTTCCAGTTCCGTCCAGCAAACTAGACACACCGCTAGTTTTGTCGGCGTCTCATTGAGACAGTGAGGACAATGGCGGCAACCTGATGTTTGCACCCTTTTGCGTTCGACTATGTAGTCAATCAGCTTGATGCGAGCCAGGTACTGTTCTTGTCCGCCAGGCTTGATGAGGTCGTTCTTGAATTGGTTGACCATGTTCATGGCATCCATGGCGGTTTCGTCAAACGGTTGATCTTCGGCGTCGATGCATTGACTTGCAACCCTCAAGATGGACTCCTTGGTGGCTACCGTTCTTGATTTGACAGTTCCAGACCGGACTACCTGGTCGTCGCCCGACGGGACGAACAACCTGAGCCATGTCTTATTGTTTTGGTCTTTTGGGTCCTGAATCCATCCTCCTTTGATTGCCGAGAACGGGATGATCTTTGGTGAGACGATCTGTCCCGAGTCAGTCAGTCGACCGCCATATTCCACCATCAAGGTCTCGGTCGGGATGAACAAGCAGATGTAGTCCCCCTTTCGCGTATCAACGCTCTTCGTGATAGTCCATGATCTGTGATCCCATGGCACATACGGGTTGAAGAACGTGAACATCCGATGACCCTCTCCAAGACCTCCTGGAATTAATCCCTGCCTCCAAATGCTTCGAAGGTTGGTCTTCTTGGTGATGTGGAAACAAACCGGTAACGACAAAATGGTGTTGGGCGCGATTGGATGTGAAAGTAATGAGGACAGCAATGAGACGTCGTCCCTTGAAGATCCTTCCTTGTGCCCCGTAGGAGCACGGACCGCCACAGGGTAGAGCAGTAGACCTTCATCAGGAATGTTCGTGTTCGCATCGACTTTGTTGTCAATGCACGTCAGGCTGGTGCGCTCGATGTCCTTGTTGATACCAAATGCCAAGACTTGTTCACGAACACGACGTCCATACCGGGCACAGTGGAACATGATCTTGAAGAGCAACGTCATGCGGTAGTTTGCCTCATCGACATTCCATGCACTCTGATCATTTGCTCTTCCTTTTGGAGCAAGGAATACATGTGGCCAGCGTGCGTACTCGTGCCTCCAGATAGACTCGCATTTGAGCACCTCCTCTATGGGCACCCAGCCGGCGTCATCACATGACAGACTCTGTTGTTCTGATACCTTCCCCACGTTGTGCCGCAGGATCCTGTTTAGTGATGTACTCACCTTGTCCTCGTAGGTATTGAGTCGGTTGCCAGTCTCGAATCGGTAGTTGGCCGCATATTCTACACCGCCAAAGTAAGAGCAGTTGAAGAAATGGGCCCCCGTGGTCGGGATGATTTTCAAGAAACCATCTTGCGGTGCCTCGACTCTCTTGTAGAAGGGCTTCCTGATGTTGTTATCAGAGTAGCTTGCCATAAAGTCTGGCACTGACCAAGAGTCACCTCCTCCTCTGACAATAGCGTCTCTGACCACTTCGTTGAGGTCAACAATGTTCTGTGGTCCTAGCTTTGTAACATCACGTCCTTCTATGCAGAATCTGCCATACTCATCGAGGTCACCAACTTCAGACATAGTTCTGATGCTGTCGTACCATTGGTGTTCACCAAACCTCGATTTTGTAGGTTCATCCGTTTGCCCCGACCCATCAGTAGCACCTGAACCGTCCTTCTTGTGCTCAGGAGGCTCCATATCGACGTCATCAGATGTGGGACTATCAGCCTCGAGCGAAGCTCGGACGGCCTTTAGCACATTTCTGACTTCATCTCTCTTCTCATGTTCACATTCCAGATGGCCATGTTTGGTGCTACCACAATACAAGCATACGTTGACATCCTCAGAGACAGTGAAGAGTTTTCCCAACGCATCCAAAAGTTGTTGTCTCCCCGACATCTCTGATTCCCTGACCACATCGGTGGGATCGTTTGCTGGCTCATCAGCTTCCTCCTCCCCAGGGTGAGCCGAAGGCTCGTCACCTGGCTTGGCATCGGCATCAGTGCCCATGCTGGCGTCACCCCCTGTGATGTTGTTCTTCCTGCGATAATGAGAGAATACCTGATCCTTCTCCCAGTCCGTGAGGCAGCAGAAATTGGCCAGCGAGTCATATCCGGGGATTGCGTGGATGAGCTTCATGACCCTTTCGGCTTCTGCAGTTTGCAGTGTGCAGTCGAAGGATCCCCGTCTCTTGTCATTGATGGTGCTCGAGGTTCGGGAGGTCGATGTAAATTGAGCCAGTGCCTTTTCCAATCCATTGAGATACTCAGCTGGATCAACACTAGCATTGAAAACATCTACGACTCCCTTGGCCATGTTGGCCACGTCCAAGACACCAAGCCAGAACTCGATGATATCTCCAGTTTTCTCGGCAGATGCACGGGAGAATCCAAAAATCTCGTTCCTCTCCTTCACCTCGGGAACGGCAACCTTCTCGAAGAAGTCTTTGTATGCGACATTTCCGCAATCCTTTGTGACTCTATAGATCAATAGCCACTTCTTTGCAACATCATCGAAAACTCTTTCGCGATATATGCTGAATTGCTTGCCGCGTCCGTTCCGGAAAATTTCCAGAGCTTGCCTCTTCGAAATTCTGACTCCTCCCATGTGAGATAGAGATTTCATCAAGTGCTCCCCATACGCCAACGATGCATTTGAAATCAACGAAGACGCAGTAAATGTGAGCCATGTTTGGAATCCTTGATTGATGTCAACAATGTCAACACCAAGATCCTCGAATGCAACCTTCAACCTAGCTGCAAGGAGTAGTACGGACTTCCTGGCCTCCAATGTGGGAGATGAACGCTTGTAATGGTCCTGGGTGTTGGCGGAGCAATTAATGCAATGGGTTGGTCTCGACTGGCACGTCTCGATCTCATCCATTGTCACCGCGCCTCTACAGCTTCCGCATAGGATGTCGTCGTTCTCCTTGTCAATGGTGAACCACATGCATCGATCGGAAACCACTGGTTCCAGCTCATGGGTGCCGACCACCGGCTCGACCCAACTGGTCTTGAACCTTTTGTCTTTGGTGAATCTGTTCACGGCGGTTCCAGGACCTCGCTGGAAGATTGTGGTGTCGTCATTTGCATAATCACCAGGGGTCATTTCGCCACCTGCGATCTTGAACGCCTCAGTTGGTCCGGTCATATCCTCCAGAACTATGGCGATGATGCCCGATTCGTCAGGTTTGAACGCTCCCTCATTGAGAACTGATACATGTTCCCTGTTCGTGGCACACATGAGGAAGACCCTTTGGCGAAATAGATTCTTCTCGATGACAGACCAAATTGCCGTCTTTCCCAAAGTCCCCTTCTTGGTTGTACTCAAAATCGAATACTGTTTTCCGAATTGCGAGTACATTGACCGCCACATCCTCTGATCCGATGTCACCAAGATCCCTTGGAGCCTCATCTTCTCAATCAGCTCCTCTGCGATCCTGGACGTAACAGAGTCCATTCCGTTGAACATGGAGTCATTGTTGATGGCGACCATCAGGGGTCTGGACGTGACTTGATCAAGATCGAGCACCCCTTTGACAAACTGATTCTTGAAGTCGTTTTCAAGCATGACACAATGAGGTGGTTTTTGTGCATGTAGGAACTGCAATGACAACCAAAGGTGCACAGTTATCAAGCCATCGTCGACGGTATCCGTGCTGAGGTACTGCTTGACTTTGTCAAGGGTGTCGAGGAATTGCTGAAGGGGTCGTTCTGCTTCAGAATCATGGATTTTGAACACCTCGACCCTTTCCCATCCCATGTCAGCTAATCCCATTTGGATGCCATGCGTCCC
>CAMXCT020004111.1:17715-45758 GCA_947184155.2 Cladocopium goreaui | reverse complement strand
AGCAATTTAACGTACTTATGGAAAACCACCATGTTTAACAGGTAAATCATCTATAAATGGGCCAGCTATACCATGGCTAAATTAAATTGCGAGAGGATAATATCCCATAGAATGCCTGGTTATATCTCACTCACTAAATCTCCATATGCGCATTAAACATGGAGGTAAATCCCATATCTAACTCTTGACCCATTCAAATATCTTAAATATCCTTTCAAATATCGCACATTCCCATTTTAAATAATTTAAATATCATTCATATAAATCTCCACATACATTTTTTTATAGGTGGCACAAAAACAGCCAAGGTAAGAACCTAAACCTACCATTCACCTTTCACATGACTCAATGATCGCCCAGCCGTCCTCCTCCTTTGCCATTTGCTTCAGCTCGATGACTTCCTGATCCGTCGCGAGCACATCGCGAGCACAGAGGATGACGGCTTTCAGCATTCGATGAGTGATTGGATTCACTCACCTATATGATATGTTTAGGGTCCACCTATATGAACATATCACCTATGCAAAAAAAATAACTGAGTATACAATATGTGAAATAACTGAACATAGTGACATGGTATAAGATTTTTCTATATCATATCATCGCCTATAATAAATTTGGGCTATGGGATTATTAACACTTCAGGTCTTACCAAAACGGGGAAGCTGTGACATGACAAAACGCATGTGGATGGTTACTGGGATGGTTGATCACATTGGCTTTACCACATAAACAATAAATAAACATAAACCATAAACCACAAAACCAAAAATCAAAAGTGTGGCTGAAAATGACCCCAAATGGTTTGTTGCTGCTTACGTCTCCCACACTAATTCTTTTCCCAAGCATCTGGCAGAGGTTGTTCACCCCATACGAAGATCTGCGCTATGCCCTGCCCGTTCTTTGCGAAGCACGTTCTCCTTAGGGCGTTCAAACAGGAAATCTGCGCATATCAGAAATGCAAATCAAGATGTATCCGACAAAACTGCGGGATAGAAAATTCATGTCAATGTGATACAACAATTCTGAGGTACCTCAGGCACGCCCGCTGTGCTAAACAACTTGGATGACTGATCTCTGGCCCCCTGGCCCAGAAACCGCCTGAGTCAGAACCAACCGTGGATCATAAAATGCCAAATGGGGATGGTTCATATATTAGGGGGGATGAACATCCATAAATCCCATTTACCCTCTGGTAAACTAACGTAACTATGGAAAATCACCATTTTTAATGGGAAAATCCTTTATAAATCACCATTTTCAATAGCTATGTTAAATTACCAGAGGGTACTGTACCATCTATTTGGATGTTCACTGGGTCCAGGGTCTTGATTCAGAACTGGAAATAAATGGTCAATTTCAGGCTACCCTTTTTTCATTTTTCCGAAATTTTATGGCAGCACCAGGCACAGCCACCTGAAGTCCCAAATGATCAGTGACCCTCCAAAAAAGCTGGGTCGGTTGGCTGTCCAGTCTGATCCAGTCCGCAACTTCTGAAACCGTTCTTTCCGCTACTTGGACGGCTAAGTCCAAATTCGCAACTGGCTAAATCACCATGATCCCGATTCCAATACAAGCAATTGTGTTGGTTGAATATTGAATTGTATACCACTATAATATCTATAATCCAAATAAGTCTTAATGTGTGTTTCTCCACATTTGTTGGTCATGTCACCATGTTTGCCGTTTAAACCCCCATTGTTTCTCTGTTCTTCCCCCCAGTCACCACTGGCTCCGCGGGCATCGCCGGGGCACAAGATCCATTGATCTTGGTTGATGGGCACAGCACCCAAAGCATCCGGACACAACCTGGACGAACCCTTCGAACGTTCGGGGCCGAATGTGATCTGCGGTACCCCCCAAATGGTAAGGCTACCCCAAAGGTACCGTGTTTCATGGGAATATCCTGGGAATATGTATGGGAAAAAGAAACTACCAATGCTGGGAATGTTTCAGGGAATTGAGACAGAGGTACTGACCTATGTAAGGCCTATGTAAGGTTTATGTAATGCCTAACCTGAAGGGAATATCCCCACAATTTATGTGGCGTTATAATATGGTAAAGTACCTCCATCTTAGGGTCCTGAAATCCTATCTGCACCCAATCACTAAACATTCACCAAGGTTTGATCTACAGTAGTAGATACGAATATTTTGGTGGTTTCCATATCCACATGTAAGCAGTTACGATAGTAAATCATAGTTAAATCCATACCTCAATCGCCAGCTATGTTATATTAATACACCGAAAAAATGTCTCAGAAGCTTTGAAAAAAAAAGTATTTTCATGGATTCCCAGTGAATCATCAATATATATATATATACCCTCTGGTAAACTAACATAGCCATGGAAAATGGCCCATTTATAGATGGTTTACCTATTAAAGATGGTGATTTTCCATGGCTATGTTAAATAACCAGATGGTATATATTTTCCACTCTTAAAATGGCCTGGCCTAAAAATGGTGCCAAAACATCCCCCATCCGTTTCTCCCCAGCTCCAACCAAGGCGCATGTCACAGGTTTCCCGAAAGGGCGGCTCGCCGCGGAGGAAGATCCGACCCGTCTCCTGTCCGTGTCGTACGTTACCACATGAGGATCATCTCATGGGAATGACCGAGACAAATCTGAAAATGGGATCATAATATATCATAATATTTCATAAGTATCATAATTGTCATTGGTATCTCTCAAATATCTATATATAATTATGTATATATATATAAGCGTATATACTGTATCATCAATTCATGGTTTGACATCTTTTATCTTCAAATTTCATGTTTGATCATTTTCCCTGAAGCATGTTTGGGGCATCCCCCATTTTCAGACATACCCATGCTCATGGAGGTATGCGATACATCAAATGGACATGGAAAATATCATTGAAAATGATAAACCAAAACATCAGGCCACCGCTTATGCATTACTAAATTGATTTACCAATAGGTAAATAACAAACTGGATTGATGTTGTTTGTACTACACATCGGAAATACCTGGTTGCCAAGTCCATCAGGTCCCTGACAAATTGAGGTGCGTGTACTGTCAGTTGATCGCGATGAGCTGCTTCCAGTTCCAGAGGACAACTTCCTGCGCCGCTCGATGATGAAAACTCCACCTCGGCAGCCCATGTAACCTCTGTCCTTTGCTTGAGCTTCACCATTCCGAAAGCCCAAGACCTCCCAGGGTCTTGTCACTGGCTGTTGAAGCCCAAGAGCAAACTTGCCAAAATGGCCATCCTGTAAATGGTGGTATGACCACCTTTCCATATGTGTATCTAATCTAACTCTTGACCCATGTAACACATTTTCCACGATATGGTTCACATATTTTTCCTGTATGGGTATGAAAATCGGCTACGCAAAATCCACTCTTAAAGTTGCCGTTTGCATGGTACATTTGTCTTTAAACACACCAAAGTTTGTTACCATGACACTTTTTTTTTCATCGTGGTTTAAGAGTTTTACGCGTTTTACCATGTTTTTCCCCATCTGCCAGGTGAGGGATGTTAGATTTTATCAGAGCTGTTCTCCTCCTCCTCCGCCTCCGCATCCTCCTCCTCCTCCTCGTCCTCCTCCTCCTCGCAGTCCAGATCCCAGTGGGCACAGCCGGACCTCCACCGCGAGCGCCAGATCCCAGTCAGCGCACTGCCGGACCTCCACCGCGAGCTCCAGATCCCAGGGGCACTGACCGGACATCAAACCGAGAATTCCAGCTGCAGTGCACTGCGGACCTCAAACTGAGATAGAATGCCAGACTAGATATGCCAGATAGAATGCCAGGAAGATATGTTTTCAGAAAGAATGCCAGAAGATATGCAGAAGATATCCGGCCAGATGCCAGAAGATATGCCAGATAGAATGCCTGCCAGATAGAATGCCAGAAGATATGTCAGATAGAATGCCAGATAGATATGCCAGATAGAATGCCAGAAGATATGCCAGATAGAATGCCAGAAGATTTGCCAGATGCCAGATAGAATGCCAGATAGAATGCCAGAAGATATGTCAGATAGAATGCCAGAAGATATGTCAGATAGAATGCCAGAAGATTTGCCAGATAGAATGCCAGAAGATATGCCAGAAGATATGCCAGAACATATGCCAGAAGATATGCCAGATAGAATGACAGATAGAATGCCAGATAGAATGCCAGAAGATATGTCAGATAGAATGCCAGAAGATTTGCCAGATAGAATGCCAGAAGATATGCCAGAAGATATGCCAGAACATACAGAAGATATGCCAGATAGAATGCCAGAAGATATGTCAGATAGAATGCCAGAAGATATGCCAGAAGATATGCCAGAACATATGCCAGAAGATATGCCAGATAGAATGCCAGATAGAATGCCAGAACATATGCCAGAAGCTATGCCAGATAGAATGCCAGAAGATATGTCAGATAGAATGCCAGAAGATTTGCCAGTAAGAAAATGTATAAATGCCATGGTGGGGATCATTCGAAGTGAAGTATTTTTGTTTAAATAAATTGCCCATGAATCCGTTTGAAATCCCGAAAAAAAAAACATGTCAACTATAAGGGATTGCCTCAGCATCCCAAGATAGGATCATGACCTACTGAGGTTGGATCCTCATGATAAGTAACAAAAGCATTACATCATTTCATGGTTTACCACAATCAACCATTAATACTAATCATTATCATGTAAAAAAAAAACATGATTAGCCACATTTTCCAGAAAATTCAACAAATCGCATGAAATCAGTATTTTGATTGATCAAAATTCAATAGAAGGGCATGGTCATCCTCCATTGATGTATCATTTTCCTTTTTGAACGAGTTGCCCTTGGCTAGTTCGGGGATGTCCACGTGTTTGAATTACAATAATTCACTCCCCTATTAAATACAAGTGTTATCATTCAGTCAGTTAAGGGGATCCAACATATTTTACTAAGTTACCAACATTCAGGTGTCGCCCCTCCGCAAGAAAGCATGCATAACCTCAGCCAACAAGGGGACGATAGCTGGTTAGATGAAGGTGCCGGCTGTGCCCGCTGATGACAAAGCGCCGGATATTGCGGGGGGTCAGTTGCTGCTTAAATCCCCAAAAAAATCTGCTGTTTCTACAAACCCAAATACAAAAACTATACATCATCATGGCATGTTTTTATAATCCCCCGTTCATTGGAACACATGTAGTTAGCAATCCCCAAAAATATGCCGAAAAGTGATTTCTCAGTATAGTTAGTGGGCTTTTAGAACTCTTCTATATCTTTTTTGCGGGTGACCAAACATATCTATAAACCATGATAAACCCATATAAACCCACATAAACCCATATAAACCATGATAAACCCATATAAACCCATATAAACCCATATAAACCATGATAAACCCATATAAACCCATATAAACCATGATAAACCCATATAAACCCATATAAACCATGATAAACCCATATAAATTATATAAACCCATATAAACCATGATAAACCCATATAAACCCATATAAACCATGATAAACCCATATAAACCCATAAAAACCATGATAAACCCATATAAACCCATATAAACCATGATAAACCCATATAAACCCATATAAACCATGATAAACCCATATAAACCCATATAAACCATGATAAACCCATATAAACCATGAGACACCATGATAAACCCATATAAACCCATATAAACCATGATAAACCCATATAAACCATGATAAACCCATATAAACCCCCATGAAATGCGATAAACCCTGGAGATCTGTCACCACATAAACACCCGAGAAAAAATTTCGTCACCGCTCCATGAGGAAAAAGTCGAAGGTGATCTTCCGACAGAAGGACACCGACCTTTTTAGCTCCGCAGCCGAGGCGTAACAGCCATGGCCAGGGGGATGCTATGAGGAAAAGCCATAGGTATACTGGTCACTGGATTGGTTTTCACGGGAAAATCTTAACCGGAAACCATGGTTTTTACCATCAAATATAGGGCTTACTATCATACAATGTGAGGCCCGCAAGATATGTTTGTTGGTTTAGATTCGCCCCAGTAACTATAGTAGTTACTATAGTTATAAATACCATAAACCATAAGTTATTGGAGTTTTTTGAACCAACTTAGCTATCGAACGGGGGCCTCACATTGTAGGTATACTGGGAACCACACAGTTACCCTCCAGTAAACGTTTACATAGCTATGGAAAATGGACTATTCATAGATGATTTACCTATTAAAATGGTGATTTACCATGGCTATGTTAAATTACCAGAAGGTATATAGAATATGAACCAATACCAAATTACTAAGCAACAAAGTTATGGGATGGGGATACATAGTTTTTGGATATTATGGTATCATGGAACATGAACCACACACCTACAAATGATGGATGTGCTAATTAATGCTGATTTATATAATTGAATTAACCAGAATTAGTATAACAAATGGGGATATAGTTACTGATGATGAAGTAATGCGTGCATCTGTTGTATACAGTATACATGTTTACATCTCTTTAAATATAGGTACAAACTGTATCGAAATGTATGTGTTACATTTGGAATCCTGGGAAGTTCGTACAGAAACTTATATCTGGATCTGTCCCAAAATGGTGGTTGCAAGGGTGAAATAACCGAGAGTAATTGGAACCTAGCCTGTGCTACATAAATCTAAATCGTGTGATGTCAATCATAGGATACGTAACCAACCACTGTGGCCAAATCATCATAATCATCGAGTAGTTCTGGCCAATCAGAATAAAAATAAGAATGATAATTATAATAATAACAATAATATATATATATATATATAATATGGCAGTGTGTCAAAACCTTGTACCCCTGGTGAACATCAAAAATAGCTGGTAAATGGATGTTCATCCCACTAAAAATGGTATTAATAGGTATTGACCCATACCCATATAGTATTACAATGCTACCAACTTTGATGGAAATTCAACTATGAATGTAAATTGCTCCGATCAACTTCAATATGGGGACGCGACAAAGAAAATTGCACTGTCCACGGCCACACGGCCACTATCCAATTGGAGGGGGGAATCCCATCGATCAGATGTTCAAAAAGAAAACCATCCTGACCTCAAGCGATTAGAAGATCAAATATGATTTAAAAATTTCCCAATTTCATCCAAATTCCCCATCATATTCACCATCATTACTATGGGATAATCCGGGTGTGTCTTCATGGTAATTACATCCCCCAGCCGCGGCCATCGGTCATTTTCTGACCCAAAGCATAGACGCCACTTGAGTTCACTTGAGTTCAATCATCCAAGGCAGTTAAAACATATTAAAACCAGTTTTAAATTAATTCAGTCCGGACTGAAATTTTGAGGCTTCAAGCCAAAGTTCATCGAACATGTCAATGGATCATGATAATCCCCAACATCTTCGATAGTATAACCCTTGAACAAATCATCAATCACCAATTGATACACTTCCATATCTGTTGATGCTTTGTTGAATTACTCCCACTATTGATACTTACATGCGGTAATTCATCAAAAATTATCAATCACCTTCATGGTTGATGATTAAATTGATTATGAATGTTGATGAAATTGATAGCTGGTTGGTGGTTTCAACCCCTCTGAAAGATATGAAAGTCAGTTGGGATGATTATTCCCAATATATGGAAAAATAAATTCATGTTCCAAACCACCAACCAGATACACTTCCCCATCGGAGAAGCATCAAAATTTATCCATGTCATTCCCCATCATCACCATATGCCGAGCGGCTCCGTGCTGTTATCCTCGGTGTGAACAAGCGTTGGAATGGAACCCCAGCCGAGGATAGCACAGGATACTATAGAATAATAGTACTACAGTAACAATCAGTACTATAGAACTAATATCTATTATCTATGCAACTCCCAGCTATGGAATCTATGTACTTTTGAAATCATAGTACTACTTGGTACTACTTGGAGGCTTGATTTTATCAAGTTTTTTGTGTAACCCCGCCAAAAGATATATCAAACAGTTATGAATAGCACATGTTCTACTTGCAATAGGTATGTTCGTGGATGTCCCTCTAGTTGTTCCAAAAGTGGTATTATACATTATACCCCAACTTTAATAGGTTATAATAGGTTATTATCGTGTTTTTGAATTTCGGGGATTGCTATAAGTGGTTGGTAAATTCACAGTCGAAAAAACGCCATAGTGAAACCCCCAGGGAGATGATCGTGGATGATGATTTACCAAAACCAAGAATTCTCCAGTTTGCTCAACAAATTACCAGAGGCTAACTCATTATTAACATGATGATATAATATTATTATTAATATGATATAATGATATATATATACGATATAATGATATATAGTGATATAATAATATATAATGATATAAAATGATCTATAATGATACATAATGATATAACATATAATATGATATAATGATATATAGTGATATAATAATATAAAGGTGATATATAATGATGTATACTGATATATAATGATAAATAATTGTATATACTGAAATAGTATACAATTTATAATATATATACATAAAATATGATAAAATGATTTATAGTGATATACTGATATATAATGATAAATAATGATATATAATGACATATAATGATATATAATGATATATAATGATATAATGATATATCATGATATAATGATCTATGATGATAAAAAAAATATATAATATGATGAAATGATAGTGATATATATATATAATGATATATAATGATATAACATATAATATCAGATCATGATATATAGTGATATAATGATATATAATGATATATAGTGATATAATGATATTTATATATAATGATAAAACCTATAATATGATATAATGATATATAGTGATACAATAATATATAATGATATATAATGATATATAATGATATGTAATGATATAATGATATAATGATATATAATGATATATAATCATATATAATCATATATAATGATATATTATCATATATAATGATATGTAGTGATATTTAATGAAATAATATATTATATACAATATATAGTATGATAAAATGATATATAGTGATATAATGATATATAATGATATATATAATGATATATAATGATATAACATATAATATGATATATATAATGATATATTTATACATAATGATATACAATGATATATATTGATATAATGATATATAATGATGTATGATGATATATAATGATATATAGTGATTTCATGATATAATGATATATAATGATATAACATATAATATGATATAATGATATATAGTGATATAATGATATAGAATGATTTAGAATGATATAGAATGATATATAATGATATACAATGATATATAATGATATATAATGATATACAATGATATATAATGATATATAATGATATATAATGATATATATATAATGATATATAGTGATATAACATATAATATGATATAATGATCTGCTGTTTCAGCATCTCACTGGGGAGATTCTAAGCACTTGCTTCAAGGGATCATTCTCCCTATCCGCCTCAGGCGGCTTCCCCATCTGATTCTCCATGGCTCTTACAAGGTGGACCTCCCCCAGGAATCAACAAACAACAGATGCCATCATTTTTGAGGCTCCCATCATTTGGGCACCTTTCTTCTCATTGGTTTTTCGCTATGCCGCTATGCTTGCTGGCTAGAATCTGAAGATGATCACTGCTGTGCTTGAAATCCTCAATTTTGTCGCGATCCCTCTTAGTGGGTTGTAAAATTCCACAATCTTGCTACAAGTACCAAAAATGTGCAATCTTACATGGTTTTTACCAACCCGACACCCCAAACTCTACCAACCCAAGGGTCTAAGGGTACTTTCCATACGTTCAACATCTCCAGGTTTTTTTTCCCATGTTTCATTCTTAGCTCCAATTCCAAGGCTCCCAAAAGTCTAAGCCCGGCAGTTTCAACTGCAAACACTGCTGCAGGTGCAGCATAGGATGCAGCAGCACCGGATATCCTTAGATCACGCAGCTGGAGGCTGGAAATCCCAATTTTACATGGGAACGTATGGGAAAAAACTTGGGAAATATGGGAAAATATGGCTGCATCGCAATATGACTGGAGGTCTTAATGGTGAAAATCAACTATAAATCGAGGATTTTCCAGCAAGCCATGTTTAATTACCAGAGGGTATCTATGTTTCACAGCAATACCTTTTTTGTTGGGGTGCGGGACCCGGATCATTTTGAAACACCGGATAAGGATCATTTTGAAACACAGACGGATAAGGATCATTTCGAAACACAAACGCCCCGGATAAGGATCATTTTGAAACACATCCAAGATACTGCTGTTTAAGACATCTGGAAGGCATAGCATTTCTTTGTAACCACCATGGCGCTTGTAACAGCACAGCACATGGATGAAACCCTAGCTTATCAGCTCTTCAAACAAAAACAGTCAAAAAAACAAGTTAGCTCTCACAACGAGATTCATCCCTATCATAAATGCAATGTGACCTCAAAAGGCTTGAGTCTTTTCCCGTCAGCCATCTATTTGTGGCAGCTTTGTCCGGCAATTCATCTATGCACGCTTTTCCGCTTGCGTTCGGCTGCCTGCAAGGACACTTGATATCTTTAGGCGAGCAGCACAGCTTTATCATGCATACCCTCTACTTTTCCAAATGATGGTCGGCACGTTTCTGTTTAGCATGCGTTTCGCATTAATGTCAAGTCAATAAAGCGGCCGACAAACTCCATTCCCTTCTGGCCTTCTCTTCCCAAAACTTCCATTTGCGAATCTCGCGTTGCTGCTCTCTCTGCTCCGGAGTCAGAGCTGCCGATCAGATGGGGCTACCGAACCAGCTCCGCCTTTTTCCTGGTGACTGACAGAGTTAACCTACCACAGTCGATATAAGGTTTCCAACTGGGAATCTATTAAGTACCAATCGACTATCGAAGATATCGAAGGAAATTTGGAACTCTAGCTTCCGACATATCCAAAGTACAGCGCGCCAAACCACCATTTCAACCATCAGTCAATGAGAAGCCTGAACCAGCGAAAAATTTGAGCCAGCGAGAAGCCAGAGCCAGTGAATCAATGCGCCAGCGCGAAAAAAAAATATAGGACCGGATAACCCCACATGTTAAAACTTAGGTGGGTGAGTTTGTGCGCATGTGTGTGTGTGTGATGTGATGTTGTGTGTGCGAGTAATGTGATGATATGTGTGTGTGAGTAATGTGATGATATGCGTGTGTGAGTGATGTGATGTTGTGTTTGTTATTGTTGTTGTTCTTGCTGCTCATGGGAGATCATAGAAGACGTAACGAAGGTAGTTGGAAGACAATTCCAAGTTTCAGAGGGTGTATGCCATCCTAGATTCACAACCGCCAACCTGTCCTATAGGTTTCCTATTTTCGAAACTTCCGCCATCGCATTGTGCGGAACGACTGGTCAACTAGCATTCGTCAGGGTGGTTTGGTACTTCAATCCGCATGTCAATGCCAATGTGCAAGTGTGGAAAAGCATCATGGTCAATATGGTTGCTTCATCCAAATCAAACACATCGCAACTGCGATCCTTTTCTCCAATGGTTTCGGCACTCAGATTAGATGTATCTAATTTGATGTTGGACTCGGCTACAGTCTCCGCCCCTGACTGGATCTCCCCAGGTCACCAAAGTTCCGTTTTGCAAAATGGCCACAAATGCGCAGTGTGCCCCGAAAATCTGTCGAACGTTTTGAAGCTGAGATTGAACTATGGAGCTGTCACCACCTTGGCGTGGATGGCCCCACGTCACTACGCTACCATCTGCCTTCAAAGCAGCAAACGTTATCAAAGATGCATTGGCGCACAGGCGACACCCCGAAGAGTGGCACACTGACACCAAGGTATGAGGCCCTAGAGGCCTGTTCCTCTGTAACGTTGATCCAACACACGGGACCTCACAAGAGCCAAGTGGTCCAGCACGGATCTGTCAACTGCGGATTGACCAACAGGCCAACCTAGAATTTTCTGAAAAGCATTGTCAGGAGTCAGAGGTCGCCCCTGAGCAAAAGCTGGGCATTCCCAAGCATGGTGAACCCATCCAGGGATGGCATCAGGATCACGACACCACTGACAATGTGCAATTTCACGGCGCTTCATACGGTCGTATCTGGCATCTGATACAACAGCACCGACCATGACCGCACGACCGTGCGTGTCTGCCTCCTGAAACAATTTTCTGGCACGTGTAATCCAAGCTTCATCATAGGCAGGGTTGCCAACAGCTTGGGAATCTCGGCGGGAACTGGCAAGGAATTGATCGAACAAGAGCCGTCTCCAAGTTTCACGAATGTGATGTTTTTCTTTTTCTCCTTCCGCAGGACTGAGTGGATGCGACCATTGGATGTCGACCTGAATATCAGAATGTCTCCAATGAAAGGCTCCAACTTCATCCCAGCCAAGGGATTGCAGCCAGGAAGTGACTGTATGCAACCAAGTGCCTCTGATGGTTCTTTGTGGCCACGGACGAGCGCGGCGGCGAACTTCAGTGGCAAGGAATGAATACGCTTGCATTGCTGCGCAGAACTCAGGGTGGAGACCATGGCCAGCCAACAAATAAAAAAGGTCTTGTGAAGCTTGGTTGTGCCCAGTTCCAGCAAGCTTTTTGACGGTGCCATTAAGAGCACGGACAGGGACTAGGCTCGTCCATGCCCCCCATGCCGCCTTTGGGATCACAATCGAGACCGCATGTATGGCTTTCATGCGCATGTTTATGGGCATCATTGCAACGCGGTTGAGGCGTGCGAGGGCCCCTTTGATTCGCTCGGCTTGAGTGGCTCTGTTGCTGTCTCCAAGCCTAGCAGTAAAATCAATGCCCAGGACGCGAGCTGCCGTGGTCACGTGGCGGTCAGAAAACCCTTCGTTGATGAGCTGCTGTCGATAAACAGCTCGTCTGGGGACAACTTTGGTCTTGTTATCATTTTCCCAAAGACCCACCTGCTGAGACTTGGATTTCCAGATTTGCCAGAGATGGTATGCTTGCTTCGGATTGCTGGCAATCATGTTGCGATCATCCAAAAAGGTCACCAGAGTACAGGCAGTATTATCTTGGGCAAGGACTAGATTGGTAAGCCCGGTCATAAGCGCCAGCATGGTCAGCGGGCTGGTGGCGTCACCTTGCGGCAATGATGAGGTGACAGTGACCGGAGCTTGCAAATATTCACCATTGTATGTGAGCCAGCGTTCTTGCTGCCAAACTTCTTGAAGCATTCTGAGCATCTGCTGAGGGCATCCCAAATGCCTCAGGCATTGAAGCCCCAAGGCGGGATTGATGGTATCGAAGCATTTCTGAAAGTCCAGGCTGAGCAAGATACCCCCTTTTTCGAATTTTTGGAAAAGGAGATCGACTGCCTTGGCGACACCGCTACCTTGCACGCCTCCACAAGCTGTAGGATGCACCCAAGAGCTGATCCAATTTCGAGTAGATCTACGTCTTGTCCAGGTGGACGCAATGATCCGCCAAATTGTGCATTGTATGCTAATTGGACGAAGGTCCTTGGCATGGATGGCCCCGTCGGCGGGCCTCAATTTTGCGTCCGGTTTTTGCAAATGCACTTGTCTGGTGGATTGCCAAACTGAAGGGACCTCTTGACGGTCCGTCCAGCGAGCTAAGAGAATAGCGAGATGTTCCCAAGCTTTCAATGGAAGCTGACTAGTTTCACTGCCACTGAGGCCGTCAGGACCTGCAGCTGAACCCCGCTGCCGCAATGCATTAGCGTGAAGTTCTTTGCCCGACAGAGGTGTCCAAGGAAACTCAGGCCTAGAGGGGGTATGTTGCTGCCAGGCTTCAAAAGCTTCGGAAACAGGTGGCATTTGGCGATTCCAAATGGTATTCCAAAAACTGTGGATGGCCTCCAAGGATTCATGGTTGGAGGCAGTGGCAGTATTGTCCTTATGGTTTGGGTCGTGCACTGAAGTGACAGGCAGATTGTTTTGTTTGCTGATCCATCGGCGCGCTTTGGCCATGTCCGTGCGCATGTTCTGTCGCCAGGTTTGGATTTTTGTCAAGCGATCCTGGCGCACGACTTCCTGCACTTCATGTTCTGCCCATTGTTCAATTTCATGGAGGGATTGGAAATCTTGATTACGCACCAAGGGGTGGTTCCAAATCCGATGCAACAAGACTGCAGGGATAGTGCCGTGGTGGGCCAATCGCAAGTTGGCTTCACGTACACGGCCCCAAAGTTTACGGGCTTTGAGCTCCCTGCATGAGGCATGCTGTTTGAGTCTGAATGTGGTAGCCTCAACGGGTCTGACTTGCAATGCACTTCCCTTAGGACGACCCGCTTTGCTGTGGGTCTTGGCAGAAGTAAGCTCACATTTCTGCACGGCTTCATTGAAAGTCTCTTCAATATTGCCGCAAAATTCAATCCATTCCTGTTGTGTGGATGATTCTGCTGGGCATTCTGCATTTTGCCAAGCGGCTTCGAGGGCAGCCGCCCATTTGTCCGGTGGGACAGTTTCTGGCTTTGTCAAGTTGCGAGTAGGGACATGCTTGAAACATTGAACTTTGGCTTGACAATAGTTCAAAGCAGCAAACGCAGCACCTGTGCCGCGAATCTGCTGCACATCCTCGAGATGATCTTGGACTCTAGAACTGTCACCACCACACTTCGGGGAGCCCCAGGTCACCACTTTGCCATTAGCCAAAATGGCAGCAAAAGCATCGCGTGTGCTAGCAATCTGCTCAACATTCCGGAGCTGTGCTTGGACTGCCGTGCTGTCACCGCCTGAATCTGGGAGGCCCCATGACACCACCGTGTGGTCGACCAAAGTTGCAGCAAAAGCACCAGCCGTGCTGGAAATGTGCCGCACATTTCTGAGCTGGTGTCTAACGCTGGAGCTGTTACCACCGAAGCTGCTTGCGCCCCACGTCACGACAGATCCGTCTGCCAGAATTGCTGCAAATGCGCCATCGGTGCCACAAATCTGCTCAACACTCTGCAGCTGCCGTTGGGCTTCAGAGCTGTTGCCTCGATCCATATGCTGGACTGCCCCACGACACCACGGAACCATCGGCTAGAGTGGCTGCAAAGGCATGCCCTGCCCCACATATATTCTTAACATTCTTGAGCTGACTTTGAACTCCGGAGCTGTCGCCGCCATCTGTTGGACTGCCACACGTCACCACATATCCATCGTTCAAAAGGGCAGCAAAGGCATCTTGCGAAGCAAATAAGCTGTTTACGTTTTGGACCTCGTCTGGGACTTCGCACGGGCGACCCCCGTACAGCAGCATGTGGTTGCCCCACGTCACGACAGAAGCATCCTCTAAAAGGGCAGCAAAGGCATGGGCTATGCCGCATATCTGTCGGACATTTCTGAGCTCATCTTGGAATTCGGAGCTGCCGGCACCTGACTGCTTCTCGCCCCATGTAACAACACATTCACCTCCAACACACCACAGCGCTACAGCTGAGCTCGTTGAGGTGATTCTCGGCTGCAGAACCAAAGCACTAAGACACTGCTCATTTTGGAGCCCACAAGTTTGCAGAGAATCTTTTTGAACCAGAAGATCTCCGTTAGCGGCAGCCAACCTGAGAAAACACTGTCCAAATGATTCCTGAGCAGCTCTTTTCAGGTCCAACACGGTCGCTGACAGGCCCACTGCAACAACTTCCGACCGACCACTCGGCAACGAGACATGGAGTTTAATCGTCGCTTCCATTTTGAAAACAAGCGTGGCCTTGCAATGTTTTGCTTGCATTGATGGATATTGACTTGCTGATAACATTTTTCAACGCGGAGACACTGGCATAACTATGGTCTTCCTGATTCAAACATATAGTTTCTTTCTTATCAGTTGTATACCTGACAATGCGGTTCGTATTTCTTTGTTGCATCTCAAGAATTTGCTGCATTTGAGCACTTGAGCCGCCGGTGGCATGATGCCACACACTCAACAGCACCGTCTCAAGATTGAAGCTGACAATTCAATTCCATTTGCTGGAAACAAAAAGAGTTTTCAAAGGAACTAAAGCCCTCATGCGGTAATTAGTTGTCTCGCACCTAGCGCTATGCATCCTCACATCATTGAAAAAAGTATCTCAAATTGCCGTGTAAGTGATCTAGAAATGGCCGGAGAGAGTGAGAACAATGATCGGCAGCTGATCAGGACAATGGTCGGGAGATGAGCTGAAAAATAACATTGAATACGGGATAATACACTCTGAAAAACAGAAACACCACAAAGTGCCACCTCTTTCTCTACCTGAAATGCAACCGCTAAGCCAAGGTGGCCCCCCAATTCAAAGTTATGTCTACAAAAACAATAAACTATATCCCGAGAATATATATATATATATATATATATGTATATACATATGCATTTCTTAGTTATATGTATGTAGATTTAAATAAATAAATATATATATATTAAAAAAAATGATATATATATATATAATTGTATATAAATAAACATCTATATATATATACTAAGGTCATTGGTCTGGTACATGGTTGTATTAAGTAGTAAGTAGTAAGTAGTAGAAGTAGAAGTAGAAGTAGTAGAAGTAGTAGTAGTAGTAAAAGTAGAAGTAGAAGTAGTAGTAGTAGAAGTAGTAGTAGAAGTAGTAGTAGTAGTAGAAGTAGAAGTAGAAGTAGTAGTAGTAGTAGTCGTCGTCGTCCTCGTCCTCGTCCTCGTCCTCGTCCTCGTCCTCGTCCTCGTCCTCGTCCTCGTCCTCGTCCTCGTCCTCGTCGTCGTCGTCGTCGTCGTCGTCGTCGTAGTCGTCGTCGTAGTAGTAGTAGTAGTACTAGTAGTGGTAGTAGTGGTAGTAGTGGTAGTAGTAGGAGGATTTGTTGTTGTTGTTGTTGTTGTTGTTGTGGTTGTTGTTGTTGTTGTTGTTGTGGTTGTGGTTGTGGTTGTGGTTGTTGCTGTTGTTGTTGTTGATGATGTTGATGTTCCTGTTGGCGTTGATGTTGATGTGAATGTTGATGATGTTGTTGTGGTTGTTAATGTTTTTGTGTTGTCGGTTTAGAGACTGCTGTTGATTTTCTTGTTGTTGTAGATGTTATCATGTTGTCGATGTCAGTAAAGAGGCGTCGAGAGCGAGTCGATTTTCGGCGCTGAAAGCGAGTTGATTTTCGGCGTCGGGAGCGAGGTGCCGACCATGCGTGTTGTCTGTGAGTGGGTGTGAGTGATGTGTATGTGAGTTGGTTGTTGGTGTGTTTCTTTCTGTGTGAGTGATATGTTTGTGTGTGTGAGTGGGAGATAAGTGTGTGAGTGTGTGTGAGTGTGTGTGTGTGTGTGTGACGGGAGTGGACGGGAGGAGGCGGAAGAAGAAGAGGAAGCGGATACAGCGCTAAACGCAAAAACCCCATACAACAATGCGGGGAAAAAGAGCCTGCGAAGGATAGGACTTGCGCGAAAAGCTCTGTTTTTCTGTAGTTACGTGGCCAAGGATAGTCACGATGTGGGGTTGGTAAAGCGGCGGGCGCGAAGAACGGTGGTGGAAACAACGAGTCCAAAAAGTGTACCCGGTTGCGGCGAGAAGCTCATCCGGAAACCGAAAGTGTGAAAATATTGCACCAGCGTTTTTTTTTGAAGATCAGCTGTTCAAAAATGCCCCCCGATTGCGACGAGAAGCTCGCTTGGAAGATCGAATGTTCATAAATTGCACCCGGCTTACTACATACTTTAAAGGCTGACTGTCAGGTGGCATATGTGACCAGATTCTTGATTATGCTGTCAGGTGTCACCAAACCATTATGTTCTTTTCTTAAGGTGGGAAATATCTCAACGTAGTACATGTCTCGCAGAACCAAACACAGAACGATGTCCTCTTCCACCGGAATCAAGGTCTCGGATTTCATTTTCCGCAGGTCCTCCAACGGCACAATGGCAACAACAATTACTTCTTATCCCAACAAATCCACTTCTTTCCTGTCGGACTTACCTTTTAGTGTGACCTGGTCATCTTTACTTGTAATAAGTAAGCCCACGGGCCAGCCCGCAAAAGGCGAGGGGTGCGCGTCCTCATTTGCAATCTCTGCTGACGCTCCATGCATGGTCTCTGAATCCGCCTCCGTGTCCTACAGTGAATCAAAAACGGGTTGCTTTCGAACCGCGTCTCATGCATGATACAATCTCATCTAACATATCCTTGTCCACTTACCTGATGATGTGTCTTCTCTGACGACTGCATCAATAAAAATGCGTTCCTGTTGCTAGATAACTAATACATTTCCCTTGTGCCTACTGTCGCAGCTGTTGCTAGATAACTAATACATTTCCTTATGCCTACTGTCGCAGGCCTGCCGGTGTCGAGCGTCCTCATTTGCAATCTCTGCTGACGCTCCATGCATGGTCTCTGAATCCGCCTCCGTGTCCCACAGTGAATCAATAACGGGTTGCTTTCGAACCGCGTCTCATGCATGATACAATCATCTAACATATCCTTGTCCACTTACCTGATGATGTGTCTTCTCTGACGACTGCATCAATAAAAATGCGTTGCTGTTGCTAGATAACTAATACATTTCCTTGTGCCTACTGTCGCAGGCCTGCCGGTGTAGATCTTCCAAAAAAAGTCTCGTTGCTGCAGCCGGCGACCGCAGAAGCATCATCAAAGACGGTAGGTCCCACTTTTGTAGTTCATCTTCAGTCAGAGCATATTGGACCATCATCTTCTCGTACACGGCCATGTTGTGCTTGCGCAACAACTGCTTCAGACGCAAAGACAGTTCCGTGGTTGCGCTTTGGCTGCGACATGACGGTGTTGGTGGAGCACTTTCTGATCGCGGTTTGGTTGGTGTCAAGATAACACCATCTCTTTTGCGTTTTGGACGCCTCTTCGGGTCTGGCCAAGGCTGCTCCTCCTGCAATGAACATGAGAACGCCGTTGTGTGAAGAATTTCTAGGATCATTCGGACGAGTGGGGCCCACAGGGACACATATGCCATTATGCAATTAGAAAGTCTTAGGAGGGAAGTGATGTAAGTTTCAGCCAGCAGGTCCTGTAGCACACCTTTGATGCGAAATCCCACATACACATGCGAGCAGCCTCCGTATGTGGCATGTTCCAAGCATAAATAGCAACGGCCACATGTATGATCCGCAACATCGGGCGCCGCGCCCTCTGCTGGTTGCTGTTGCCAATGCTTCTGTGCCCCTGGTCCAATGATGCATATACACCATCTGCGGAGCGTTGCGACATTACTCTCCAAGGCTTCAACACTTCGCTCCAATCGACATCCCAAAGCACGCAGAACTTCTTCTGGAAGCTCCTCCGTATCTCTCAAAGCAATTATCCGCTTCAACTGCTTCAGAACAGTTGCAGTGAGAGGGGTCCTGCATCGTGACATAATGGCTTCTGGATTTTTTCCTCTGTTGATGTAATGACTTAGCCCCAAACAAGAAAATGTATTGCAACTAAAGAAATACAAACATTGACACATGCATCCCAGTTGCTTGGTCAGCCCCAAGCTCTGCGGATCCTCTCGCATAGCCAGGTACAAGTTGCCATCGGAATCTGGGTCGCTCACAAAGTGCCCTCCCTGCATGTACTTCTCTGCATCGGCTCTATATGTGCTACTCCACGTTCCCATCGGGGCGTCGACATAGTCACCATCGTGATTGGCAGTTTCTATTGCACGACTCTTGGAGAAGTCATTCAGCTCATCCAATAGCTGCGCAACAGGTACTTTCAAGTTCAACGCAGGTCTAAGACGATGCCTGTGGAAACTTTCCTGCGCTGTGGCTGTTTCAAGCAAAAAAAGCAAAGACTCCATCAGCACAGCCCTTAAAATTCGCTTGAATTCACAAAGAGAAAGCCTCACGACATGTATACAAAGACTCGTCAGAAATCAATATAGTATCCTCTACAAAAACCATGAATCAAACACATATCCTCTTTAGTCTTTGGCCTGCGGTTGCGACCCGACATAACTCCCTGGTTGGAGTGACGCACAGCACCAGTGTGCTCTCCAGTGGCCCGACGCATCGTCTTTGTGCAAATAATGCTGGGTGAGTTTCCGAACAGCCAGGGTCTCTCCGCAATCGGTGAGCACTCCCAAGCATTGTTCCCACACAAAATTGAACAGAGGCCACGTGAGATAGCGTGTGCCATAGATGACGCTCTCCAAGCGATCTAACCAACTGGGATCCTGCAAAGCCTGCCGGAGAACAGTGATCATTCCTTTCCTCCATGGTCTCTGCTCATCGTCACTTCTCAACCCCTTGGGTGGTCGAACGTTGCCCATGGCGTGTGAAAAATCGCCGCCATAGACAGCACACCTGTCAGGAGACAGAGCCGTCAAATGAGAAAACTGAACATATAGACCAAGGCAAGAGAAGACGAGTCATGACAATGTCACACAATGATTTTGAAAAGCAACGATCGTAGATGTCTGTCATGCCTCTACTGCCTCTACTTCCGACTTTACCCAAGGAATAGTCTAGATCGATACTAAAGCCTGTCTGTCAGTACCATGATAAACATCGCCTCATAGCTTACAAGCCCGGCCAGCCTGTAGTGATTCTGGGCAGCAATCATCAAGCCACCATGGAAATCTGCGTGAAATTGGCCAACAGTGGCGCAAAAGTTCGGAACATTCAGAACTGCTTCCATCACCAAGTCAAAGTCGGAAAATAGACGGCCATATGTGATTTGATGCTCGCTTTTCATGATGGCATAGAAGGCTTCCCGGTAGGTGGTTGGAAACACATGCTTAGACTTTCCAGAATGGTGATAATCACTCCCACCGCCTGCTGATTTCAGAAGAAATCCGAAAGTTGCAAAGGTGAATGACTGATTGGTAAGCCGGTAGACTCCATCAGACCCAGCTTTCACAAACGATTTGTTGCGCATTTTCTGCCAGAGTGCCTTGAGTAACACTGGGTTTACCAAGGTCACGCATAGAAACTCATCCTTCAGGTGCGCATTGGCTAGAAGCAATCCATTTTGATTGTGCAAGTTCTTGTCTTTCACTGACTTCATGGTCTGCGCCAAAAGTTGAAAATCTGCCAGATTCCACGTTGTCTGGCTGTGCTTCCCCTTGCCTTTCAACTTCTTCTCACGCACACGACAATTCTTCAAGAAGACCGCGACATGTTTCTCTTTAGGCTGCAGTCCAGCGCCGTGAAGAGCCTGGCATTGCAGAATGGAAACTCACATTATATGTAGGTTACAGCCCATACTATCGGATTATTTTTTCTATCACACCATACAACAGACAACAGTTGGCCCGAAAGCGTTTGGACAAAGACCCAGTAACATATAATCAAGTATTTAAACTATATTTGTATGTCATGAAGGGGTAAAGATCTTCAGATGTGAGGAGATGGAAGAGAAAGGTTTAAATATGGAGATCTGAAAGTGAAGAGCTGAGGATGTGAAGATGAAGAGACTATAGTTAATAGAGGTTTGAATGGCAGGAGCTGACGTGTCCGACCTGCATCACTTGCTGTAATCTCACCTCCTTGCAGTCATGGACCACTTGTCGAACAACATCTTTGCAAACTTGCGTCAAGCCTTTGGTGCCCCACTTCTTGTCTTTGCCAGAATGCTTTTCCAAAGAGTTCGCAACGAAGACGCTCTGTTTTGTAGTCCGATCATACGTTGCATAGCCACGCCACTTGCAAGAGGCACACGACTTGCACTGGAACTTGTAGTAATAGCCAGGCCTCTTCCTTGTGCGGTACTCCTGGTATATGAATCTTCACCTACGTTAGCGCGCCATCAATCCGACAAAGAGCGCCACTGCGCGTGGAGTTAAACAGTCATGTACCATGAAAAACTGCACAGAAATCATGGAAAACGCATAGAAATCATGGAAACCGTGCAAACTATGAAAACCGTACAGAAATCTTGGACAACAGGGAAACCATGGAAACCGCAGACAAATCATGGAAACCATGGAAACCATGGAAACCGCAAAGAAATCATGGAAACCGTGGAAACCATGGAAACCGCAAAGACATCATGAAAACCATGGAATCCGCAGACAAATCATGGAAACCATGGAAACCATGGAAACCGCAAAGAAATCATGGAAACCATGGAAACCGCAAAGAGATCATGGAAACCATGGAAACCGCAGAAAAACATAGAAACCACAAAAACCATGGAAACCGCAAAGAAAGTATGGAAACCATGGAAACCATGGAAACCGCACAGACATCATGGAAACCATGGAAACCATGGAAAACCGCAGAGAAAAATAGAAACCATGGAAACCATGGCACAGAGTGAGTCGCGTTTCAAAATGAGTAATAAAGTCGCTTTTCAAATTGAGTATTACCCCGCGTTCTAAAACGAAACCTTCCCAACATGGGGTGCTCCTAACACCCGAGCTACCAGGGTGTGTTGAATTGGTAGATAAAGAATGATAAAGGTATATAAATTGACCAATCTGCAAAAAAATATTCTTTTGAGGTGCTTAACAAATATTCCCACCAAAAATGGTGGGCGTGATGTGGTTTATGAAACTACCCATCACCAAGCTATCTTTGATAGTTGAGTCACTTAAGTCCCCTGCTGCTTTCATCTAGTTTAGTCAGTTGAACCCCCAATTTTCGCTGGTCAAAACCTGTCCAACCCACCTCCCCTCCCTGCGAAATCTCACCCGAGATGCTCATGAGAAGTTCCGCGAAGTCGGAGGCATAGTACCTGCCAAGTCGGTTTTCATGGGGGGTTTTCCTGAAATGGAGGTACCTCAAAATGGATGGGAAACGGATGATTTATAGGGGAAAATCCATGGAAATCCTACGAAAATTTGGATGATTTGGAAGTACCCCCATTTCAGGAAACCCTGAGGCCATCAACCCCGGACTTCAGAAGGGAATGGATGTCCGAGACCATAAAGGGGTAGTTCCTACACCCCAATATGTTGATGATTTGATGGATGATCCATTTTTCCCCCAAAAAAATATGGCAAGGTGGAAAGATTTCACTCCCAACTGTTGAACCCGAATGGTTTAACATGGTTTAACCAACAAAACCAAAGCTTGTCCAAACGAGAGATGACAATTTAATCAGCCAAAACAACAATCAGGCCCATATATTTGCATGATAATGACATCAAAAACAAGGGGGGGCCTGAGAACCCAAAAGCAAAACGACAGCAAACAAATTTGAGTAATACTGATAATTGGTTTATTTCTTTTTCGCCTCTTGCCAGCTTCTTTTTAGAAGATGAACATTATGGACGCATGCACTGCAAATTTCATTTTTCCCCACCTGCCAGGTGAGGGTTGTTTGATTTTATCAGAGTTGTTCTCCTCGGCTAGCTGTCCTCCTCGTCCTCGTCCTCCTCCTCCTCGTCCTCCGCCTTCTCCTCCTCCTCTGCCTCCTCCTCCAGTTTCTCCTCGATCATGTCTGCATCAACTTCCACCTCAACTTCCGCCTTGCCAACTCTTCGCCAAGCTCTTTGCCAACTTCCCAGCTCAGTGCACCGGTGGACCTCAACCTGAGACCAAACCAGCTCAGTGTGCACCGCTGGACCTCAACCTGGGGATCTGCCCAGCTCAGTGTGCACCGCTGGACCTCAACCTGGGACCTTCCCAGCTCAGTGTGCACCGCTGGACCTCAACCTGGGACCTTCCCAGCTCAGTGTGCACTGCTGGACCTCAATGGCCAGATAGAATACCAGAAGATATGCCAGATAGAGTGTTAGAAGATATGTCAGATAGAATGCCATAAGATATGCCAGAACATATTGCAGAAGATATGCCAGGTAGAATGCCAGAAGATATGCCAGATAGAATGCCAGAAGATATGCTAGATAAAATGCCAGAAGATATGTCAGATAGAATGCCAGAAGATTTGCCAGTAACAAAACGTATAAATATCATGGTGGAGTGGGGATAACTCGAAGTAAAGTAATTTCAGCACTGCGCGGAAACATTGAGTGACAGTGTGCAATAGCCAAGCAAGCTCATTTGAGCACGGTCATGCGACGGCGGCTGATTTCCAAATCAACCTCTCACCTCTCCTTTCCTTTCCCTTCCTTCCCTTCCTTTTCCGTCCTTTCCCTTCCTTTCCCTTAAGCCTTTTCCGTCCTTTCCCTTCCTTTCCCTTTCTTTCCCTTTCTTTCCCTTCCTTTCCCTTTCTTTCCGTTCCTTTCCCGTCCTTTCCATTCCTTTCCCTTCCTGTCCCTTCCGTTCCCTTCCTTTCCCTTTCTTTCCCGAATGCGTAGCAAGGGTTCCCGTTGCCCAACCGTCCGCAACCACTCGCAACCGTCCGCGCGATTGCTAAATGGCCGTGCCTCTGGTAAGTTCTCCAAAAGGGGTAATTTTTGCGTTTCGCGTGGCAGGCGTGGCACTTCGTGACATTCAGACGTGTTTTGTAACGTGTCGAAAGTCATTGTGTGTGGCAGGCGCAATACTTTTGCGACGTTTTCAGAAGATGCGTTGCAGTTCTCGTGGCAGGCGCAGCACTTTGGACGTGTCCATCGTCATTTTGCGTGGCAGGCGCAGCACTTTAGACGTGTAGTGTTGCGTGTTTTTTACGAGGCGCATTGGCAGGGCTGCGTCAAGTGGCGACAAGGTGCAGATTCCGTGGCAGACGTGGCATTTTGTGAGATGTGCTGAAAATTGACGGAAGCCTCCCACGAAACATCGATTTTGAGGTAGCAAATTTAAAGGCTCGTACGAAAACTCGTGGGAAAATTTTGAAGCTACAAAGTGTGAAAATTGGAGGAAGTCTCGCACGAAAGGCTCGTTTTGATGCTCCCACATCTCTCGTCTCAAGTCTCTGGTTTTCCTGTGGCGTCGCCGTGTCTATGGGGGAAGCTGCAAAATCTCTCCTTTTCGAAGGTTTCCAAGCAGGTTGTCATGTCGTTTTGCGTGGCAGGGGTGGCACTTTGCACTCTACACTCCCCACTCTACACTCCACACTGCACACTCTACACTCCACCGCACCCTACACTTTGCACACTCCTCACTCCACACTTTACACTTTACACTCTACACGCCACGCTCCACACTCGACACTTTCCACTCCACACTCTACACTCCACACTTTACACTCCACACGCCTCACTCCACAATTTACACTTTACACTCCTCACACCACACTCTACAATTTACACTTTGCACTTTCCACTCCCCCTTCACACTCTACACTTTACACTCTACACTCCACAGTTTACACTTTGGACTCCACACTTTAAACTTTGCACTCCTACACACTCCTACACACTCCACACTCTACACCCCACGCTCCACCACACTCCACACTCTACACCCCACACTCCACCACACTCCACACTCTACACCCCACACTCCACCACACTCCACACTTTACACTCCACACTTTACACTCCACACTCCACAAACTACACTTTCCACTCCACACTCCACACTCCACACTTTACACTCCACACTCCTCACTCCACACTTTACACTTTGCACTTTGCACTCCTCACTCCACACTTTACACTCCACACTTTACTCTCCACACTCCGCACTCTACACTTTACGCTGTACACTTTACACTCTACACTCCACACTTTACATTTTCGACTCCTCACTCCACTCCAAACTTTACATTTTACACTCCTCACTCCACTCCACACTCCGCACTCTACACTTTCCACTCCACACTTCACACTCTGCACTTTCCACTCCACACTCTACACTTTACACTCCATACTCTTCACTTTACATTTTTCACTCCACACTTTACATTTTACACTCCTCACTCCACGCTTTACACCCCACACTCCACACTTCCCACTTTACACTCCACTCTCTACACTTTACACTCCACACTTTACACTCCACACTCCTCACTTTATACTCCACACTCCACACTCTACAGTTTCCACTCCACACTCTACACTTTACACTCCTCACTCCTCACTCCACACTTTATACTTTACACGCCACACTTTACAGTTTGCACTTTACACTCCTCACTCAACACTTTACACTCCACACTTTACACTCCACACTCCACACTCTACACTTTACACTCTACACTTTACACTCTACACTCCACACTCCACACTTTACACTCCACGCTTTCGTCTCCACGCTTTGGACTCCACACTTTACACTCCACACTTTACACTCCACACTTTTACGCTCCACACTCCACAGTCTACACTTTACACTCCACACTCTACACTCCACACTCCACACTTTACCCACTGCACACTCCACACTTTACACTCCACACTCCTCACTCCACACTTTACGCTCCACACTTCCCACTTTACACTCCACACACTACACTTTACACTCCACACTCCACACTTTACACTCCACACGCCGCACTCTACACTTTACACTCTACACTCCACACTCTACACTGTCCACTCCACACTGCAGACTGGTAACGGGGGCAGTATGTATATACGAGACTGTTCAAATAAACTATTGCAGAAAATTGTTCTGAGTGACTGCATATCCATTTCGGGTTCGTGGGCTGCATCTTGTTCTTCTCCCCGCCTATTTCCAGCCACTCCGTTGCACCCACGCCGTCCGCAACCGTCCGCGCACTTCTCCGCACCCATTTCCCGTCCACAGCCGTCCGCGCAGCCAAGCTCGCTCATCTCCAGCGGCTTCTTCTCCCCATCCATTTCCAACCACTCCCTTGCACCCACGCCGTCCGCAGCCGTCCGCGCAATTCTCCCCACCCATTTGCCGTCCGCAGCCGTCCGCGCAGCCAAGCTCGCTCATCACCAGCGGCTTCTTCTCCCGAACCATTTCCAGCCACTCCCTTGCACCCACGCCGTCCGCAGCCGTCCGCGCAATTCTCCGCACACATTTGCCGTCCGCAGCCGTCCACGCAGCCACGCTCGCTCATCCCCAGCCGCTTCTTCTCCCCACCCAACCCATTTCCAGCCACTCCCTGGCACCCACGCCGTCCGCAGCCGTCCGCGCAATTCTCCCCACCCATCCATTTGCCGTCCGCAGCCGTCCGCGCAGCCAAGCTCGCCCATCCCCAGCGGCTTCTTCTCCCGACCCTCCCTGCACCCACGCCGTCCGCAGCCGTCCGCGCAATTCTTCCCATCCATTTGCCGTCCGCAGCTGTCCGCGCAGCCAAGCTCGCTCATCACCAGCGGCTTCTTCTCCACCCATTTCCAGCCACTCCCTCGCACCCACGCCGTCCGCAGCCATCCGCGCAGCCAAGCTCGCTGATCTCCAGCGGCTTCTTCTCCCCACCCATTTCCAGCCACTCCGTTGCACCCACGCCGTCCGCAACCGTCCGCGCACTTCTCCGCACCCATTCCCCGTCCGCAGCCGTCCGCGCAGCCAAGCTCGCTCATCACCAGCGGCTTCTTCTCCCCACCCATTTCCAGCCACTCCCTTGCACCCACGCCGTCCGCAGCCGTCCGCTCCATTCCTTTCCCTTCCTTTCCCATCCTTTTCCGTTCTTTCCCATTCTTTCCCTTCCTTTCCGTTCCTTTCCCATCCTTTCCCTTCCTTTCCCTTCCTTGCCCTTTCTTTCCCTTCCTTTCCCTTCCTTTCCCTTCCCTTTTCCTTCCTTTCCCATCCTTTCCCTTCCTTTCCCTTCCTGTCCCTTCCTTTCCCTTCCTGTCCCTTCCTTTCCCATCCTTTCCCTTCCTTTCCTTTCTCCCCACCCATTTCCAGCCACTCCGTTGCACCCACGCCGTCCGCAGCCATCCGCGCAGTTCCCCGCACCCATTTGCCGTCCGCAGCCGTCCGCGCAGCCAAGGTCGCTCATTATCAGCGGCTTCTTCTCCTCACCCATTTCCAGCCACCCCCTTGCACCCACGCCGTCCGCAGCCGTCCGCGCAGTTCTCCGCACCCATTTGCCGTGCGCAGCCGTCCGCGCAGCCAAGGTCGCTCATCACCAGCGGCTTCTTCTCCCCACCCATTTCCAGCCACTCCGTTGCACCCACGCCGTCCGCAGCCGTCCACGCAGTTCCCCGCACCCATTTGCCGTCCGCAGCCGTCCGCGCAGCCAAGGTCGCTCATCACAGCGGCTTCTTCTCCCCACCCATTTCCAGCCACCCCCTTGCACCCACGCCGTCCGCAGCCGTCCGCGCAGTTCTCCGCACCCATTTGCCGTCCGCAGCCGTCCGCGCAGCCAAGCTCCCTCATCACCAGCGGCTTCTTCTCCCCACCCATTTCCAGCCACTCCCTTGCACCCAGGCCGTCCGCAGCCGTCCC
>CAMXCT020004111.1:0-17615 GCA_947184155.2 Cladocopium goreaui | reverse complement strand
CCCATTTCCAGCCACTCCGTTGCACCCGCGCCATCCGCAACCGTCCGCGCAATTCTCCGCACCCATTGCCCGTCCGCAGCCGTCCGCGCAGCCAAGCTCGCTCATCACCAGCGGCTTCTTCTCCCCACCCATTTCCAGCCACTCCCTTGCACCCACGCCGTCCGCCGTCCACGCCATTCTCCCCACCCATTTGCCGTCCGCAGCCGTCCGCACAGCCAAGCTCGCTCATCACCAGCGAATTCTTCTCCCCATCCATTTCCAGCCACTCACTTGGACCCACGCCGTCCGCAACCGTCTCCGCAATTCTCCGCACCCATTTCCCGTCCGCAGCCGTCCGCGCAGCCAAGCTCGCTCATCACCAGCGGCTTCTTCTCCCCACCCATTTCCAGCCACTCCGTTGCACCCACGCCGTCCGCAGCCGTCCACGCAGTTCTCCGCACCCATTCGCCGTCCGCAGCCGTCCGCGCAGCCAAGGTCGCTCATCACCAGCGGCTTCTTCTCTCCACCCATTTCCAGCCACCCCCTTGCACCCACGCCGTCCGCAGCCGTCCGCGCAGTTCTCCGCGCCCATTTGCCGTCCGCAGCCGTCCGCGCAGCCAAGGTCGCTCATCACCAGCGGCTTCTTCTCCCCACCAATTTCCAGCCACTCCGTTGCACCCACGCCGTCCGCAGCCGTCCACGCAGTTCTCCGACACCATTTGCCGTCCCGCAGCCGTCGCGCAGCCACGCTCCTCATCACCAGCGGCTTTCTGCTATCCCCCATTCCATTTCCAGCCGACGCCGTTGCACCGCGCCATCCACAAAAACCGTACGCGCAGATTCTCCGCACCATTTGCCGTAAGCAGCAGTCGCGCAGCAAGCTCGCTCATCACCAGCGGCGTCTTCTCCCCACCCATTTCCAGCCACTCCCTTGCACCCACGCCGTCCGCAGCCGTCCGCGCAATTCTCCGCACCCATTTGCCGTCGCCGTCCGCGCAGCCACGCTCGCTCATCCCCAGCGGCTTCTTCTCCCCACCCATTTCCAGCCACTCCCTGGCACCCACGCCGTCCGCAGCCGTCCGCGCAGTTCTCCGCACCCATTTGCCGTCCGCAGCCGTCCGCGCAGCCAAGGTCGCTCATCACCAGCGGCTTCTTCTCCCCACCCATTTCCAGCCACTCCGTTGCATCCACGCCGTCCGCAGCCGTCCACGCAGTTCTCCACACCCATTTGCCGTCCGCAGAGCCAAGGTCGCTCATCACCAGCGGCTTCTCCTCCCCACCCATTTCCAGCCACTCCGTTGCACCCACGCCGTCCGCAGCCGTCCGCGCAGTTCTCCGCACCCATTTGCCGTCCGCAGCCGTCCGCGCAGCTAAGGTCGCTCATCACCAGCGGCTTCTTCTCCCCACCCATTTCCAGCCACCCCCTTGCACCCACGCCGTCCGCAGCCGTCCGCGCAGTTCTCCGCACCCATTTGCCGTCCGCAGCCGTCCGCGCAGCCAAGGTCGCTCATCACCAGCGGCTTCTTCTCCCCACCCACTCCGTTGCACCCACGCCGTCCGCAGCCGTCCACGCAGTTCTCCGCACCCATTTGCCGTCCGCAGCCGTCCGCGCAGCCACGCTCGCTCATCACCAGCGGCTTCTTCTCCCCATCCATTTCCAGCCACGGCGTGCACTCGCGCCATCCACAACCGTCCGCGCACTTCTCCGCACCCATTCCCCGTCCGCAGCCGTCCGCGCAGCCAAGCTCGCTCATCACCAGCGGCTTCTTCTCCCCACCCATTTCCAGCCACTCCCTTGCACCCAGGCCGTCCGCAGCCGTCCGCTCCATTCCTTTCCCTTCCTTTCCCATCCTTTTCCGTTCCTTTCCCATCCTTTCCCTTCCTTTCCCTTCCTTTCCCATCCTTTTCCGTTCCTTTCCCATCCTTTCCCTTCCTTTCCCTTCCTTTGCCTTCCTGTCCCTTCCTTTCCCTTCCCTTTTCCTTCCTTTCCCATCCTTTCCCTTCCTTTCCCTTCCTGTCCCTTCCTTTCCCTTCCTGTCCCTTCCTTTCCCATCCTTTCCCTTCCTTTCCCATCCTTTCCCATCCTTTCCCTTCCTTTCCCTTCCTTTCCCTTCCTTTCCCTTCCTTTCCCTTCCTTTCCCTTCCTCTCTTCTTTTTCCTTCCTTTTTCCTTCCTTTCCCTTCCTTTCCCTTCGTTTCCCTTCCTTTTTCCTTCCTTTTTCCTTCCTTTCCCTTCCTTTCCCTTCGATTCCCTTCCTTTCCCTTCCTTTCCCTTCCTTTCCCTTCCTTTCCCTTCCTTTCCTTTCCTTTCCCTTCCTTTCCTTTCCTTTCCTTTCCTTTCCCTTGCACCCACGCCGTCCGCACACCACCGTTCGAGCCAGGTCGCTCCCCCACGCGGTTGAACAACTAAACGAGAACCCAAGCATCGAAGATGCTTTTGGGAAAAAAATCGATGACTTAAGTAACGCTTAAAAACAGAGATGAATGCCTCGTCACATGGACAGTTTTAGGCGTTTTCAGATCCTATGAATGACCAATCATTTGTGATCCATGATTGGCAAGTTCATGGTAAAATATCCCAGGTCCAGTATACAGATGTTGGACCTCAAAAAATCTGGGATTGACCCCTAAGTTCTTGCAAAATGCTGAGTTTTTTCCCGTAGATGATCCCAAAAATCCACCGCCTTCTGGTGGGCAGGAGGTCAAAGTTGATGTCCGCCTCGGCAGATGTTTTGGATTCTGAAGCCAGAAGTGGATAAGCATCAAGATCATCAATTGATAAATAGTGATAAATGGGGTACAAGATGGTACAAGTGATAAATGATGGTCAGGTGGCCAGTTGGTAAGCCACGGAAGTTGGGCAATGAACCAAACTGGGGATGACAAACACAAAAAGATGGTGCGGAACAAAGGGACACAGCGACCAGTAGCTCGAGGGCCCCCAGTTATGTTTGCTGATCATTCCCATGAACGATAGATATTTCTACCATAAACATCCATAGACCTTAGTTATGTCCTGTCAGTAGTTATGTGCACCAAATTGGCTAACAAGCTCTGGCACCTTACTGACCAAATTGATCCAAATTGAAGGTCTCCGAATCCAGAAACGAGCAAAGTTTGATCCATTGAATGCGAGGGTTTGCTTGAGATGGTCACAAAAAACAACATGTCACCTGAAGGGTGGATTAACCAACGCGAAGATGATTCTAAAAAAAATCGCCCATTGATAAAGCCCAGTTTTTCCATGGTTTTCCCTTTAAGATTGCCATCAATTGGGTGTTAATCGATCATTTCCAGACACGCCCAAATAGCGCTAGTGTTAGTTACACATCCCATAGCATCCTATATCCCATGAAGTTCCATTCAATCCCTAAGTTGATATCCCCATAAAATTCCGCGAATTCCAATGAAATCCCCGTTAAATATCGTTCAATCCTATTTTAACCGTTGTAAAATTCTTGAATCCCCATGTCGCCGGCATAGCATCTACGGGATCCAAGGGGCCGTATCAAAGGATCGCACAGGGCAGTTGCGATAGATGGCAAAGAACTCACCCAGCTCGTAGTAGCGGATGTAGTGATACCTGCGTGAAAAACGATTATGCTTGGATAGATTTGTATAGATGATAGAATTGACTCTTGTAAGTGTTATATAATTTAAATACATGTAAATACTAGGATATGATTTGACAACAGGGTACCCATGAGTCGTTCCACATGTTTTCGCTTTGGCCATGGCGACCCAGTTTACTGGGGACCTGTTTGGAGATCCACCATGAGCTACACTAATTCACCAAGGAAAAAATCACAGGATTTAGAAAAAACACCGTAAGTGGAAAAACAACTTCGAAGCCATGCCAATTTAAGTAACTGAAAGGATCATCCCACAAACTTGAACATATTCCAACTAGCTATAGTTAGTAAGCCTGGTGATTGCATCTAAGTCCACGATTTGTTTTGTGATTCATTTAGCTGGGCTTTCACGAACCCAGACACCAACGACCCGCAGTGACAGCTTGTGGGGACGATGTGTATCCCCGGTTACCCAAAACATCAACCAGTCTTGCACATCTGACAGCCCATGTAGAAGACTACCATGGGAAAAACACATACCCTCTGATAATTTGTTACATAGCTATTGAACATGGCAATTTATATCAATTTATAGTGGATTTACCCATTGAAAATGGTGGATCTTTCCATAGTTATGTAAACGTTTACCAGAGGGTACCATCTATATACCATGATGACTTGAGATGTCCCAGAAACAAGTGACGAAAACTGAAACATATCTGCCGAGCTACGTGGTGGAATCACGAATGCGCAAGATGCAGAGAAACAAGGCCTGTGCCAGCTCCACTTTGTTCAACGAACAAAAGCGTAACATCACCTGGCGGCGACAAGGCAGTGGCATCCTGCACCACTTGGGATGCGGTTTTCATAATGGGATTCCAATGAAACACTCGGACTATGTTATTTTTTGGAATTGTGGAATCCCAATGGTGTTTCATTGGAATCCCAATATTATGAACAGTGTTATAAACATATGATGGGATTATAATGGGATTTTGCCCATCCTACCAAGTCTAGGACTTCTTTCCATCCACAGTATGGATGATTTAACGAAAACAAACATGGGATGTCAACCAGAAACAAAATTGGGCACCATATTGGGGAATATGGGATTATATTCTAACCAAATTTTGGGATTCTAACCAAAAAGGAGGATTGAGCTTATAAAACTCAAGACGGTGGTTTCCGTTGTCATTTTCGCTTACCCCGCCTTTTTATCTCCTGTCACCATTTCAAGACAAATCATAGACCAAGCTATTCACCTACCATTCACGAGCGATGGTCAGTAGGCTTGCCAAAAAGCTCAGGAAAAGAGTGTCTCCAGGATGTCATACATGTACCTTACTGTGTACTTTCCAGGTTTCCATCTTCTCCATCTATCTATGGTTAATCTATTTCTGGGTTGCTGACCACCCAGTTTCTCATCTGATCTCCGACGCCGAGACGCCCAGAGGAACTTGTCCCAGGTCGCTTCCCTTTCGCAATCGCCCAGTTTGAGGATGCATTTCAACAGCTTCAGGACCCACTTCCTCCGATCTTCAATCAACACCTGACGGCTCTCATTTCAGGGTGGAGAATATTGAAGATTAACTTCAAATGGATTGGAAACCTTCCATGGAATTTCCGTGAATTTCCGATGGAATCGCATCTAAACCTGCAAGATTTGCCGCCATTCAATCAGTTTCCCCATTGCTAAACGTCATGCTATCGGGTGAGGCCTCTGAGGGAGAATCAGTTTCCAGCCATGGCGGCAAGGCGTCAATATTGGATCTCCTCTAACTGGAACATCAACTTCTCCGGCAAAGATGACAGTGGCGAAGGAAGCAGCTCCAACTTTTTGTGGTGTCATCAGGTAAAAATCAGGATGCGGCTTATGATTGGTTTTATCACATTCTATCACAAAGTTATATATATATATATATACATATCCTATCACGCCCCCATTCTTGCAGTATACCAATCTTAAAGTCCCCATGAGAATCCCCAGGTTAAATCGCCATTTGTCCTACTTCCGCCGCCAGGGCACAGGAAGGACTTCGGCGTTCACCGCATAGACGGTGGTGTAGAAGGAATCATCTTCCTCCAGACCCTTCAAGGCCTCTGCACACCACCATGGCCACTGGAGATCGGGAGTAAACGAACCAAAAAGATGGGAAGTTTCATGGGAAGAGTGGAAGTGTCATAGGTTTTTTTCAAAAAATGCAATTTTCTGGGATGGATGTTTCATAGAAATGTCCATTTGTCTAACAGAAAAATCCCATGATCAGAATTTGAAGCATCCACCTGGGGAGGAAAGGTCGTGGCATCTACCAGTAAACGTTTTTAGTGACTGCTGTGAAACATGACGTGTTAGTTCGATGGTTTACTGAGTAAAATGGTGGTTTTCCATAGTTTTTTGTGATTTTGTGTGTGTGTGTACCAAAGGGTACATCACAAATCCCCCCCATTATTATGGATGGGATTAGAAGCGCTGCTTCACCCGGATAATCCCCGAATATTACTATACTGTGATGGGACCCATAGGACATCCAAGGTCTACAATTTACCAATCAGTCAATCATTGAAATCATACTCTCATTATTCATGGATGTATAGTAATATGATGTAATCAATGGGTATCAGGACTCCGGTTATAATAAATATATTTAACAATGAAAATGGATTGGTAAACCATTCATATGATTCATGGATAGCTTGCCCATGTAGTTCCATTTGAAAATTCACCACCCCGACGTTCGCAGATCAGCGCTTTTTGGCGCCAAGTCGCATGGAAGACGTTGTAGATCGTCAACCTTAGCACCGGAAAATTCGTCAAAGACAGGCCTCAATGGATTGTTTGGAAATTCTGCAGGAAAAACCACGGGTTTTCCTTTGAAACAATAGAAGTCTCCTTTTCCAGGGAAACCCTCCGGGAGAATTTTTCTGAAAACCCGGCCTTTTTTTCGATGGGAAAAGCAGCAGCCATCGTAATGGGGGCATGGGAAAAGTTGCTCCAAGCAGCAAGTGCCTCTGCTGGATATTGATGGATTCCAAATATAAAGCCACCTGTGACAGCAGAGTAAGACGAACAGTTGGGTTGTTGCCCGCTGGTCACAGTTTGCGAAGTGGAAAAACCACCATTGTTTGCAGGCAAATATATAATCTATATACTTTCACTAATACCATTTTCGATAGCAAACTCTTAGTTTACCAGAAGGTATATGATTGGGGTCCATACGAAGTTTCCGTTGTAATTCAGGTAAGGGATCACACCCCACCTAGCAACTAGCTAGGGATAGCAGCCCATTGTTTCGGAGTTCACCCCGGGTAATCACCGAACGATATAAACGAGACATTGTTAATATGTTTGTTAAATAGTTTAGCTCACTGTTCCAATAGTCACTAATTATATCTAATTATGAAGTCAATTGTTGAGGTGTTTCCGAAGGCACCCAAGTCGGACTTGACCCATTTGTTCATGTACTTCACCAGTTGACCATCATTGCTGGTTTTCACCCATCGAGTTGTCTATCCCTTCGATTCCCTTTCCACTTCAGCAAATTCTATTCATAGGATGATTTGAAATTCACCCGAAAAAAAAAAACGAAATGATGTCACAATCATTTTGAGATATCCCAAAAAAAAACATCTGAACACATCTCCTGTGATTCTACGCATCCCATGTGGAACATGTGGAACATGTGGAACATGACCCCCCCACCATCCCTGGAGGGTTCCCATGGTGTCCAGCTGCCTCCGGGTTTGGCTCGGGCGGCGAACTCTTGGCGAAGATGCCCACGCAGCGCTTGCCGATGTTCAAAAACCGCTGGAGCAAGCTGGGCCCGCCATCCTCCTAGCCGTAGCGGGAGAAAGTTGGAATGGTTGGAAGGGTAACCAATGTGGGATAAAGAATGGATTGTATATTATATATCTATATAGGGGTATTGCATGGTGTCATATGGGTTTATAGTTGAAATTGAACTACGTTTCTACTTGCTACATAAGATGAGTGACCAATTGAACTAGGCTTTTTAGTCGTTAACCCACTTGGTACAGTAGTTTACTTGGCAACTGCGGTACTAATCATTTTAAACCAGGTCCCCCAGGTCGAACGGAGGTTTACAGCCAGAGAACTTGGGCGCATATCCCCTGAAATTTCGCCCATATATGCTAGGTAGAGAGAGAGAGAGAGATAGAATGCATGTAGCTTCAGAGGTTCGGGGGTCAAAAAACATGTCGCAACACCGTTGGAACATGGAGATTTCACATTAAAGGTGCTTTGAGGCAGCTGAACCATGCTCGAATGCGGGATGCCTAATTCCCAGTAGTGGCTGGAAGGTGAACTGCCCATTTTCTGAAATTGTGTTTGTCCTGACATTGGACTTTCATCGCCTGGAACACTACTGATTCCCCTCGTTTCTCACTTGTTTTTTATATTTTCTGGGTTCCAATCTGCGACCCTCGGCCTCTGCAGGTTGCTGTGCCGCTTGCTGTTCTCCCATGGCACTGCTGCGGCCACATCAGATCGGAGTTTTTGATGGCAAAGCTGTTGGAGATGGCTTGGCTACGGTAGGAAGTGTGAAACTCTTGGAACAGTCCAAACGTCCAAATGGAATTGGCTTGGAACAGTCTTTAGAATCTGGAGTCTCCCTATTCTTAGATAGTTGCTGGGTATCATAGTCCCCAAGGAATTTGAAATCATACGGTCTCTGCCAAATCAGATTTCTCAGGCTCACATGCTTCAAAATCTTGCAGCTTTGTTTGAAGCCAGCTTTAGAAGATGTAGTCATGGAAGTCATGTAGTCTCTGTGTTGTTGTGGTGCTAGCCATCTTGTACTAAAGATTAAGCATGTCCGCATCTTCATGTTCAGCTTCTGTACTACCAGACTTGGCCTAGATTCAAGGTAAGCGGAGAAGCATTCATCTGCGCATGTGAAGCTGAGTTCATGGTACTGTATCCCCAAGTCACCATTGCTTTCAATACTAAGTCATGGTCATCCATAACTTGGATGATTTGGAATACTCCTATGTATGTATGACTTCGATTATAACCTCCATTAATATCATCATTATCATCATTGATCTATATTATACTACAACATACATACATATTACCCTCTGGTAAACTAACATAACTATGGAAAATCACCATTTTCAATGGGTGAATCCACTATAAATCACCATTTTCAATAGCTATGTTAGCTTACCAGAGGGTATAACCTCATTAAAAATGTCTCATCCGTATCCCATTTGGCCATCCCATAGCCCATCCCACATGGCCCCCCTGGTTGGTCAGGTTGAATGTGGGATGGGCTATGACCCATGGCTAAGGATGGCTATGATTTTTCAGGTCTTCTGAAAATATTTCAGCCATAACAATCCTGGAATCCAGGTGCTACCCAGCAAAATCACCAAGCACCACGTATTGAGAATGGCTTCGAGTCGGGTTTTGCTCCGTGCAATGTTGGACCAGACATCTTTCTTTTGACTGGTAGAGAACCATAGTTGGGGACATTTGCAAGTAAACCAGCGGGTCATTCTTAGAAGGTTAAACCTGCCATGTTCCCTGCAGAAACCAAGTTTAGGATTGACTTACTTAGCACGATTTTGTAATTAATGTCTAATTCATGATTGCAGTTTGACTCAGTTAGTATGTTTTACATTGATTTACTATATTTCGAGTATTGATTGCGATTTGACCATGTTTCCCTTATATTTGGCACGTCTCTGGTTTCCTGATATCCCACCTAGCAACTACATGTGCCATCAAAAATGACCATATATATATATGTATGTATGTATGTATATATATATATGTATATATATATATATATATTCGTTTTTTTTAAAGATGAACTTTCCCATGAAATCAGTATGACATCACCATCCCTTGTTGGAAAACCAGTTCGGGATTTCCACCACTTTCACCAGCCCCAACTCCCCAGCCCGGTCGCCCGGTCCCGCCAGAAAACACCGATGCGGTCGGACTCCATGCGCGCCGCCAAGAGGGACCACTCTGGGCCTGGAAGAGGAGGTCGCCCCCCCTGGTAGGAAGCGACATGTCAGATGTGGCAATAACTATGGTGAGTAACCATTAATGGTTTTTTTCATTGCCATGGGGCACCAGCAGCATCCCGTGGGCGGCGCCAAGAAACGCGGACAGTTTGCAAAAGTGCGGACCATTCTTTTCTGTTTTGTGCCACCTCAAAAAGTTTTTGTAAAATATATTTCTCCACGCCTGCCCCTTGGAAGTAATGGTCGTTAACAATGGTCGTTGCGAGTTGAAGAACAACATCATTCCACTTAATTCTCCGAGCTCCTCTCATAAAGGGCCCTCCCAGCATTTGCGGCTGTAAAAATCTGTTAAAGGTCACAACTCGGGCTGGGTGGTTAGGGGGCCGTCGCAAAATGTGTCCAAGAAGAGACATCTGTTGTAGCCGGAGCTCGTCCGACAAATTTAAAAGATTCATCTGACAACGGACTTGCTCGTTTGATATCCGTTCTATGCCAAGGAGGGTCCAGAAGCCGCATTTGCTTTTCAGTTAAGCAAAGAGTACACAGACTATACATCAGCTTACTGACCACGCAGGCATAATAAATGTCGATCTTGCGCTTGGTGCTAATTCTGGTGTGTTTCCAAACACGCAACAAAGTCTTAAACACCCGACGTGAATCTCTGATCTTCTTTGACACTTCATGTCCCGGTTTGCCCTTTGAGTCAATTAGAGCACCCAAATACACAACCGAAGAAGCCAGTGGAACTTGCGACCCATCAATGAAGAAAATGGCAGTCTCCGTGTTGTAGAGAACCAACTTACATTTACCAAGATTGAGGTGCGAATTGTATTTCGCCGCTTCCCTCTGAACCAAATGAAGAAGACGTTGGAGGTGCTCGCTGTTTCGGGAAATAAGAACAGTATCATCAGCGAACTCCACATCAAAGAAGGGAACCGTAGGTGTTATAGCCAAAGGATATTTACCAAGGAACTCCCTTTCGATGTCGTGAAACATAACTGTCTGCAATGCAATAAACAACTGTAGGATCAAAAGATGCAAATGTTCAAGCAACGAATGAAGACACCGCCATGTCGGCGGTCAAGGCACGGAACCTTTTCCGTCTGAACTTGCGCCCAAGAGCTCTGCGGTCAGCAGGCAAAAGTTTTCACAACTGCAGCAAAGTGACATGACTCCATGGAATGGTTACAGACTGCTAAATGAGTTCATCAGCCCCCTAAAGTTCTTGTTCCATGGAGTTTGACATGAGCTTTGACTGGTTTTCAGTCTTTGCTCCGACTGTTTGCCGCGCAGCAAGACCTCTTCTTCTTCCTCTATCATAAATTTTCCAGTCTTCAACAACTTCAACAGGGGTTCATGATGCCCACCCACAAATTTCGTCATTGAATCAGCTGGGTTCATGTTGTGAGGGATCCATCGGGGTCGGCTGCGGCACACTGACATGGATTCGCGAATGATCGCGGTTTCTAATGCACTCCTATCATCATCGCCCTGGCTTTGCTCCGAATTCAGAGCATCATACAGACTCTTCGCATCCATGACGCAGACACTGTGAGGATCTCGATAGATGTTGGAGTCATTTGCAATGACTGTTGCCTTTCCAGCGGCCTCAAGGTATTGATCTTCTGAAAGCTGCTTTCGTCTCGGGCTGTAGTCTGACAGGCGGATGCTTTGGAAGAAGGCGTCCAAGCGTTCCAGAGCACCTGTCGCTGCAGACATCGAAATCGCCTCGCACAGCAATGAAGATGATGCCTTTCTCCGAAGCCGCTTGGATCGCCACTGAATAAGAGAGATGGGCGCAGGCTCTCCTCTGTTCAGTAGTGGATTTGTAAATCCAAGCAACCATCCATGTTGAGATTTCTCACGTCCACTGGTGTCAAATGCTGAATCTGCTATCAGGACCAGTCGCAGTTGGCTTTCAGGAATCGCATGAATCCGGAGGGTCACAGGAAAGGTCTTCAGGTGCTTCACCACCTCATTCGCGGCATGCACATGCTCCATTGTCGGGTTTGGAAACGACGAAGCCAGGATTGATGCTGCGGATGAAGCATCAGGCCTTCCTTCCCTTGACACCCAGTTCAAAGAAGCGATCAAGCCTCTCAACTGCGTCTTCTCGCTTTCGTTCAGTTGCGTCTCAGCTGCATGCTTTTTGAGAACCTTTTTGTGACTGAGAATCGGTTCCAGTCGCGTGTAGATGAACTCCTCCATCGTGATCTCAAAGCTGAAATCAGGCAGCTGGCGCAAATGACGTCCTGCATAGTTTGTTCCTTCAGCAGACTGCAAGTTCTCTACTTTTCCAAAAGTTAGCATTGACTCCAACTGCTTCATTTTCTCCAGATGCCGCGGTCCACCAGCCTCCGCAATGTCGTCAACCTCAATGACGATGAAGCCGTCGGACAATGCACCTGGGGATCCACGTTTGGATTCTTCAGCTGGAAGTGTGAGGATGCACCTGTCATAGCAATTCACCTCATACTTCAGCTTCTCAGTCGCTGTTTTGAGAAGTGTCCTTCTCCACCAGCTGGGTCCAGTCACCAGGCCATAGATCTCGGTGAGCAGCAACAGGAGCTGTCGTGGATCAAGTCCTTCTGGACATTCATCACGTGGCATCCGGCAGGCAAGTGGTTTTGACCTGGTGGTCGGCAAGGCCTGCAGGAAAGCGGTCTTCACATCCTTAACCCGTGTAGCCCATCGTCTGCTTGATGCCAACTGCAAGCACGCATACAAGCTCGTTGACAATGGCGTCGGGGAAGAACGCTCCACCTCGAGGATCTGCGGATCCTGCCATCCCACTGCGCACAACCGTGATTTTGGATTGGTGGCATCTGCTTCCAGCTCGATGGCTTTGAAGTGTCCCTGAGTCAGTGCTTTGGACTTGTACTCCTCCAGCTTTCCTTTTGAAACTGCAATAGGCTTGTAGCGGTCCACATACTTGGAATCAATCACCTGTTCTGGTGTGTCTCGCAAAAATCTGAGACTTTCCTCCACAGACAGAATTCGCACAGCGCCAGTGGAAACCAAGCTGTCGAGCTCCTTTTTGCGTGAAGCCCGAAACATTCTCTTCTCTTCTTCAGGCAACTTCGAAAATTCAACTTGTCCAAAAGATGATTTTGTCTTGGTCACGTACATGCAGCTGTCTCGGATGCAATAGCTTGCCTCTGCTTGCTGGCATGAAAACGTGGCCTCATCTTCAGTGCAAGGTCTCAAAGTTGACCTTTGCTGTTCTCGGCAAAACTTCCATGTGGCACCGATGAAGGCTGGTGCCTGCACTGCAGAAAACAGGTGTGAATCATCTTCAAAATTGATCACTTCCACATAGAGAGATTGATTCGGTGGCCTTGGAAGAGAGGGCGCACCCGGGTTGAATGGAAATGGTGTCCTTGGGGCTGCTTCTGTCACTGACCTCTGACTCAAGGTTGGTGTGGGACCTGTCACAGAACTTTGTCTCAGCGTTGGTGTCTCTGGCTGATCCAACAACGGTTCTTGTGCAGGTGCTCGTGGCCGTGCAGCTGGGTATGGTGCTGAATGACGTTGTCGTTCAACAGCTGACGGGCCAAAAGTTCTTGCCGGTAGCATTGGTTGTGGGGGCATGCTCACAGGGCTTGCTGGTTCACTCACTTCTGGAATGACTTCCATTGGTGCGGTTGGCACTCCAGTCTCAGATGCGATGCTCGCACGTCTGCTAGGCAGTTCAGAGTTTGGTGCCGTCGTCACATTTGAACCATCCACTTCCGTGTCCACCTCCATGTGAGCTTGACCTGAAGAGCTTCCCGTGGTGCTCGTCGTGGTTGAAGTTGTTGCATCACCTGATTGAGATGAGCCATCTTGGGTCTCAGTTTGTTGAGCTCCTTCTTCACGGACATTCAAGGTCCTGAGAACTTCATCATAATAGTCGTCTGTGGGTCCTCCTTCTTGAGTGACATCTTGATAGACGACATGACCTGGCTTGCTCAGTTTCGCCAGCATCTCTTTGGAAAGCTCAACAATGAGCTCGGCTCCAAGCTCTTCTTCAGGTGTGGCTAGTCGAAGTTGTTCTCGAGATGCCTTCCATAGCCTGCCGCGCATAGACACCCAGGATGATTTTCCAGTGGGGTCTTCGGCGATAGTGACGCCAGGGCCAACCCAACCCTTGTAGGAAGGTGTGTCCCGGAAGACGTAGACCCATGATCCAGCAGGAATCTTCTGTTGGTCGCTGGTGCGGGTTTGAGCGCGCAGACTGCGTCGCACAGCACCTTGGTCCTGCTTTCGGATCCATTCGCGGGCAGCTGCATCTCGAATCTCCCATGATCGGTGAATGGGGTCTGTGGCCGACGCATCCGCCAGCTCGCGGTTCAGGGCGTCGGTGGCAAGGAGAGAGGCTGGGAGGCGCAGGTTCTTGCCGAAGACACGCTGCATGGGGCTAAATCCAAATCGATCCATGTAGCGGTTTCGTCCTGCTACCACTTCAGAGATGACATATGGCAGCTCTTCCATCGAGGCTGATGTGGCGTGGATTGTCGCTAGGATCTTCTCTTTCAAGATACCTCCAGCCTTCTCAGTTCTTGAGTTCTGCCAAGGTGATTGGGCGTCTGTGTAGTGGAGTCCAACGCCAAGACCACGCACAAGCTCCTTGAGCTTGTCGTTGTCAAACTCCTTGCCTCTGTCCATGACCAAAAGAACGGGAGGTCCATAATGCTTCACCCATTCATTCATGAAACGTTCAACCACCTCATCTGCATTCTTGCTCTGGCAGATGCATGCTTGTTGGAAGTTGGTGCCCCAACACAGCATGTTGAGCAGGATGACCTGTTTGTGCTGCAAGTCCAAGAAGCAAAGGTCAATGCCAACCACAGTGTTGAACTCCAATGCTCGCATCAAGTGTCCAGGTCGTGCTGGTTTTGGTCGAGGAAGTGCATCGCATGTTGGGCATCTGAAGTGTCTCTTGGTCCACTGGATGATATGTTCCTGAACTCCAGCATTCTGCAAAGCACGGACGAAGATGTCCAATCCAGGGTGGCCAAGATTCCGATGCACTCGATGAACTTCTCGCCTCAAGTTTGGAGGAAGCGAGAACTCTCCCTCATCCACCTTTTTGAAGTCCTCCATCTTTGCAAGGGCTTTGGAAACTCCAGGTTGCTCGCCAACATTGCGAAGCTGACGGCGAGTTTCTTCCAACACCTCGTCATCCACTGCCTCTGGCACAACTGCCTCAGGCAAGTCTTCATCATCCGCTGCTGCAGGCCAGACCATCCGTGAAAGTCCATTGGATGGATAAAGTCCACTGGCTTCTGCATTTGGCCGGGCAGGTGGCTCAAGTCCAAATCCAACCACCTGCCTAAGTCCATCGGCCTGAAAGTCCAATGATTGCGGATGTGAATTGGAGGCCATTGCAAAATCCATGTTGACCTCTTGGCAATCCACTGCAAAAATTTGGGCTTGGATGCCAATCGACTTGCCATACAGGAAGGCTTGGTGAAGTTGTGGATTCTGAGGCTTTGCTGCTTTGATTCCAAGGGCATTTTTGATACCATGCAGCAATGCCTTGACAAAGTGGGGCGTGTAGATCGCGGCCATCTTAGCTGAGCCGCCAACCAGCATTCCATGTTGATGCGACTTGTTGCAAGTCTTCTGAACGTAGTGAGCCATCTCTGCAATGTTGGTGGCCAGGAGTGTGGGCTTTTGGACCAGCTCCCCTTTGCAGGGACCTGCTTGAGCACGTAGGCCAAACTGGCACATGTCCACGCGGATCTGGTAAACGTCTGGATGATCCAGCAACTCCAGCATCTTGGGGAGTTTCCAAGACTTGGCATTCTTGGGCTGTTCCAGGATGAACCCACGGCCTTCGGAGATCTGTAGCATGGCCAGGCTGATGGCGAAGTTCATGTGGAGCTCACCCTCGATGACTTCACGTCGAACTTGTTCACTGTCACGCTTGCTGTTTGACAAGTTCCGTAGGGATGAGAATGGTCCACATGGAGGTGAAAGTAACAGCACTGCAGGTTTGTGCGTCTTCACCAGCTTCACAGCCTTTTGGCGATGCTCTGACTTGCAGAAGTCCCAGCCGTTGGTCAAGTCCAGCGCTATCTTCCCACGGAGTCCTTCACCTGGAGACATTGCAGTGGCTCTTGGAGGGCTGTAGATCTCGCCAATGTGGTCGAGATAGTTTCGTAGTGCAAAAGAAACGTGTTGTCGTTGCTGCTTGTCGATGGTTTTGGGCACACCATCAAAATCAGTGCGGGCCAGCTCAGACGTGCTGGCATTCAAGGAAAAAGTCATTTCTTTGATGCCCAGGTCACCCTCAGTGCTGTAGCTGTCCTCAAACTCCATCCGAGGACCAAGCAACGTAGAGATCCGTTGCTCTGCATCGGGCAACTGAGAGCAAACCAGGACCGTTGCAAACATTGCCAACTTCGTGGCCTGGGCAAGTGGTTTCGCTATTGAATTCGTCTTGCATCCACCATTGCCCTCATATTCCTGGGATTTGCATACCTGGTTCTTCATGGAGTCACCATCTGAAAGTCTTGGATGGCTTTGCGTGGAGTCGTCTCGTCGTCCGACGTGTGGATCTCCTGGATTTCCAGCTCCGATGATGCTGGTCCTCGAGACTTTGACCTTGGTTGGGCAGGTCGAACTCCACTGGCCATCTGCATCTGCTTGCGGCGCTCCTTCTTGTGCTCGGCCATCAACTTCTCCAACTGCTGATCGGCTGTCTGATCGGTTGGGTCGAAATCTATCCCATCCATCAGTGCCTGAGCCGCCATGTCGGTCACCAGACTGGTTGTTGGTGGAATCCCCATGGCTGCTTGGCGGTGGCGGTTCTGTGGGTGCTCCAGCGGCATTGGGAGTTGTCCTTCTGACTGCATGGGTGCTGGTGTCATCCTCCCTTCGTGTGCCATCAGGGGATCTGTGCGGACCACTGTCTCCTCCTCGACGACCAAGGTTGTCAGGTTGGGCCTTGATCTCGGCGGTGGCAGTCTGCTTGGGGATGCCACCTTGGAAGACGTCTGGATCTTCTCTGTTCCCGCTGAACCGCGGTATTCCCCTGAAGAGGCCGCACCAGCGTTGAGCTCCATGTCGGGTTCCCACTCCACGCGCTGCCATCGGCTTCCACATTGCAGGCACGTCCACCAAAAACTGTCCTTTGACCCCCGCTGCCTCAATTGGCTTTCTTCGTGAGCACAGTCCAAGGGCTCTTTGGGCCAGCTTTTGCATGCTTTGGAGCGAGGCAGAGGCTGCCCTATGCCACGCCTGACTTTGGCGGTCTTCTTCGACTCCGCTGGGACCAGGGACTTGTCCTTCTTGGCCTTCGGGAGCTTTGCCATGGTTCCCCTGTTTCTGCTTGTCAGGTAGTCGGTCACCGACTGTAACATCACCTCCAGGTACAACCTGATGGTTGCCAACACCATGCGACGCCAGGCCTGCATGAGTTTTTCCGGTGGTGACTTCTTCTTCGGCACCGGGTCTGGCATGTCTTCGTTCTGAGCCAGCAGCCATTGCGTCACACGCTTCTGCATCGCCCGTCCAAAACTCACCAGGTCGAGATTGGGGCGCAACGGGATCTTGAGTTCCCTGGGTGTTTGCGGACGGTCGGCTTTCTGTTGTAGCACGATCCAATGCAGGCTGTTGCAAAGAACTTGATGAAAATGCATGTGAAGGCTGTGGCAATGGACTTGATAACATGTGTGATGTGGTTGACGCTGAATGTAAAAATTGAACATCATCTGAAAAACTGACATGTTTCCGCACTGCAACATCAGTTGAAACTGTTGACATCTTTGTTGAAACATCTGCAGTTCTCTCCAAACCCCTTTGGTCCTGCACCTGCATTGGTGTAGGCTGCATTGCTGGCTGCCGCATGCTTGCCTCACCGTGCAGCAATGCATCACGTTCACACTGTTGAGAAGGATCACCAGGGGAATGGGGATGAAAAGAGGCAGCAACATCAACAACAGTGCCGATCGATGAAGGCGAAAACTGCGAAAACTGCTGAAAAAACACATCACCCGACCAAAAAGGGAGTTGGCGCTGTTGATTGATCAGCCATGAATCATGGATTGAAAGCGGTGCAGCATGTTCATCATTGCTGTCAATA
>CAMXCT020004110.1:27500-45843 GCA_947184155.2 Cladocopium goreaui | reverse complement strand
GCGAGACAGCATGTTGGACGGAGAAGAAACCGTGCAAATAGGTTGCGGAGAGCTTCACTGGGAGGGAGGGAGACAGCATGCTGCACGGAGGAAAGTGTGAAAATAGCTTGCGGAGAGTTTCGCTGGGAGGGAGCGAGATAACATGCTGGACGGATAGGAAACCGTGGAAATAGCTTGCTGAGCTGGGAGGGAGCGAGACAGCTTGCGGAAAGCTTCGCTGGGAGGGAGCGAGACAGCATGCTGGACGGAGAGAAAACCGTGCAAATAGTTTGCGGAAAGCTTTGCTGGGAGGGAGCGAGACAGCATCCTGGACGGAGAGGAAACCGTGGAAATAGGTTAAGGAGAGTTTCGCTGGGAGGGAGCGAGACAGCATGCTGGACGGAGAGGAAACCGTGCAAATAGGTTGCGGAGAGCTTCGCCGGGAGGAAGCGAGATAGCATGCTGGACGGAGAGGAAACCGTGCAAATAGCTTGCGGAGAGCTTCGCTGGGCGGGAGCGAGACAGCGTGCTGGACGGAGAGGAAACCGTGCAAATAGGTTGCGGAGAGCGTCGCTGGGAGGGAGGGAGACAGCATGCTGGATGGACGGGAAACCGTGGAAATAGCTAGCGGAGAGCTTCGCTGGAAGGGAGCGAGACAGCGTGCTGGACGGAGAGGAAACCGTGGAAATAGCTTGCGGAGAGCCTTGCTGGGAGGGAGCGAGACAGCATGCTGGACGGGACAAAACTGTGGAAATAGCTTGCGGAGAGCTTCGCTGGAGGGAGCGGGACAACATGCTGGACGGATAGGAAACCTTGAAAATAGTTTGCGGCAGAGCTGTTGGCACGGGTTTTTTCAGGACAAATGCCATCATTGCGATTGGCCTGAAAAAATTGTGGACCCAAGACTGGTCAAATGGTCCCAAGACCGGTCAAACGGTTTGCAAAGGCTGAAAAATGGGACATGCACAGAGAAGCTTTTACACAAAAAAAGCCTTGACACAGAAACTTTGACACACAGACGCGTTTACAGAGACACAGAGGAGTCTTGACACAGAAGCCTTTACGCACAGAAGCTTTTTTGCACAGAGTAGCTTTTACACACAGAAGTCTTTACACAGAGAAGTCTTGAGACAGAGAAGCCTGTACACACAAAGGCTTTTACAGAGAGAAGCCTTTCGCACAAAGAAGTCTTGACACAGAGGAGCTTTTACGAGAGAAGTCCTTACACAAACGAGATTTACACGCAGAAGGTGTTACAGATAGACGTTCTTTCGGCGCACAGAAACTTTAACACAGAGCAGCTTGTACACACAGAAGCTTTTACACAAAAAAGCCTTTACACAGAGAAGTTTTTCACACAGGAGCTTTTGCACAAGAAAACTTTTACACAGGAAAGCTTTTACACACAGAAACTTTCACACACAGAAGCTTTGTACACAGAGAAGTCTTTGCACAGAGGAGCTTTTGCACACAGAATCTTGTACACACAGACGCTTTCACACACACACAGAGGAGGTTTTACAAACAGACAACTTTACGGCGCACAGATTTTTTACACAGAGCAGCTTTTACGCAGCGAAGCTTGTACACACAGGGGGCTTTTTTACACAGAAGCTTTTACATAAGGTTTTTTTAATACACAGAAGCTTTTACACACAGAAACCTTTACACACAGAAGCTTTTACACACAGAAACTTTTACACACAGAAGGTTTTACACACAGAAGCTTTTAACACAAAAAAAACTTTAAACAAAGGAGCTTTTACACACAGACGGGTTTACACAGAGAAGTCTTTACACACGGAGGCGTTTACACAGGAAAGAGTTTACACGGAAGCGTTTACACAGAGTAGTTTTTTACACAGAGAAATCTTTACACAAAGAAGTCTTGACACAGAGAAGCTTGCACACACAGAGGCTTTTACACACAGAAGCCTTTTACACAGAGCGGCTTTTTCACAGAGGAGCTTTTACACAGAGGAACTTTTACACAGAGAAGCTTGTACACTCAGAGGCTTTGACACAGAGAAGTCTTTTACACAGAGAAGCTTTTGCACACAGAAGCTTTACACAAACAAAACCTTAACACAGAGGAGCTTTTACAGACAGAAGCTGGTACGCAAAGAAACTTTCGCAAACAGAAACTTTTACACACAGAGCGCGTTTTACACAGAAGATTTTACACACAAGAGCTTTTACACCAAAAACCTTTACACAGAGAAGGTCTTGCCCACAGAAGCTTTTACTTGCAGAAGCTTTTATGCAAAGAAGCTTTTGTACAGAGAAGTCTTTACCCATCTTTTATCATGTCTCATTTTTCATGATCATTTGCCATCTGTCACCTTCATATATATCTTCGTTTTCATGCTCTTTTGGTCAGCTCCCTCTGTCGTTTAATTTTCATTTCGTTCTGTCCGTCCACGCTTCGTGCTCGCTCCCTCTGCGGCGAAGCAAACTAAACGAGAACGCAGAAATAGATAGCGACTAGACAGATGGGATAGAGTTAATTACATTAACAGAAATAGCGACTAGAAGACTGTAGGCGTAGCTGACACAGCATGCTGTGGTGAATCGTGGCCCCTGATACCATCAGTGCGCACGATGTTTAAGTAAAGATCTTACGTCGATTTCGTGCAGAGCACAGCTGGCCACACCCCAAGATTTTCAAGAAAAGGCGTGCTGTGTGCCGTCTTGCTTTTGGGTTCTCTGGCCCACCTTGTTTTGGCATGTAGGAACCAAAGATGTTTTGCGTGTCTTATTTCAAACAAATTTGAAACCAAACGACAGTGATGTGAAGCACTGCAGTCTTGTGAAGCACAGTTGTTTTATTTTTGCGAAGCACTGGCGTACGCGAAACACAGTTTTTGATGTGAGAGACAGTTGTTGTCAAAGAACTGCATTGATGTAGAAACACAGTGATTTTTTTGCATGTTCAGTCATGTCTGCATGTTCAGTTGATTTTGCATTGGACTGATGTGGACAGGGTTGGACAGAAGTTTGTTTTCGTTTTTGCAACGTTTTGGATACAGAATGCAAGTCAGAACACTGCCTGGAGAACTAAGGATGTCAGGTTTCAGAATTCACTCACACGCCCAACTTAGCAGTTGCGGACACTTAGGAACCCCTGAAACAGCTGAACTGCTGCACTCGACTCCTGCGTGTGTGTGTGTGAGGGTTGAAACAGTTCACAATTAGGAATTCGGTTCTGACGTGACGCCATGGCTTCAAAACCACAGCAATGGCATAGTGATGCTTCTGGATGGTACCGACAGGGAGAGAATTCGATGCCTTACAACCCAAGTGACCCAGTCTTGGGAACGGACATGACACAGGGAGAATGGGACCAATTGCGCGAGTTGATGCGCAAAGCAGAAGCTGGTGGAAAAATGAATGAACTATTGACCGTCCACAAAAAGGAGGTCAAGAACGCACCTATGAACAGACCATATCCACCAGATGATGATGATCGGAAGGACTGCATGGAATCACATGTGCCTCCAAGCCCCTCCAAAGTGCATGCTCCGACAGGTTCGAATTCATCTGCTGCATCGGCTGCACCACCTGGTGCCCTATGGCCGGATGCCTACAGCCAGAATGCATACAAGGTGCCTCCGACAACACCGCCGCCTACTTTGCAAGCTGGAGGGAATTCAGGGATCGTCGATGCACGGGAATACCACAAGAAATGGCAGGACAGGCCATATGATCCCAATGACGACCCTTGGATTGAGGATGATGCCAAAGACCCAAAGAATGACAAACCTGTGATACAACTTTTTGGAAATGTGGTGCAGAAGAATGCGGATATTGCAGAGGCTAAAGCTGCGGCTGCAGCCATTGCTGAGATTGCCAACCGCTACTGTGCCGATGCTGATGGACAGTCTGCAGGATTTCCAAAATTCAATGCACAGGTTCCTCTACCTCCTGCAGCGAAGGCAGACCCACCGATTTTGCCTGCGTCTGCAATTGGAAGTGAGAAAGCATTCCAGGAGCAGAAGGGCAAAGGAAAGAACTATGACAAAGGTGGTAAGCCTGACAATGTCAAAGGTGGCAAGCCGGAATTCGAGAAAGGTGGGAATTTGCGAAAGGTGGCAAAGATGAGAAGGGTGGCAAAGATGACAAAGGTGGCAAGAATGTGGCAAAGGGAGAATTCAAAGGTGAATTCAAAGGAAAGGAAGGAGAGAAGGGGAAGCAGGGTCCTAAAGGACCAACTCTGCCTCCTCCCAAAGCTTCTGGTTCGAAGTGTGCACGCATCTCCGAAGAGCCTCCGGAGATTGTGGAAGGCAATTCGAACAAAATGCATGACAATGGCGCTATGACCGATGGCTCCAAGAGACGGCATGAAGCTGTCGAGTCAAATTCGGATGCAGAGAGTGCCAGCAGCGTTTTGGGGAGCTTTTCATTCATCTCCGACACCGGCGACTCCCCGCCACTATTTCCAAAGGTGCAGTCAGGGCTGCCAGCAACCCACAAGTGGGATGACAATTGGAAAGATGCCACCATCGACTATGAGGAGGTCGATTTCAATGTGCCACAGCCTGCATGGATCAAGGATACATATCACTGGTCATGCACGCTTCTCAAGATGGGCCGTTTTGCCGAAAAGCCCATCACCTACCATGATTTTGTTGTGAGGGTCTTCAACCAAAGCATGGAGGAGTGCCGCTACGCAAAGAAGATGATTGGCCAGTTCCGCAAGAAATTAACTCCAACGCCGAGGACACAGGGTCCGGATTTCTGTGCATTTCTAATTCACTGCAGGGTGGACGCATTCCTCAATGCCGGCTATGTCTACCAGCGTGAATTCTCTTGGCGTTAATGGAGTGATCGCGGATGCCAATGTGGAGCTGGATGTGGCGATTTTTGATTTTTGCATGTGCAATGTGCCTGGAATTTGCTGCGATGAGTGTTTTCTGCAGAATCTTTGGGCTTCCTTGGTGATGAGCTGGACTGCAGGGAATTCGTTGTGGAGCAATTTCAATGTGGCATTCTTGCACAAACTTTTTCATTTTTCTACATCAATGAGTATGTGGACACGGTCAATGGATTACAACACAAGGCTAATTCAAGTACACAGGTATTTTTGCAATACATCTGCAACTGGTGTGAAGATGCGACTTTGTGTGCAAGTCCTCACTGGAGGTTGAACAGATGACCGCTTTATACATATGTGTGGCATGCGAGCCTTTGAGACTTCTCTGGATTTTTGGCTGTCTATGGATGGGAAACGCAGCAAAAGGGGGTATGGAAATATACACTCCCGTGCATATGGACGGCATGTGCTACGTTTCTGGATGTAACTTGCATGGTGGCTACAACATGATGTTGTCAATGGTTTATTTGGGCAGAACTCTGAAATTGATGCAGAATGGTTTGAGAACAACTGGAATTGGTTACAATACCGTGAAGATGCGTTTTATGTGCATGTGAATGTTTTTCGTCAACTTGGTGGAGAAGAAGAAGGTTTTTGGAATGGAAATTCATTTGCAATGAGTTTTACTGGACTGCAAATGAATTTGAAGATGATTTAGTTATCGACGACTTTTTGAACAAGCTCAACGTTGTTTTTCAAACACATGTGCATGCGTTTTCAACCACAACCTTGACTGGACTTGTTTTCTGCATGATGTGTTTTATTTTCGGAAGCTGCCAACTATTTTTGTCAACAGTTTGGATGTTTTTGGACTTTGTGCAAATAGTGCGTTTGAAGAGAAGATGGAAGTGAAGCTGATTTATTTTGGAAAAGATGGTGAATTCATCACCAATGAATTCACCAACATGATGATGATGTTTTTCGACCGCCGCCGTTGCATGTTGCAAAGGCAAAGCAGCTGAAACAGAAGAAGTCCAACTATAGCATGCTGCATGTGCATGACAGACAACTTGCCTTCGTGTTTTCCTGTGTGGAAAAGGATTTGAGAGTTCGCAGTGAAGCTGTCGTGTTTTGGGGGAATTCGTGTTTAATTTGTTAAACGCTCGACGCGGAGTTAAGCCGACCCCTTGCGACGTTAGGAGCGCGACTAGTGGTTGTAATTAGGTCCTGTTGGATTTTCGCACTCAATGTCTGGGACATGTGTAGGCGAGGGCAATCCGACTGTTCGCCGCATATTCGTCAGCAAAGTAGAGTTGGCACAGTTTGGAGACCCACTGGCTTGGTTTCTCCATATCGATCGTGATCTTAGCCAGGGGCCATGGGTCGGGTAGCGTGGACAGACAATGCAGTAACTCTGAAGTTAGTTCTGGGCTGGAAGCGCCCCTCCTTGGGGTCGATAATCTGCAGTTGCCCCTGCTGTGCTCTTGCTCGTTTGTGTGTGGGTGCGGGCCGCCTTGTGCACTTCTTGTATGGTGGAGTCATATTGGTTGACCATAGCCCTTAAGTACTTGCATGCACGGACTGCTGCCCTCCTTGTGTTTGGCCCATCTTCGGCCTGATTCTTAGCAGCTGCAGCAAGGATGTCTCTCGCTTCTTCTTCCGGCGACCGAGTAGGTTCTGTACCAGGTGCAGGTGCAGTCAGAGCGATATCTTGGACTGGCGCTTCTTTAGTGCGTGGCAAGTGGCCGGGGATTGGTAGCGTTTTGGGTGTACCCGCCATCCATCAAAAAGTAGATTTCCTGATCTGGGCCGGTCTGCGCTACAACTTGCCCAGTACGCGCCTTGTACAATCCTGAAGGCAGGCATACATATGTGGGAAAGGGTGTGCGATCAGCCGCATAGGCATACAGGACAACTTCCGGGAACGGGAGATTCTGAATAGGAATCCATTTATGTTGAGCTGCTAGGCCTGTCTTGACTTCTTGGAGGCAATCTCTGTTCAGCCAGCCAAGATCTGACCCTCGAACCAATATGAGACGATATCTCGCTCGCTGTGTTGAATTCAGCGACCATCTACTCATCTGTGCAAGATTCTCTTGTTCTGGGTCGGCGTAGAAGTCAGGCCATTCCCACGTCGTCTCACCTCTGCGAAGGCCCCGGATGCCATATGCTATGGTCGCGACCACCTGAGCCATGCCCATAAGCACCATCATGTCTAACGGGGAGACCAACAGGGTCAAGGATTTTGAACGGGTGAGTCCGACAGTGATTCGGCCAAGGCAGTCTTCCGTATCCTCCGTAGGGGAGCCATTGGAGTAGTATTTCGTGTTCAGGAATCCAATACTGGGCTGGGCTACGATTGCTACTTGTGCTGTTCCTCCTGCTGAGTTGGCTATTGATTGTTTCAACACGGAGAGTGCGGGCATAATCCTTCTTAAGCACTGAACGGTTCAAGTTATTCTTGTGGTCTCTTGCAGTGGTCATTACGAACAGCCCATCGGCAAATCCGGCATTTCTGGGGAAGGGGGAAAGCACCTCCGACACGAGCGTTTCTAAGTCTGTCGCTACTAGCCCATTAATTCTAGCATTGGTGTCCCAAAGCACGAACTGGAACCCCGGTGGCCGGTCTGGAAGTCCTCCGGAGGCAAAACTGCCCAGTTCCCACATGTCGTTGATGAGTTTGCAGAGATCAGGGTATCTAACTGCTACTACTGAGTGGTATGTCACAGGACTGACTTTTGAGCTAGACGGGAGCATCAATCCCCAGGCATGGATGTCGCTCACTCCGGCGGTCTGAGAGTTTAAAACCGCTTGTATGTCACCGGCCATGGGTAGGAGGGTAGCGGCATGCTGCAACATCCAGGCAAGGCGCACCAAGGACCGTGGAAAGTTGACTGTCGTGCCTGCCAGTAGTTCTGCATCCACGAATGTGGGGGGTTGTCTTTGCTCATGTGGCTGGGCTGCTTCAAATTGTGCTCTCAGGCCTGGAAGGACAGCATTGGCCGCCTTTAGGTCTTCGGTAGCTTGTGGCGAGAGTTGGTTTGTCCATAGCTGACCCAACGTGTGCTGGCCTCGACGGAGGATTTGGCTGAGGGTAGTTAGACCTTCATTGGATGAGCCGTCCAATAGCCGGATCATTGCATCTGCTAAATTAGCCGGCATATAGTAATGGTACCTGCAGGGGGGAGTCTGCGCGACAGCAATTACCTCTCTGGTGGGCTTGGTGCATCCAAACATCCACATAGTATGGAGGAAAAAGGTGCCTGGGAGTGGGCCTCCGTCCCCCTTGACGGTAGCATCGATTGGTTCCAGGCTTTGGCCATAGGCAAGATACCAGTCCTGCAGTACCAGAAGCTGTGCTTGGGCAAAGAAGTCGATGGCTGGCCCTGAGAGAAAAGCTACTTCAACGGATCTGGGGTTGCACTGCCTGTGTATTCGGGCGGCAGGCAGTTCATCCTTACTTTTGGACGAGCGTGGCGTGATGGCAAGGACTAGCCCAAAAAGGATTTGCAGGCTTCTGACGTCGCTCGCTGGAGCATCTGTGGTTCCTACCATTGCAACAAGTCTTCCCGTGCCTATGGGGCTAACTTTGTGGTGGTGTGCCTCGCTTGCCAGGAGGCTGAAGACTTCTGTTTGGCCTAGGCTCGGGTGTCGGAACGCGAATGCATCCTGTCCTCCTTTAACTCTCCAGTGACCAAACTCACTGCCTTTGAAAAGAAATTCGAAGGCAATTGGTTGCCATGGTTCACGAATTGGTCCGGCACTCTGCATTGTAAGCCCCGTCTCATCGTAGCCTTCATTGGGACTGAGCATTGGCAGATAGTAGTCTAGCATGTAGACAGCCATAGGCAGTTGTAGGGTGCCAAGGAAGTGTTGAACCATGGTTGTATAAGTGAGCAATTTGGCCCTGGACGCAATGCTGACTGTCGCCAATGAGGCCAAATATTGAGTTGCATCTTGCTCCGTTCGTGTTCTGTATGGCAATATGGCTGACTAGTGCCTGGGTTGTGGTCTCTGGCAACTCGCACATCATTGCTAACTCACGAAGGAGACGCTTAGCTGCCTGTGGGAGTTCAAAGCTGCACCATGATATCAGCCGCAGGGGGGCTTGTGAGTAAACTTCAAGCTTTCGCAACCGGCAATTCCTTACAATGACAACAGCTTAGGTTGAAAAACATGAGGTCTAACCTCTGGGAACCGGCAATTCCTTGCAATGGTAACTTTCGTTCCCAGGTTGGGAAGCATGAGCTTCAAGGTGTGGGAGCCGGCAGTTCCTTGCAATGGTAACCTTTGGTTACGAGGTTGGCAACCATGAGTTCCAAATTTTAGGATTTGGTAATTGCTGGAAATGGTAATCTATGGTTGCCACGTTGGGAACCATGAGTTTCAATTTTGTGGAACCGGCAATTTCTGCAATCGTAGTCCGTTAATGGTTTTGTTCAGTGGGCAGGCGTGGAGAACCTAGTCATATGAAAACATCAAAGCGTGATGAAAATAAGAACCTAGTCATATGGAGGCGTGTGCGTTTACCAAGGACTGCCGCGTGTTACAGATAAGCAACTTGATGCCGGCCCATTAAGCAAAACAAAAAGGCTGTAAAGAACATGTTTTCATATCATTCTAACATTAAGCCAAAAAAAGCGTTCTGTTACCGGCCCATTACGCAAAACCAAGCAATACCGATGCATGAAAGTTGCCAGAATTGCTTGAATCGTTGGGAACCAGGATTGCCTTCAAGTGCGATTTCAAGGTTCCAAGGTTGGAAATCGTGGGCGGCAAGGAACAACACTTTTTTTTTGACTCAACCTCTGTGATGTCAATCCGACAAGCAAATCTTTGAGTCCAAACGCATCATCATTTTGATCATTCAGCAAGACAAAACAAAACGCGTTTTCAAAGAATATTTGCTCATGTCAATTGAGTAAGCAGATGCTGTGAAATTTGCTTGTCGAGACATCCGCTATATCACTGACCCATTGAGGCGGCATGAAAAAGCGTTTCTGAAATCTTTTCTATCTGGGGTCTATGCCGGTGTAATTATGTGCTTCAATCTTGGCAAGACTGGTCAGGATACACTGGCATTTGACATGTTTTCACTTAGGTGCTTGCGTGTGAGGTCTTAGAAATACGTCGCCGCGATGAGCTTGTTGTTGGAGTCAGAAGCCCAATTTACTGCACGGGCTAGAGAGATCGGGCTCAGCAATGAGACAGTGCAAGCAGTAAAAGATGCTGGGGCGAACACGCTGTCGACCCTAGCCTTTGCTGTTGGTCAACCTGGGCAGCCGATTGCAACCCAGGAAGCTGACAATTTTCTGAGAGCTGCATTGGGGAGAGACCCAACTCTGGCTGAAAGCAATGGCATCAGGCGTTTGGCCTTTGAGGCACAGACCCTTTTGGTTGCAAGCTTGAGACAGGTGGTTGAACACCGTGATGACGGTGCGCCAAAGCGCATTGGCGCTGCAGAGAGAGAGGCAGAGAGAGAGAGAGAGAGAGAGAGAGAGACGAGAATGAATGCAATACGTGCAGAGCTTGGTGGCTTGTGTATAGCAGACGAATACGAGCCATCTCACCTTCTGCTGGAGAAAGCATGCCAGATCCAGGAGAGCAACACTTTGAAATACATTGATCCGGCCTCTTGCACTTCGAGGTCTCAAGAGGTGCAAGGGAGTACGAAAACGAAAGAGCTTGCCTTCGAAGGTGGGAACTTGGTAATCAAGGGCAAGGATGACAAGTTGGTTGCACCAACTTCAAGTGAGATCTAGTTCTTGCAAGCAATGACAAGGCGTGGTATTGCATTCAAGTTTGCAAAGCTGATGACATACGAGCAGCATACTACATGGCTGAACTTCCTCATGCAAGCCATGCAACGTGAAGCACCACCAGGTTACAGCAAACCTTCACTGCACCAAGTCATGTTGTGTGACAAAGCTGCCTTCACTAGACTTGGAGCCAGCATGGGAGCAGTTCGACAACTTCCAGATGGATCATACCCACTTGGTTTGAAGCTGCTTGAACTTCGAAGCGATCCATCGATTGCACTATACCTGGCGCCACTTGTCAGAGCTCAGAGTTCACAGGGGCCTGTTCAGAGACCAAGCCCTTACAATCAGGGTCCGAAGCCGAACAGTGCGGCCAACAATGAGAAGAAGAGAAAAGGAAAAGGGAAGAAGGGCAAAAGCCCTCCAATGCCCGCAGAATTGTGGAACAAGTGGCATCGTACAGGAAGTGGCGACTCTCTTTGTTTTGGGATAAACATTTTAAAGGGCTGCGACCAGGCCAAAGACGGAGAGAAGTGCGCCAAAGGTTGACACTTATGTGCAGAACCCCGATGCTTGCAGCCGCATGGGCTGCTGAGCCACCCAAAGAAAGGATCTTGACAATTTCTGAAAGACTGGACAGATACATGGCTAATCACTGCTGCATGATTGAGGTCTCCAGAGGTACAGCTACACTTTGTTCAGTCGCAAGACAGTATGGTTTGGATGGATCTATAGCTTTGGACAAAACAAAGAAACGTGGAGCAAAGCAACCATTTTTGTCTTTGACATTCTTGATCCCAAGGACAAGGAACTCCTGTATCACTGGCTTGAATCAGATTTGCTGGCTTGGGCACACAATGCCCCAGTTTGCGGCACGTGTTCAAGAGCACGGCAGATTCGGAACGGGGGACCCAGACCTTTTAAGGTCGGATGAGTTCCCCATGGGACTCCCAGATCTGACGCCTGGCGAATGCCAACGTGTCGATTTGGCAAATTCGATGTACATTGAGTCCTGTGCTTTTGTTTCAATTTTGTGCATTCCGTGGAATCTTGGTGACCATGGAGAACCCCACCACTAGCCTGTTTTGGCTGACTGAGCCCTTTGTGGACCTTCAACAAGCAGTCACTTTGTACCATTCTGATTCACACATGTGTATGATGGGTGGATCAAGACCGAAAGGACAAGACTGGTTGCCAATTTCAGTGCTATAGACGAATTAAATGTTCAGTGCGACAGTTCACATCTACACCAACCTCGGGGCAAAGCAAAAGACGCACAGGGACAAGAGGTTTACGCTACAAGTCTGGAGGCGGAGTACCCCAGACGTTTCTGCATTGCACTGGTTCAGTGCATCTGGAGGCAACTGCAGCGACAAGGGATGACACTGATGCCTGATGCTTTATTTGATGTCAAGGACAACAAACTTTTTGAAATGCAGACAGCCCGCATTGCTTCTTTCAATCAACCCAGGAAGAACAAGCTTCCCCCATTGATTCCAGAGTCATTTGCTGTTGGAGTTTTCTATGTTGCGCATGCTTCAGATATCCCGCTTGCTCTGCATAGCAAGTCTACAAAGCTTTTGGAAACCGGCGACAGTACCACTGCATGCGCGCTTTCTGCGCCGGACTGCAACAACATCACGTTTTTCCATAATGGGGGGGCTACAACAAGGCGATGCATGTTTTGAAGTTGCATTTGGACTGCCTCCTGCCAATTTCTGCAGGCAGGTGCTATATGATATAGAAAATGCAATTGACTTTCAGGTTAACCACAGTTTTGAAGAAGCTGCCCAACATCGACTGGATTGGTGCAAAAGGTGGCTACACAGGGCGGCCGAGCTTGGTGCTGCTGAGAAAGAAGCAGCTGGTTGCAGACATCCTGCAACTGCAAAGAAACGCTTGAAACTGACGCGTGAAATACTTGAAAGCCTAAACTATGAGGATGTCGACGTCCTACAGTTGTTGGAAAAGGGATCAACACTTGCTGGTGAAATTGACTCCTCCTCCATGTTTCAGCCATCCTTCAAGCCTTGCATAACTACGGTACAGCAACTGGAATCGCATGCCGAGATGCGCAACAGATTGGTTATGCGCATGACCAGAAGTTCTGGAGACAAAGCTTTGGACGAGGCTGTCTTAAAGGAGACCCGAGACGAGATTGCTTGTGGTTGGGCGGATGGCCCGTGGAGTTTGGATGATTTGGAGTACGGGTCGACTATATCCCGTAGGTTCCCTTTACAGCAAGGTCAGAAGATAAGGATGATTGAAGATTATTCTGTTTCTGGTGTGAATGACAGTTGCACTATCCACACAAAGTTGGACTTGCATGTGGTTGACACTTTCAATGCTGCAATACGAGCGTACTTTGACGGTATGGGAGCGCTGGGACGCGATTCATCACTGTTTGCAAAAACATATGATTTGAAGAGTGCTTACCGTCAGGTGCCTGTCCGAAGTGATCACTTGAAATTTGGATATTTTTGCATATACAACCACGAAAATGGTCAAGTGGAGGTTTATAGGTCACGTACCTTGCCTTTTGGTGCGACTCACAGCGTCTGCAATTTCTTGCGTTTGGCTCGGATGATACATTGTATTGCATGTCGTGGAACTCATCTCATCACTACAAATTTGTACGACGACTTCATCCTTGCAAGCAATGAGCGTCTGAAAAAATCTTCTAAGAATTGCATGGAGCTGATTTTTCTTTTTACTGGTTGGGATTTTGCTACGGAAGGAAAGAAGGCCACGACCTTCTCTGAACTATGCTGTGCGCCTGGAGTTGCCTTCAACTTGAACATGTCGTGTCAGGGCACTTTAGAGATACGCAATACAGAGTCCAGAATTGCAGACCTCATACAACAAATCCGTGGTTTCTTGGAGGCTGGAACTTTGAACAGGCATGACACCTTGAAGTTACGTGGCAGGCTTGGTTTTGCTGACGGCTATCTCCACGGCCGTTTGGGGGCGTTAATTTTGAAGCGCCTCATTGACCATGCCTATGGGTCAAATCCTCAGTCGGATGACGAGCTTCAGCACCTGCTTCTTTTGATGATTGAGCGTTTGGAGACAGCAGGACCTAAGACAGTCAATGCTGTGTCCTTCACTGAATGGTTGGTGTTCACAGACGCTGCATATGAAAAAGATACAAAGAGCGGTGGCCTTGGTGCAGTTTTGGTAGACACTACAGGTCAATGCCGTGCATGGTTTTCTGTGAAGTTGGAAGAAGATATGTGCCAGGTTTTTGGTGCAAGCGACAAGGAAACAATAATATATGAGCTTGAACTTTTAGCTGCATGTCTTGCCTTGGAAGCTTGGAAAGAATACCTAAAAGCCTCTTATCCCGTTGTCTACACTGACAATGACAGTGTAAGGCATGCCCTCATACGTGGCGTAGGCCTTGGTGTGGTGGCTGGAGCTGTAATGAGACCCCACCTTCAAATGGAGGTGGCAAACAATACAAGTGCATGGTTTGCAAGAGTTCCGACGGAAGCAAACATTGCTGACCTCCCTTCACGTTTTCAGCTGCACCCTTTCTTTGAAACCGGATCAAACGATTCTGACAAAGCTGCTGAATGCCTCAAAGTTTTCTGGCGGAAGTGAATGGAGCGAAACAAATGAAAAGAGGAAAAAGGGGGAGGTGATCCATTTGTCGTCGCCCCATGTTTCAAAAAAGAGTTCGAGATCAGCAGCTGCACTTGCAAGTGACTTCACGATGAAGCTTTTCGAAGAAAATCGAATGGTGTTGGCACAGCAAAGACTAGTCATAGTCGTGTGCAGTTTTTACTTGGTCAAGGGTGGAGTGCGGTGGGAAGTCATTAAAATAGGACAAGTTGATGTGGTCAAAAGGACCCACCCACTAACCACCCGTTTCACATCAACTCAGCCTAACCACACCGCACGGTGATCCATTTGTCGTCGCCCCATGTTTCAAAAAAGAGTTCGAGATCAGCAACTGCACTTGCAAGTGACTTCAGGATGAAGCTTTTCGAAGAAAATCGAGTGGTGTTGGCACAGCAAAGACTAGTCATAGTCGTGTGCAGTTTTTACTTGGTCAAGGGTGGAGTGCGGTGGGAAGTCATTAAAATATGACAAGTTGATGTGGTCAAAAGGACCCACCCACTAACCACCCGTTTCACATCAACTCAGCCTAACCACACCGCACGGTGATCCATTTGTCGTCGCCCCATGTTTCAAAAAAGAGTTCGAGATCAGCAACTGCACTTGCAAGTGACTTCAGGATGAAGCTTTTCGAAGAAAATCGAATGGTGTTGGCACAGCAAAGACTAGCCATAGTCGTGTGCAGCTTTTACTTGGTCAAGGGTGGAGTGCGGTGGGAAGTCATTAAAATAGGACAAGTTGATGTGGTCAAAAGGACCCACCCACTAACCACCCGTTTCACATCAACTCAGCCTAACCACACCGCACGGTGATCCATTTGTCGTCGCCCCACGTTTCAAAAAAGAGTTCGAGATCAGCAACTGCACTTGCAAGTGACTTCAGGATGAAGCTTTTCGAAGAAAATCGAATGGTGTTGGCACAGCAAAGACTAGCCATAGTCGTGTGCAGCTTTTACTCGGTCAAGGGTGGAGTGCGGTGGGAAGTCATTAAAATAGGACAAGTTGATGTGGTCAAAAGGACCCACCCACTAACCACCCGTTTCACATCAACTCAGCCTAACCACACCGCACGGTGATCCATTTGTCGTCGCCCCACGTTTCAAAAAAGAGTTCGAGATCAGCAACTGCACTTGCAAGTGACTTCAGGATGAAGCTTTTCGAAGAAAATCGAATGGTGTTGGCACAGCAAAGACTAGCCATAGTCGTGTGCAGCTTTTACTTGGTCAAGGGTGGAGTGCGGTGGGAAGTCATTAAAATAGGACAAGTTGATGTGGTCAAAAGGACCCACCCACTAACCACCCGTTTCACATCAACTCAGCCTAACCACACCGCACGGTGATCCATTTGTCGTCGCCCCACGTTTCAAAAAAGAGTTCGAGATCAGCAACTGCACTTGCGGTGGGAAGTCATTAAAATAGGACAAGTTGATGTGGTCAAAAGGACCCACCCACTAACCACCCGTTTCACATCAACTCAGCCTAACCACACCGCACGGTGATCCATTTGTCGTCGCCCCCACGTTTTCAAAAAGATTTCGAGATCACGGGCTAAAACTGCACACTTGCACGTTACTCTCAGGATAAGCTTTTCGAAGAAAGATGCGACTGTGGTTAGTGTTGGCAACCGGCTCCTATGACGCCTAGGGGAGCCGTCTGGCGGTTGCGCGTGTTGCAGCTTTGGTGGGCCTTGTGGGGTGGTGGATACCTAAAGGGTAGGCGTCCATAAGTAGTAGGGAGGATCTATCCGCTGCAAACAGGAGTGTGTGGATGGATACAAGGGTGAGGGGGCTGTGGATGGAACACAATTCGATGTAGCATCCGCTAGTGTTGGGGGGAACAAGGAGTTGGAGTGTGGTCAAAAGGACCCACCCACTAACCACCCGTTTCACATCAACTCAGCCTAACCACACCGCACGGTGATCCATTTGTCGTCGCCCCACGTTTCAAAAAAGAGTTCGAGATCAGCAACTGCACTTGCAAGTGACTTCACAAACATATATATAGTTAATAAACAAATATATGGCAGCTGCATTGTGGCATAAGCCCCTGATTTTTTTAGCCGTCCTCACCCTCCCTGCGCATCCCCTGCATCAAAAGGTGTTTTACTGGGACCGGTTCCGTTTCAGTTTCAACATTATTTTTTACATGTTGTGAGCTAAGCATAGTAAATTGATATATATAGTTTTAAAAACTCCTGATAGTTCCTCTTGAAGATCTTGAAAATATGGCCCCTTGAATTTTGAGTTCTCCTCACACTTCCACGCTTTTCAACACAATAATATGCTTCTCAGCCAACACAACGTTGCTTTTCAACATTTATGTGGTGTTTCCACAAATGGGGGATCCCCAAACTAAATGATATTTGCATATTATTACATAATCATGGATCTTTTGGGTTCTCAATTGTGTAAAATTACAAATCTTAAGAAACATCGTGAAACCAACAATGTTTTCATATCCAATGATTACTCAGGTGCTGGGCCTTAGTAAAATGACATGTTACTGTTCCAATCCACGAAAAAAATATGGAGCTGCAGCGGTGAAATATGGAAGTCAAAGCAAAAATGCACCCACAAAATCTTTATTCTGGCAGTTTGCCGTTCTTTAGTGTTGTTTGCATGTTGTTTGCAAAACATAGAGCTGAGTTTTGGCGGACCAAATCATTTTGGCGGACCGAATCAAAGGTAAAATCGTTATGTCCTATTTTCGAAACTTCCGCCCAGGCGCGTGCCGGGCACTACCGGGTAGAAATTATGATTGCGATGAAGAAAACCATCATGTAGGCGGCTTTGGTGGAAATGGCGATCATCGCGGCCGAGTCGCGGTGGTGGTGTGGCCTAGCTCGAGCGCCCGAGCGTTGAACAGCGCTGGGTGAGAGAAACCGTGGGTGAACAGATGCATCAAGAGAAATGGAATCATGGGTTTACACAGTTTACACTAACCCTGCGGTGCAAAGTAGTAACAATGGAAACATGTTGCAAAGAGTACAGGTCAAAACGTGCTAAAATCGCACGATTTGAACGTGGGGTGTCAAATTTTAACTAGCATGTCATACCCAATATGCAGGAGCATGTTCAGGTGTGGAATATCTGTTTTTATCAATGTGACGACTGATGCAAGTGGCTCCAAACAGGTGAAACCGACCGTTCAGTGTTTTGGCGTTGCAGGAACAAATCAAGTACAACCTTTGTACGTTTGATACTGGGGTGCGTACCCCCATGGTAGGCGTCGCGCCAACATTGAAACATGCAACAACTAATTAATCAAAACACATCCGAAATGCGTCACAATTCGGTGCAACATTTGGATGCGAGCCATGTTCGGACCATTGTTACTGCACGTTCTTATTTTTTGCAAATTGAATTATGTATTTGCAAATGGCCACCTTGAAATTCACAGGGTTCTGAACTGTGACGCCCGGTGGTCCTTGCCGGGAAGGGAGTCCGTTGTTTGATGATGACAAGCGACGAGGGCACATTTTTGTTGAATGGCAGGTTGAGTTGAAAAACTACGGACTTGGTGCATTTCTGGATTGAATGTGCCATTTTCATGTGCATGTCATGATCATCAACCATTGTGTACACACGGTGAACAGATTAGAAAACACAGTCCGGAACCACAAATTTTGTTTTGGTCAGTTCCGTTTTTTTTGTATGTGAAACATTTTGAATTCAGAAATGGACAAATTCGCAACATGTGGGCATGGGCGATCCATGTTGCCACGCATGAATTTTACGACTATTTATCTTGAAGGAATAACTGTGATACCAAACTGACACTTGTTGTTGTTGTTGTTGTTTTACTCCGTAGATTATTGTGCCAATCTGTGACAATTGCTCTTTGATTAAGTGAACAAGGGTTACAGGGAGATGGGCGCGTTGGGCAGACATGCCTGCGCCGACTGGCACACGCGTGGTTCTTAGTTTTCGGGGTGCCTTTTTTTTTTGATTCGATTTCTTTGGGGAAACAAAATGAATCAGTCAAGGTTATGATGTGTCGGGGCCTTGGAATCTGAGTTCAAAATTGCAAAAACATACACTATATAATTCATTTTTTGTTTGTCGCAAAGTTTGGGACACTGCGCAGGTTGGATTTGAGGCCCGTTTTTTGCTATGCCCTTATTATGATATTAGCTACGCCATGCTATGCCCTGTAGAATCGCATTTCGAAAAT